>JADLZL010005519.1:600000-1007869 GCA_015844335.1 Chrysopogon serrulatus | reverse complement strand
AAAATATCATTGTTTCTCTGATGGCTTTTTCTGCCATCAACATAAGCCAATATGTAAAATTAAGATAATATATCCACTAAAATGAATCATCTTTCCTTTAATCCAGATTATATCTTGCCAACTGCCTCATACCTCGCTCTTCTGAGATTTCTTGGAAGCCTCGTTGCTAGAACAGACATAAGTTCATCCCACTGTAAGAAAGGAAGCTCAGGGTTGTCCAGGCAGCATATCAAATCTTGAACAACCTGAAAAGAAGCATCGTTTAACATGAATCAATTGATAATTAAGTGTTAAGGAGTTAATGAGATAGACATCAAAGTGCAAGAACTTCAAATCAAAGAAATAAGATTGGAAATTGTCAAACTAGAAGATAAAGTTTTGAAAGAAAGAAAACAATTTATGTAGCAGATAAACTTGCAGTTCCACACTAACATGAGCATAATCAGCATACACTATTGTAGAACATTTGGAACCAAATGTTAACAGAACAGGAAAAAAAAAAAGGCACCCAGTCTAACCCATAATTCATATAAACATACAAAAAAAATCTATATTATAGGTAAAGGAAACACATGATAAACAGAGAAAATAAATGGAATGTGGTCACAATAAGATGGAATGTTTACTTCATTGATATTGTGCTCATATCCTGCAAGGACCATTCGAGCAGCATTCAAACTTGCAGCATATCTTTTGTGTACTTGACTAGAGGCAGCAACAGGGAGCTCCATTTGCGAAATATTCCATCAAATGGTTCAGCCCTTTTCACAGCAGAAGGGTCATCAAGATCCAGCCTTGCTATAAGATCACCAGCCTAAAACAAAATGTAATTTGATAAACGTTACATGAAAGATTACGTGATGAAAGCACAATGCAAGGAATGGACATGTACGAATATAACCTGCAACGCCTGGCCCTCAGACATCATACAATGAATGACACCAGAAGCAGGTGACAAGAGAGGCATGCACATCTTCATAACCTCAACTTCAGCGTATGGTACATCCGCATCAACATGAGCATCATCAGCAACCAAGAAACGAAGAAGTTTGCACGGTGTCTCAGCTAATAACTTTGATGGATCATGGTCATTCTGCAAGAAAACAAGGATTAGTCACAATTTTCTTATGTGATGTATCCTGCAGACGCAAACAACAAAACCCGTCTTTAAAGATAAGGTAGTGGAGTGAAATGCAATAATAAATGATACAGATAATCTGGCAGAAGTTGCCAAATCAGACACCAAGAATATAAAGAGGGGAGTATTTACCTGCAACAAGCATGTCTTTCCATCAATTTGGAGCCTTGTACCACCAGCTTCTTCTTCTGCATAAATTACATGGCTGTTTCCATCCAACTGAAGCCATTGCAGTTCAACAATCAGAACCGCCATGAAATCTAAACCTCCAAATTAGTAATAATAAAGCATAAAAGAACAAACAAGTTACCTGCATTAGGAGGCCACCATCACATAAAGATTGTACATTCGCTTCAACTGTTGAATCATTCATTCGCAACCTGTAGCTACCATGTCCAGTCCTCACAGTTTCAACCTACGACACAATGCAGATGAAACTCAGAATGATGTCTAACTTTATTGTTACAACTAAAATAAATTCCCTTATGGAATGTCAAACTTACTGTGTATTTGCTCCCTTCTATATTCAAACTAACTGTAGAATTGACAAGGGATATATGCTGCACATAAATATTATTCGTCAACCATTTTTCACATTAAAAATATCCAGAGTTAATCCCACAAAACATACCTTTGGTGGAATCTGGCCCTTGGTGAGATAACTAACATATTCAGAAACAGTGGCTGCATTGGCGGTTACTGTTTTCTGTAGCATATGACAATTATTTAAATTAGACCTTACATTTGTATGCTTTTCATAGTAGCTTGACAAAAGATGTTAGCACGATATCTTTATCTTACATATAAAGCACCTCCAACCACTGAAATATACCATGGGGGCCTCTCAGCTTGAACACGCATAGCTATTCTGGTATCCAGCCAACCAGTATGAATCTTGTTTTCTCTGAAGTCTGAAGCCTGGAATAATAATGAAAAGGCACCACAGGTTTAACCATAATGGAAAATCAAACATAATGATACGAATCAACATAATGAAAACAGGGATTCAATAGGAGGTTAATATTTCTTACGTTTAAGAGGTCAACTGTGTAATCAACATTTGAATGAATTTCTCCACGAATTTGAACCTCTTTTAATGCAAGAGCCATGTTTGTTATTGCTGCTGATCTAGAGAGTCCATATGCAAAAACATGTCCTGTAAAGGAAAGAGCAATGTTTCAAAAATGAGGACCAATACAACTTATGAAGAAAAATATTCTCGATTTGCACATACCAAACTGAGAATCAGCAAATTCATGAATGCCTCCACCAGACTGAAAGCAGATAAAAACAGGAGTCAGGGCAAATATTTGCTCAGCTAAATGAGACAATGAATGGTTAAAATACAAAGTCCTATCCAAATTATCTGCACAACAAAGAATAATGTGACAGTGTAACAAAGTTAACAAGTTACCTTTACTGAGAAATAGGCCCAAACATTAGGCTTGCTTTTAAAACTTATCTCCTGAAACAGAAAAAAATCAAGACCTGGTCATTTAACCAAATTTAATTTGAACTATATATAATACATCTGTCATCTTGAAACCTTACCTTCACTTTCCCGCCAGTAGGTTTGAAACCATCATCTGGGTCCTCACTAGTAATTCTAACTGCTACACAGTGGCCCTTTGGCCATTGAGAATCTACTTCATCAAAATTAAATGGTGTAGCAAGAGCTGCTGTTTTCCTCCAAATGTCATACCCTCCTCCATAGTCCATTCCATAGAAACGTCTGATTTCTACATAAGTAGACAGCTTAGAGAATAAACTAATAAGGAAATAAATAAGTTGGTAAATTTGTAATTACCTGGAATCTGCCAAAGAGGTATGCCCATTCCTACAGCAACTTGAGCTGCAGGCAGATTTACTTCAGCTATCCACTCAGTGACTGGATGCTCGACCTGCATGGAGATAATTTAAAATTGTAAAGGATTCCCTGACAGGTTAATTAGTCACTGATGTTCAAGTAACAAACCTGTAGTCGGGGATTAAGCTCCAGAAAATAGTATTCTCCAGTTTCCATGCTGTAAAGATACTCAACAGTAGCAGCGCCAACATAACCCACAGCCTTAGCAAGCCTCCTTGCTGCCTGCTCAAGTGCTTTAACTGTCTCACGAGGAGCAACAGTAACTGGGCCTTCTTCAATAATCTGATGTAGAAAAAATGTGAGTGGAACTACAACTGAGAAATAGATTTGCATAACAAAATGCATGGTTCTATAATTTGGTGTTTATGGCTGGGTGGGTGTGGGGCAGACCTTCTGGTGTCGCCGTTGCACACTGCAATCACGACTGTGAAGTGCTGCTACATTGCCATATTGATCACAAAGCAACTGAACTTCAAGATGCCGACTCTACAATAGAGAAAAAGAACTTAAATCAAATATAATGTATGACTACAGAGAACAGAGCACAATTCTAGACTTCCAGCTTGAAAATAAAGGTGCAAAGAATGAAACATGTTTTGGCTGTTTGACATCATGGCTGTTTGACACAGCACAGTTCAATAATAGTGATAATATTGAAAACTTGTACAATTTAGTCCAAAAAGTAATTTTAGAAAAAGAGTAAAGCATCTTCTCCACATAAGTGTTGAGAAACAAGATGTGTTGTTTCTCTCCAGCCATTATCACAACCTTTCCATGATAATGGCTGTAAATTGACACAAGTGGTCCATGTACAATATGCCACTCAACCTTTTAAAAAAAATAACATCCCACTCAATCTCTACTATAATGGAATAGTTAGATTATACTCCGTCCACCTAAGAAAACGCCCCCGCTGAGAGCTTCAACCATTGCGCACCCCACAAAATGCACACAGGAATCCAACATCATTAAAATCTAAGGCTCTTAATCAACCCTCGTGAGATCTAACGGCCAGAAATCAAAGGCTTCAGCGCTGAAGCCAGCAGCGAACCTCCGCACTCCCCGCGACGCCCCCCGCCTCCACACTAGCCGCCCCTGGGTTCAAAACCCCATCCTCGCGTATAGAAAAAAAAAGAAAAGGATTGATCAAGGTTTGACCGGCGACGCTCCCGGCTCCCTCGAACTTCGCTCGCCAAACGCCGACTCCTCGCCGCCTCCCAGCAGCCACGCGCCCCGCGGTCCCACGCGACCCACGGCGGCTGCACGCGCCCGGCGACGATGCCCACGGAGAGCGAGGGCGAGACCTCTCCTACCCGCGCCCTCCGTAGATCGGCATCACAGGTATATTCGCGCCTCCCTCTCCACTGGTCTCCACTCCTACACCGCCTACCTAGCAGCCACGCTGCCATCGCCACCGCCGCGACCACGGCGGCGGCCGCGCATCGGCGACGATGTCCCCGGCGGACCAGATCCGACCCACGACAGCGGCGGCGCCCCACCCTGCGGTGGCTCCATGATCTGCACCCGATGGCGGCGGAGGCCGCCTCTCAAGCCGTGGAGCGGTTGTACCGGGCTGGTGCTTTGGGTGCTGCAGCCGGGGAATGGGCCCCGCCGCTACAGGCATCCCTGGAGGAATAGGCGTGGCAGGTGCCGCTGCAGGCCTTCGCCATCCCGCCTCCAAGGCCATGTTCGCTGCGGATCCTCCGCGGATGCCGCGACGAGTGCTCCGCCGCCTCCGACCAGCTCAAGCAGGTCGGCCGTCGGGCTCCCATCCCAAAATCTGTCTCGCCGTCGATTTCGAAACTACAATGGAAAAGGAAGGTTGTTTTCTACCCTGTTGCCATTTGATAGTTTGGGGTAAAGGGTGGAGCTAATTTCTTGAACGATCGTAACAAGGCATGCCTGAAACTGCGAGATAGTGACAGACAAGATTGCGCAGTTCGTCTGATGTCGATGATCTGTTATTTTGTCAAATAAATTGCTGGTGGAAGTACGTGGGCTGCTGCTGTTACCTGGATGGCTGGATCAATGGATTTGAGACGCAAGTTTTCGTACCTCACTATATAGAGGAAAAACATTGCAAATATTTTGTTTTCTTCTGGAATGTTGTTTGGCACCCTTCTACATTTTCTAACTAGGACAAATTCTATCCTTTGTCCTCACTGAACTTAAGGCTATCTCATTTCTTCCATTTTGCTATGCTTCCGAACTGACCAAAAACTCTATAATTTCTGAATTAAATTAAAGTATCATGATCTGATCTGATTGATGTATTCCATTTCTCGCTGCTAAATGCCTGAATTGATCACTACCGGTATCTGCTGGCTCTGCAGCCTCGCAATGTCTTCATTGTCAGGCCATGCAGTTTGCTGGGCATGCCAAAAAAAGTTCAGTACAGTTAATGTATGTTTATGGGACTTTCTTTAAGCCATATATTTCTCAGCATGAGAATGAAATCGATCGGAATCTCCTTGAGCTGAGATTCAAGCCATTGATACGGTTCTCCTTTATTTCCAGAAGGCTGCTTCAGTAGGACAAAATACTTGTTGAATGTATGAAGTTTTGAATTTTGTCATTTCAATTTTCAGTTTCTCCTTGATCACGATTTATGATTGTCTCTTGAAATAACAGGTAGCACTTGGAGAACTTGAAATGAATCCAGAGTTTAATTTGATGCAAGAAAACTCTGTCGCTCCTGACTGCTGCCATTAGCATTTTTTCCCTTCTGCTTCCCAATTGTGATACAACAACAACAACAACAACAACAGAGCCTTTTATCCCAAGCAAGTTGGGGTAGGCCAGAGATGAAACCCAAGAGAGACGGAAACTGGAAGACACAAAAGGGCACACGACGCGAAAGAGGTCACGGTTCAGGCACGTTGATTGCCGCCTCCAAGCGCTCCTGTCCAAAACTAAATCCTTGGAGATATTCCACTCCTTAAGGTCTCTCTTAACTGCCTCGTCCCAAGTCGGTTTAGGTCGACCTCTACCGCTCTTTACGTTATCGGCCCGCCGAACCCCACTACGCACCGGGCGCCTCGGGAGGCCTCCGCTGGACATGTCCAAACCACCTCAATCGGTGTTGAATCAATTTCTCCTCCATTGGTGCCACCCCAACCCTATCCCGAATATCGCCGTTCGAATTCTATCCCTCCCGGTGTGGCCGCAAAACCAACGCAACATACGCATCTCTCGCCACACTCAATTGCTGGACATGTCGCCTTTTTGTGGGCCAACACTCAAGACCGTATAACATCGCCGGGCGAATCGCCGTCCCTATAGAATTTACCCTTCAGCTTCGAGGCACCCTTTTTATCACAAAGGACGCCGAAGCTTGGCGCCATTTCAACCAACCCGCCGCAATTCTGTGCCCGACGCCTCTTCATCTACGCCGCCATCCTTTTTGTAGCATCGATCCTAAATACCGAAAAGTATCCTTCTTGGCCACCACTTGCCCATCTAGGCTAACGTCTCCCTCCTCGTGCCTAGTCGCGCTGAAATCGCACCTCATATATACTATGGGATAATGAAAGAGAGCTTCGAGTTTGCTTTCTTGTGCTTTGAAGATGTTTTCACTTGATTTCAGTCGAGAAGCCGATCCCTCTATCTCTCCATGCAGGTCTTTGGTGCATGGCGTGAACATTTGTGCCTTCCTTACTGTTGCACAAGCCATGACTAACCAGGCTGCTTTTGGAAGTTTAGGATTTTCAGGAGAATGGAGGCCTGTAGGCCCTGAAGGCTATCTTCGGCTATTGATCTTTCTATTGAGAGAGGTGGTTTTTAAGAGAAAAGATTTCTGCGGCTCTATTGAACCACCAAAGCATAATTTGATTTCCATACAAGGTAGCATATTTGAGGTGTGTGTGCCATTGAAAGGGGGGGATATAGAAGGAATTTTGAAAATGGATCATATTGTTGCCTAACATTGTTTCTGTTGTCTCTGTATCTTTGCTATTGTTACTATTTTTTTATTATCTCTGTATCTTTGCTATTGCTTCTATTGTATCTATATTTTTGCTATTTTTACTAATTTTATATATATGTAGCTAACTAGCTATGCTATTTTTACTATTTTTTCCAGCTCATACATCTATATATTGAAGTACACACATGGATGACTTAAACATGAATGTCTATAAATTTGTGTTTCTTTCATCGGTTGATTTATATTTTAGTTTTAAGGTTTATTTTTGTAAACGACACCGTAGCGTTAGCACGGGCAATATACTAGTACTAAGAAAAGCTTAGTACAGCTCCTGGAAATGTAATTTTCATACAAAAAACAGCGATTTCGAAATTCTAAAATAAGAATATTATCCGCTCAACTGTTATCTCTTTCAAGAGTTCCCATCAATTAACATTTCATAAATATGGTAACCTCCAAATATGACGAACATTAGTATATTTCTCAATAATGCATCAGATGGAGCTTCAAGAAAAATACAAGCATAGCTTTAAAAGATCAAAAAGGGATGGAATATAAATTTCAGAAAGAAAAAAAAAACTAACCTGGGATGCAAGCCTCATGATAAATATTGGGGAGCCAGGGACTTCACCTTGTACTTGCTTGAACAGCGCTCTAACCTCGTCATCATTATGAACCTGCCAGGGAAATTGATTTAATCATATCAAGAGGGGGGCTGGGGGCAGGGGACGTTAGCTCCCCACGCCAAACTCCACAATGTGCACAGTTCTTCACAGATACTTAGTCACACAAATAAAACACACCTTTCTTATTCCTTTACCACCACCTCCCCAGGATGCCTTAATCATGGCAGGATAACCAATCACTTGACAACTTGCAACTGCTTCCTCTGTGGTAGTAACACAAGCTTTTCTATACATCTCCTCAGGTATCGCATCTAAGCAGCACTCTAATGGAACTTCAACCTAAATGTAGTGTTATTAGAATATGAAAGATAGAGCAATGAGACTGGCAGATAGTAACAAAGAAGAGTGAGACTCACATGTGATCCACTCCAAGCAAGAGTTGGGACCCCGGCTGCTTGAGCAATGAGAGCTGAGCCGACCTTATCTCCCAATGCATTCATTGATGATGCAGGTGGCCCAAGAAAAACGATTCCTTTTGCAGTTAATGCATCCGGCAGTTCAGGATTCTCAGAAGCATGACCCCAACCAGGCCAAACAGCAGAAACACCTACTCTTTCTGCTATCTGCAATATTTCATCGTTAATCAACTGGACTTCCACACAGCAAAGGAGAAATATAAACTTCTCTACTTAAATATGACAATGATTATAGAAGAAATAAAGGAAACAGCCGATCAGTAGTAAGCTAATAGATTAGCAGTGCTAACCTCCACTATGAGTTGAACGTTGGCGTAGTTATTATTGTTTGTTCCACCAGGCACCTCTACGAATTGATCAGCAATTCTAATGTGTTCTGCATTTATCCTCATGTCTTCCGGAGTTGCCATAGCTATGAGCTGAATTGCCTTCTCAGATCCAAAAGTATCATTAGCCCATGTCCGGACACTCCTCATGAACTTTGCTGCTGCCATTCCATTGTTGGCCACTAATATACTGTGAATTGGTGTTTTGCCACCTAGTGCCGCACAAAATTCAACAACCTTGGACACTGAGGCATGTCTTCCATTATGTGTTTCATTGATAATCCCATTCATTTGATAGGAATCTGTTGGGCCCCTAGGATCCTCAGATCCACTGGAAAATTACAAAAGGAAAGGATTACCATTGTGTTTCACAACACAAACGACGTGCATGGTTGTCATAAATCAACAAAGTTCAAATGAGCTTTGCATCTATCATATATGTCCAAGCATTTAAATTTTTCCCCAAAAAAAGGCAGGCATTTACAGCAATAGAAGTCAGAAAATATGTATGCAGACATGATTTCATAATAAGTGACCAATGTCCAGCAATACTTCAACTAATTCTTCCACATGAGCTATAACCACATCATATAAGTGAGCAAAGTATTCGTATGCTCTAAATAGCAGGTACAGAATCAGGTCCGTGGCTGTGTTGCAACAGTTACATCACATTTTTGCAGCATTTACTATGAAATATTGAGTATACAGCACTGGACATTAAGACAGCATTTCAGTATTAGGGAAACTAGTATAAATAAGCTGCAGAATATTTTCTTTTTCCAAAAAACATATAATACGCAAAATACTATAGTGCTTACTGTGAAATATCGACTTCCGAAGCTACCTCACTTGGGAGGTCAATAATGCCAGCAAGACCTACATGCAGACAAACATTTGAAAACTGAGCAGTGAGCACATCTACATTGATACCTAGAATAAGGGCGGCATCAAGCATTACGATGTTAAAACAAATAAACAGTACCACAGTACCAGCCAAGAAAGAACTTCATATATGTTCTGAAGCAAAATTTTAGCTTGTATCAATAGATATTCACAGTACCTTGACGAACAGACTGGCCGTGCTTTTTGGCATCTGATACCCCGTCTCCACCATCACGGAGTGAACGAGTACGGCTTTTCCTTCGGTTTGAGGGCCTCGACAATGCAGATGATGGGAAAGTAGTCCCAGCTGGACTTCTCTGGCGATTAGAGAGTAGTGGCAGGGCCTTCGAGGCAGCTGCAGCTAATCCAAGCTGCGACATTGTCGTTCTGTGGCCCAGACAGCACAATTAAAGAGCTTCTCAAAAGCACGGTGCCATAAAAAGAGAGGAAAACTCCTGGAAAATCTGACAGAGGCAAATGACACCTTCATCAGAGCACTAGCAGAATACTCTTAGGAAGTTTGAATATCAAAGAAATGAAAAGCAACATTATGGTTTCTAGGCCACTCGCTAGAAAAACATTTGTGATGTTTTCCAGTTTCCCTCTCATTTTGAAGGAACCTACCATGTTGAGATCTTATCAATTTTATTGGCCACCTTTCATGAAGATTACAGAAAACTATTTTGCTAGTAAACTATGTACAAATATACAAAGGTCACTGCCACTAAAACTTGCGAGCACCCTTTTTCTACAATTCTACTATGTTTCTGCTGTTTAGTTTTGTTGCGTTTTTGTCATACAAAGCTCAAACATAGTGCAAAATCTTTTCAATGGAGATGGATGTATAGGACCTCAACCTGAGCAGGGGAGATGATGAGTATACAACAAGCTCCCCAAATGGCAACAGGTTGTTTTTTCCCCCATCTATGAATCACTGAATTGATTTTTTTTTATCAGGTGCCTTGTGCAAGTAAGATCAAGATCAAATTTCAGTGGCTAAGGCAGTAAGAGAATTGTTGATTTGCAATATCCTCTCTGAAAAAAATAAATCAAATTTTCTTCATGCTAAATGATCACTCCCTTGGAGAAAGGTTTATTTTTATCTATAAAAAAAATTGCAGGTAAAACCTCCTCTCTCTTTTTTGCGCACAACATACTAAGAAGGCCAAACATTTTTTTTTTCTGGTTTGATATGTACCAAAAATGGATGTCAAGCATACGTACACAAAAGTAGTTCACCAGTTACATGCAGGTACTAGATAACCAGGGGAAGCGAAAAGATGCAGAATCACCAACCATCCAAGGGTGCAACGTTACAGTAACCCGCTTGCTAGAATGACACATAAGCAAAAACTAACAGGGAACGAAGCCAAGTGCATTCCTTATGTACCACAAAGAAACAGGTGGGCTTAAACCTTAATTCATGAGGGCAACCTCTGACACTACACCTTAATAAATCTTAAACCTCAGTGACAGCAAAGACGCAGACCCGCCACCAGCCATGTACCTATAGAACGTTACCTAGCAATCTAGCATGGGCATGAGCATCCCTGAATAGTGAGTAGACCACAGCGAGCAAGCAACGCTGGACGGTAGCAGTGACGGGCAGAGGCTACCCATCCATCCTTCAATGCAACGAGAGACAACCTACATTTTGCCCGCGCAGCTGGCACAAACAATTCGTGTAATCCGAAACCATTCACCCACACTAGTGACCATGCCATTGCCATTGCCACGGAATTCCGCTCCGGTCGTGCGGGGTGGCGCTGACGAATCCATTCCCAAGCTTAAACCCTGTATGTATGTATGTATGTATGTACCCAGGCCCAGGCAGAGGCGCAGAGCAAGGAACCCGGCAAGGCAACGAGACAGCAACCAGACAGGAGAGCAATGGCGGCGAGCGGCCTCACCGTCGGTGTCGCGGATCGGCGTGCGGCGCGCGGATCTGACGAGCTCCACTGGGCGGGCGGGCTGCGACAGAGGGAGCGGCGCTGGCGACGAGCCGGCGGAATAAATAGGGGCGAGGTGGTACCTCGGGAAGGAAGGCGGCGGAGAAGGCGACGCGGAGGGTGTTGGATCCTTGCGGCGGCGGGGCGGAGCAGAGGAGGCGGAGGGAGGCGCCGGGCGGAGGGAGGCGGATATCCCGAGGGGTGTAGGGGGAGAGACGACTGGCGAGCCAGGCGGAGAGATGGGGGGTGTGCGGCCTATAATAATAATTTGCATCCGGCTTCGGGGACTCCGCCCCGGCGGAGTGGAGGTGGCACGTGACACACAGGAGAGGAGAGGAGATAACGGTGAGGGCAACTGGAGGGCCCCGATCCCGCCGGGTGGATAGGGTGGGGCTCATCGGACGGACGCGCCTGGTTCCTGGCCGTCGTGACGGGGCTGCTTGCCTGCGTGGGGGATTGGGGTGGGGACTGCGGGCGGAATAGACATTTCCTTCCGTGTCCGCCAGGGTTTTTGGTTAGCTTTGCTGCGGGCGACGCCGGAGGCCCCTGCTCTGCTCTGCTCTCTTGGCGTGTGCCTGCCTCCCTGTTTGGACGGTTTGACACTTTGGCGGCTGCGCCCGGTTCCGGGTTTAATTGTTGCCAACCGTTTTTAGCTTCTGATCAAAAAAAAAAAAACCGTTTTTAGCTTGATTGAGTGGTTGAGCGGAACGCACTTGCCCGCCCTGATCGTGACCCCGTTTTTGGCCTCGATCGATCTCCCTTTCTGAAATTATTGTGCTGCTTATTTATGCTGACCTGGACCTCATATTGTCCAACCAATTTATGCTATGCAGGTGGTGATTAATATGGTCGGCAGGAATCTAACTTGTTGGTCGGTTTTCGAAGAGACCACGGTAGAAACAACTTCAGGAGCCTAGCTGTTATTTTTTAGGTAGGGAGTCTAGCTGTTGTCTTACTGCTTCACGAGTTGGTAATATCACAAGTTAGTATACAAGTAACAGCGTCTATGTACGACGACAGCGAGGATATATATTGGCTCCTAGGCCCTAGTAGAGGATGGTTTTGATGTAGACACCTTCATATGGTGGTATGGTGGTCATTGAATGAGTAACAAACTTAATTATGCACTACTGATGAATCTATAAGCATACATTGGTATAAATGGTAAGCGATGGTGTTGTATGTTGTCACCTTAGTTGATGACTAGGATTTCAATTCAACCATTGCTACTTCTAACAAACATGTTCTTTTTAACTAAGGTCTTTACTGCTGAGGAGTGTTACCTCCTATGTCTAGTTGTGTTACTGTCTATGTTGCTCTCTTATTAGTGCGTTTTGTTGGGCCAAGACTTAATTGCTATGTAATTAACTCTTTTGTGAATTTTGTAGGTGATTCTTCTTAGGATATCTTGCAAATTCTGGTAAGCTTAGGTTAACTAGGACTATATGTTGCAACTCTCCTTTCCTTTTAATGGAAAAATGCTTAGTTAGGGTTAAGAAAAAAACCAAATATGTTATTTTTCTTTTATACTATTTGAGGTAATATCGGTGAGGTGATATAACCTAGATTATCAATCAGGACATATTCAAGTCTACTTCTCTATACTCACCTAATATCAACTAACCTCCAATCTATGCCAGGTTGCTTAGTCTTGCCCACTCAATAAATGTTTGTACTGATTACAAGATGTCATCTTTTATACGAACCCTCTGTCTCAAATAATATGATTAGACCTTATGAGCTTAAATCTTGACGAATACAAAGATATGTATTTGTAGTAACCTTTAGGTACACTACAATTCAGACCTAACAAATTGTATATCACTTTGGGTATTCTTTGTTGAACTACCAAAATTTGATTAAGAATATATTTTAGGGGGTCTTGTCAAGACATCTACCACTAACTATGTGTTTGTTTATATTTGTTGTTTCTAAGGACAATGTATCAACTATCGATATTAGGAAATAACTAGGATGGTACTACCAAGGTCTATGGCCCTATATTCCTTTTTACAGTGGACTCATAAAATAGGTTGCAATGAGTTTTGTTGAGCTTCATTTAACTCATCAAATAAATTAGAAATACAAGAGGCTTGGGCTTGCCATGTTCGTACTGGTTGTAGCACCAACTAGTATTCTACTCTATTTATAATCTAGGATTCACCCAAACTTCAACTTCAAAGGAATGGAAGGATGATTTTGTTTCTAAAAAGGAATGGAAGGATGATCACACTACCATAAGCAAAGGTGGGTGAGTGGGCTAGTTGTGGTTGCCAATGTAACCAGAAAACATGAATGCTAGGACTTGGCATGGTTCACTTGCTATGGTCTAAATCATGTTCCTCAATGTATTTTATTTATGGGAGCATTATCTAGTGCAAACTAATTTCTGTGAAAACTTGTGCAAACCACGTGAAAAAGAGATCGTCTAAATTTACCAAAAAAATCACACATATAGATGATATGATGATACACAACCTTGTAAAATATCTTGTCTAAATTCGACTTCATTTGTGAGATATAAAAATACAAATTTCAAGCCAAAAAAGCTGTTCAAATGATTTGTTAGAAATTTGTTATTTTTATGTCTCACAAATGAAGTCGAAGTTTGGACAAGATATTTTATAAGATTGTGTATCATCATATCATCTACATGTATGATTTTTTTGGTAAATTTAGACAACTTTTTACCATGGTTTGCACGGATTTTCACGGAAAGTTAGTTTGCACTAGATATGTTCTTTTTATTTATATATAGACAAAAGAGACACTATGAAATAAAAATAAAACATACTCAAGTATTTTTAAAAACACAGGAGTATGTTCGAAATTCTAGTCACATATCCATGTTGTTAGATACCCACTCAATCAATTTCATATTTTTATGGCAGTATAAGAGAAAAAAAAATGATAATGATGCCATCAATTAATCACCAAGGTTACAGAAAAAGATAAGTACAACTTACTCTTTTTTTTTCACCATGCTGTAAAATGGCAGGTGCTAATTGAATTCTTAAACACAAGAATTATATATGATGCAAAACATGCTTGACACCAAAATAAAAAAAAACTGCAGACTTAATTATCACTTGGAGTGAGGACAGGGCGTGGATTTTAAATGCTTTGATTTGTGGACAAAATGAGTATATACTAATAAATATATATAAGATGAGATCTTGGTTAGGCCTCGTTTAGATTGCGAAAAATTTTTAACTTTGTAACTGTAGCATGTTTCGTTTGTATGTGGTAAATATTGTCCAATCGTGGCCCAACTAGGCTTAAAAGATTCGTCTCGTGATGTACAACTAAACTGTACAATTAGTTATTTTTTTTACTTATACTCTCTCTCCATCACATTTAATGCTCTATGCATGTGGGTAAAAACTTGATGTGATAGAGAGAGTAAAAAAAAACTTAGAATCTAGTAAGAAGAACATCCATCAATCAATCTGTTAATTGTTAAAATTCCCCCTCTGCTTGTGCCTTGTGGTGTCCTTTTTTTTTTTGTTCTTTGTTTTGACTTGCAACATGGATCAATGATAAAGCCAAATGGCTGCCTGGACACGGTAAAGTGCTGCCATACTACTCCATAGACCAAATAGCCGTACCGTACTGAAACCCAAGGTTCTGACTTGTGGCCTTGACTCGGTAAGCCTCCTGCTGGCAACACCGGGCACATTTGGTTCTTTTGCCTCGCCTGGCTTCACCCGCAGCGCAAGAAACGAGGAGCTCGCCCACTCGGGAGAGCTGGGCGGCCTCTCTGACTATGGCATGGCTCACACAAAAACCGAAACAAGTAGCCAAGGAACCAAACGCATTTACTGCTCTCCTATCCTCACTCGGCAAGGCTGGACATACTCGGGAGAAACAACCAAACGCGCCCTAGATCGCCGGCTGCATGCCGCACGAATATACCTGTATGTATGGTCGTAATCGTAGCACTGCCACCTGCACCTTCTGGTAGGTTCAGGAGAAACCGTTGGCGCTTCCTTTCTTTGATTCCACACTGCTGTCTTATAAAAAACAATATGGTACTGTACCCCAAAAGAATACAACTACTACGGTTCTATATCTGCAAAATAGTTTATATTTGACAAATAGCTAAATATTATTCACATTTATGACTCTAAATTAATTTCTAGTATATAGCTAGATATATAGGAAAATCTATGTATCAAAAAGATAAAGCGTCTTATAATTTAAAATAGAGAAAGTATACCTCTTTTTAGTTGCCAATATTATATGGTAGTCTCGTTGGTCAAACTTTTGTAAGTTTAGCTATATTTGTAAAAATATCGGTAATATTTGTATCTTTAAATAAATGTATTATGAAAAAAATTAGATTCAACAATCCATATGATATTAATTATGTGTCATAAATAGTATTTTTTTTACGTATTTGGTCAAAATTGAATATATTATTTCTTTGAAAAGTAAGAATGATAGTTAAGGGCATGTTTGGGACTGTTTTTCTGTCTGCTCCACCAACTCCACCATGCATGGAGCAGCTCCACTGCAGAGTTTCTGGAGTTGGTGGTCTGTTTGGCACGTAGCCCTGCTCCAGTTCTGGGAACATGAGATTTCTCCGAGAAAGGTCTAATATGCCCCTGAATGATGTTTGGTGCAAGTTTGGTGTATGTTTTGATATACACGGGACTTGTTGACCGAATATTTTGTTTTACCAATTCAAGTATGACGTAAAATATTATAATCACATTATTTTATAGGAGAAAATAAAAACAAATATTGTGATCAAATAATTCCATACATTTGTTCCATAAATTATCACAAAGTGCTTGATACATAATTAATCGAGGCCATCGTTCCAATACAAATAATTGTCCGAGGCAATAATGATAGATAATGAACAAAGGTCATCATTCCAATACAAATAATTGTCCAAGCTAACTAATGATAGATAATGAACAATCAGGTATTCTGGAAAGTGCTCCCTGAATTAGTAGTGCTGCATGCCTTTTTCCTATTAATAGCGGCAACACGAGGATTTCTATTTGGAACAGCACATACGGCGTCACCTCCTGGACCTCCTCGTCCCCCAAATTGTTGGCATCAAAAGGGTTGTCTTGGGCATAAGTTTCTTCACCAAACTCACTGTCTACATCAAAAGGTTGCTCTTGAGTATTAGGGATAGTAGGATTGTCACCCATAGGGTTCCAATGATCTGCTTCCTTATTTGTAAAGTTTCTAAACATTCCCGTGAGGAAATCCTTGGAGAGGCTTTTTCCTAAACTTGCCACAACCTAGAATTTCCTGTACAATAAAAACACATAAATCAGTATATATATCAACACATCATTAAATAATTATCGGCAATTTGATATCACTCACTTTTTTTTGCCTTCTTCCACCACTCAGTCTCCATATCAACCGTCTTTGTCGCATTGTTCCAACCAGTACCTGTTTTCTTCCCAAATGGTCCAATCAAACCTTAATTTATCCTACTTGTTCTTTATTAGAGTTTTTGATAATAAGATACCAGTCAACTGTAAAAACCTATCTGAGACCTCGGTATAACCTACAGAGTTCAAATGAGTATTTGGGCGATTGCCTCTAGCAACTTGTTCGGCCATCAACGCACAAGCTAACGTCACATATTCATCGGTCCAACCCATTTGATCACCCTGACCATGATATTGCAGCAGTATGTTCAAGCATTGAAGACAAACAAGTGGCACAACTATAATTTATTCACGGCACATGAAGTTGATGTCCTAATTTTACAGGACGGAGCAATTACCTGTTCATCCTTTTTCTTTGTTGGTGCAGACCGTTTCCGGGTACCAAACTGGGTAGGTGTTGGGTGATCCTCCAAAGTCACCATCGGCGCTGCTGCCATCCATGCATCTCCAGTACCAAGCCCTCCATGGCCAGCAGTTGACAACCAGCCCTCCATGCCTAGGAGCCGACGACAACCCTCCCTGGCCAGCAGCAGCACCTCCGTGGCCGGCTGCAGGCCCTCTATGGGCGACTGCAGGCCCTTCGCGGCCGGCGCTAGGTTGTCCACGGCCAACAGCCACCCCCTGCGCGGGAAGCGACTCGTGACCGGCTGCTAGGAGGTGGTCAGCGCTGCCGCTTGAGGAGGCCGCGGCAGGCCTACCCTCGGCGCCGGCGCCGGCGAGTTGCCTCGGCTTTCGACAGCGTCGAGAGCAGCATCAAGCATTGACGGGGAAGGACAAAAGCTAGTGATTTGAGGGGGGAGGAAAAAGGTCATCCAGTAGAGGATCATTGGATCTATCATCTCCTTCCATCAGCTCGTCCGATTGCTCACCGTGGTGGCCGGAGTTAGCGGCGGCATGACCTAGGGTTTGGGGAGAGGAAGAAGACACGGTGGGAGTGGGGGAGCTCCGGCGGCTGAAAGGCCGGTCGGGTGGGAGAGAAGGGAAAAAAAATCGAATCGTTATGTTGTATAACCAATGGCATTGTGGGTAATTATTCTCCAACTCCACGTGGAGATACAAAACGTGGTTTTGTGGAATACCCTTTGAGGAGCTCTGAGAAAAATGTGGAGTTAGCCTAAAACTCCATCTTTTTCTGGAGTGGAGTTTTAAAGTTTGAGAGCAGAGTTCCAAAACCTGAAGCAAAGCAGTCCCAAACAGACTCTAAAAAGGGACGAAGGAAGTATACATATAATACTAATATTCACTGCAAGTCTTCATCTAGCATTTTGAAAGGTCAATCAATCTCAATTTTAATTAGTTTATTTGCCTTAAAAAATTAACTAGTTTATAAGAAATAGTACCAGAATTTGTATTTGCAAATAGGTTAACTATAAGAATATATGACGTAATAATATTATTTTTTATTTATTTGATGAAAGTCTTGGAAATACGAGAAAGACTTATTCTAGAACAAATGGAGTGCTATACAGATAGGACATCGAGGCCGTATCTGAGATTCCGGGTTGTACAATATACTGTATTTGAACTGGTCTTATGGGAAGCCGAGCATCATCCAATAATTGGCATGTAGGGAAAGGAGTTGATTAACAATAGCAAAACTAGATATTTTTAACCCATTGATGGCATCTTCGATTAAACTCACCTCTTAAATCCTCATCGAAGAACAATTTGGATAAAAATCGTTCTTTATATCTTTCTATTAACAATTTCTCTATATCTTATACATACTATGGAGAGCCATTCTTTTTCTCTATTTTTAACTAGCGAGAAATTTAGAACAAAGAATGTCAATATTTCAAGATGTAACTGAAGCTATGTGTGCTCTTTCTTTTAACCAAAATCTCTATTCTTATTGACACATAAGGAAATAAAAAAAAAACTCTTGAAGTTGCCCTTAAATTATATTAACTCTTTTTTATGCAACATATTTGTAGGGTTTTGAAAATCTGGTTTTGTAAATAATTTCTGTTTTGCAAAGCTACTAGGTATTTGCATTTGGTTGTAACCAACAATTTGTAGTTTTAAAACGTCTTTTTTTGAGACAATTGTAGTTTAAAACTTACGATACCATTATTGAACTACTTTTTGAGCTTGGACTTCTAAGGTACAACTGTGGTACCTTAAATACGTATAAACCCATACACTCACACCATCACGTGCACACAACGCATATCTTGTACACATGCTAGACCTAAACCAAACACACCACATGTCCTAGAAATAGACGAAATTCAACGGAACTTCGTAAGCGATGGGCATATCACAGTACCATTGTGTCTTCACATGTACGTCCAGGACCTGCAACATTAAGTTGGAAAGTAAATTCCTAAAGTGAGAAATCACTGAGGCGAACAGGGCTCGAACTTAAGACCGGTGGCCTCCACACCACGAGAGCTCAGCATCCGAGCTATGGCTCAGTCGTCCCAACTATAGATTTTTTTTTTGATAAACTGCACTCTGTACTTCTTTTTCCTAAACTGTGATTGTGTACACCAACTTCTACAATGATATATATACATTCCTTTTAGAGAAAAACAGATTATGCAACCGAAAGATCCACATATACGAAGTGAACATAAATAAGTCGATTAGATTCGTTTTGCCGAAACTTAGTAACCGAAGTTTATATTTGTACATCCTCAAATTTTGGCATTAGAGATTTAGATACTTGACATTTAATTGTTACTTCTTCTTTTTAAAATTATAATTGTTTTGCTTTTTGGCATAATGTACATATCTATATGTACAATAGAAATTATCTAAATGCTAACTTCTGAGCACGCAGGATCCGGCTGCTAGGCACACACAGCATCCATGTGCAATGTGCGTCGCGGCCGTCCGATGTGCCAGTTCTGGTGCAGCGGTGTTCTTCAGCTCCGGTGCACGTAGGGTTTCGGCAAGCCGCACCACCCCTTCTTTCCCAAATCTAGCGGCTTAGAAGGGGCCGACCGGGTAGAGGAAGGTTGGCCAGGCGGTGGGGATAGCCAGTCGGGCTAAGGTCGGGGCGGGGCGCCATGGCTAGAGTTTGCCGAAGGTCGCCATGGCCACCTGCGGGAGAGAGCGGGAGGGAGGAGAGGAAGAAGGAGGTCGTCGTCGATGGGAAGTGGTGGAGGTGATCGCCGGATTCGGAGAAGGTCGAGGGGCAAGTCTGGGAGGTGGCTGGGGGCAGTGGAGGCATGGAGCTAGAACGGGTTTGCGTCGGAGGAGAAAAGGTGGGGGAGGAAGAAAAAGACGTGTGTGGTGTAGGAGAAAGAAGATGAGCGGGCGGATCCACTCCTACACGTGCGGGCATTAGACAAGTTCTATAAATTAATTATGGACTAAAAACCTAAAATGACGGGTACTTTTGTAGGAAGTATTCGACTACGTGTCATAAAGAAAAGTGACGCTTTGTTATTGCTAACTATGAAACATAAATAATCATAAACCGTGCGTGCGCTCATGTACAACAACATGAAATTAATGTAATGCCAACCAAAACCAACACGTCATCGAGCAAACAGGGGCAGTGTTGCCCTTTTTCACGTACTACTACTCAGTTCTGTCTATGTCAAAGAAATTGCATATCATTATTTGCTTTTAATAAATATATTTTTTTACATGTTCCAAACTTCTTGTGCAAATGCAGCACATTCCCTCCTCGTTGGTGGACGAATGTGACGTGCTAGAGTTCTTGCATTGACATTGTGGCACATTGGCATCTCAGCAACATCTCAGGAGGCCCCTTGTCTTTACCGATGCGCTAAGCTGAACAATGAAACCAGAGGCTCCATATGGTCGGTCCTTTGGAACCACGGACGACGACAGGATGACCACTCGTCATTTCTGGGAACTAAGAGGGTACTGGAATGCCTTGTGTTGCGCCTTAGTTAAAATTTTAAGTACAGGACTAAGGTGAGAAACCAAAGACGCATTTGCTTATGCATACAAGGTACTCACTTGGTACTCAAACATAATGTTTATCTATTTAAAAATTTTACCTAAATATAAAAAAATTTAGAGAACATAAGAATAATTTTGCATTAAATAGGAGCATAAATCTTGGTGGGGAACGTATCTAGTGCAAACTAACTTTCCGTGAAAACTCGTGCAAATCATAGCAAAAAAGTCATCTAAATTCAACAAAAAAATCACACATATAGATGATATGATGATATACTTTATAAAATATCTTGTCCAAACTCAACTTCGTCTGTGAGGTATAAAAATAATAAAGAGTAAATTTCACTGGCGGTCCACGAACTTGTCCCGAGTTCTCATCTAGGTCCCGGTACTTTAAAATTGCACACTCAGCTCCCTAAACTTGTCCTAAGTTCTCATCTAGGTCCCGATACTTTTAAATTACGCATTTAGCTCCCGAAACTTGTCCCAAGTTCTCATACAGGTCCTAATACTTTTAAATTGCACGCTCGAGTCCCTAAAGTTGTATTGTTGTACCATTATAGTTCATTCACCCTCACCCCATCGTCCTCACCTTCGTCAAACTGCATATGCCCACCTTACCCACGTAGCCATGCAGCGTTGCACCATGATCGACCTCCTATATACCTGTTGACACCTCTTAATGTTATCTCTAGCAACGACGCCAAAAATGCTTGTAAGCAGAGCATCGCTACTAAAATGCCAAGTTGTCATCCCCAGCATAACACCAAGAGATGTGGTATTAAATCATGCCACCATTTAGAATATAGAAATAGTATCCGCAAGCGCACAGATTAAATACCATTGTAGTATTTTACCCGGAGTATTACTAGATTGTCATTTATATTTTCCCAAAGGCATTGAAAGCTTAAGTCAAGTCGATACCAACTCGCATAGTTTCAGTGAAGTCAGTTGTGCATCCGCCTGTCTAGGCATAGCTAAGTAGAGTTGAAGTTGGTATGGCTCTCGTGTAAAGGTAGTGTGATAACCTAGAGTGTAATGGATAGGTATAACCATGTCCTCACTACTCAATGCAGGGGTAAGTCACAAGATAAATAATAAAGATAAGTATATAATCATCAGCATAAACAGATAGAGACTCCTAACTATATCATTAGGGTTACTAGCAGAACATCAAGAGATATTCCTGTGTTATTTCTAGCTACATGTCAACGCATATTATGGTTAGTGCAGTACACTTAGTAGTCATAGCTAAGGTTAGTATTACATCTATTCATAGTGGACATACTAGGGAAGTTTGAGAACATAACACGCCCTTCCTTCGTACAAAAGCCCTACTGTGCCTATAAACGGGGTTTGGACTATATAGGACTCAACAGGATTATCACACCCATGATCTACCAAGCCCGGCCTATAGGGTGCATTCACAGATAAACAACGTATAAGCACCACGCTTACACAATGTTTACCACTCACCCAATGATCAATTAGATAAGCGCTATAACCACAATAGACAAAGAACAATATAACTATGAATATAATAAGATAAGTATTCATCAATTCAATTGTAGCAATCATATAACTATACAATGATAGAGAACAAAGGTGAGAGGAGGTAAGAACTATACCAAATTCAAGCTTTTGATGGCTTCGGAATCCAAGCCTTCGCTTGCCTCCCTCTAGTTCTAACTAGCTATCTAGGCCCTAGCTAAGGAGCTCTGATTAGGGTTTCTGGCTAATGATCGGACTTCGAATGAGGAATAAATGAATGTGCCTCCCCCTGAGGGGGGGTCCTGCCCTCCTTTTATAGCCCTGGGCGATGATCATGAGCCATCGGATCAAACCGACTTTGACATGCGGCTGAGATGACCCTCAAAGGCGGTGGAGCCAACCAGCGAAGCGGGCGCGACCGGGGCCAGGACCAGACCGGCCGGTCTGGCCTGGGGGCCTCCGGCTTCGGCGTGGTGCCTTCTCGACTCTTCTAGATTATTCCTGTGTTGCCGCGGAGTCCATTTTCCCATTCTATGTTCCGATAAGCTCTTGGGTTTGCGTCTTTTCCAGTTTACCGGTCTGGGCCTGGGGGCCTCCGGCTCGGCGTGGTGCCTTCTCAACTCTTCTAGATTATTCCCCGTGTTGCCGCGGAGTCCGTTTTTTCGTTCTATGTTCCGATAAGCTCTTGGGTTTGCGTCTTTTCCAGTTTACACCTGCAGAAATAGTGAAACACCAAAACTTCGTGGAATTCTATCGATTGTAAACCCTATATCTACTTTGGTGATCGTATTTGCATCCTTTTCCGTGGCTAGTTGACGGTTGGTTTCGTACAATAACGACCGTCAACAACTCGCCCAAGCTTAACCTTTGCTAATCCCGTAGCAAAGAAAACTAAAAAAGTTATTATAAGATATCTATGTTTACGCATTATAGCCATCTCGGAGCAACTCTCTAAAAGTATACCTGCAGTCAGATAGAAATTCTCCTCCAAGTTATACAATAACTGAGCTAACTTTCGAACTTACCCATATTACCTTTGACTGTGGGGCTTATTAGCTCTTCCTTGGGTCTTGAGTACTTGACAGACAGAAAGATCCCATGTAAGAACTATGTCTCAGGCTCTTCGATCAACTATCATTCTGAAGTTTTTAGAGATTTTCAAATAAAACTTAGAGCTTCCCATGTATGACACTCTCAAGTCTCTCAATATATGTGGTATTTGTGGATTCTTACCAAGGCAGTAATGATGGTTGCCTTTCTTTTCATCCTATAACTAAAGCTTATGTGGAGCTCATAGGTAAAGAGAAAACTGAAAGAGCAAACTTGCAATACATATGTTGTAAAGTCAAACAATAGATCCATAGAGAAACAAGTCATACAGTCGAATCAAGATGTATAGGTGGATGGATATGGTGGATATATGGTGGAACCTAATTCTTCTCAGCTCCTTGAATGCCTACCTCTCCTTTGAGCTTGAAAACTGGCCAGAGGTGATGAGCTATCTTTTTTTTTCCTTTCCTTTTTCTCAGGGAGTCGGGCATCTAAGTACCCTTTGTTTTTAGCACTAGGACACTTGTCTATTTTTTATTTTCTCCCTTCTTTCTTTTTTTTCAAATATCTTTTTGCATAGTTCATAGCACTCCTTTTGGCATTGATGGATTTGGAGAGATAGCAACAGGAACATAGAGCATTTATTGGGTGGCTATCCTAATGGAATATTTTTGGTGTTCCCTCCCAGTGTAGGAGAAAAATATTTTTAGAATGAATGTAGGTGGAATGACATGTTGTTGCGCCTACTCCAGTGTAGAGTAGTGCATATGGAGGTGGATCTTGATTCAAAAGCATGACAAATTTCTCACCAGGGTCACAAAGGTTGACAAAACTCAATGCAAGACAAACAGCATATATGTGGAAGTTTAACTAGCCTATCTCATCATGTTTGGCTCTGGTGGGAATATAAACTTTGTCATATAGGAACTCATTATGTTTTTGCAATTTTCAAAAGATAAATCTCCAGAACTCAAGTGTCACTTAGAACAAGACAGATAGCACCTCAGACTTTCTCAATCTTATCAATCAGGTACCTAGACTTAGTTCAAGCATATGCAACCCACAAGTTTTAAGCTCAGAGCAAATTCTCATGTTAAAACGGTTGGAGCTAAAACTTGGAAAAACTTTTGTCTAAACTCTAGGCATTTCAGAGGTGTTGTAACAGAGCAGCTTATTATTATTTCAAATCATCTCAAGAGCTTCCTTTTTATTGACTCTAGACAGACAAACATTTTTATTTGGTTTTTTTTGTTTTTTAAAGACTCATACTATATAAAACTCTAAGGACTCTAAAAAGCATGGACCTTCATGTGCCCATATATTTTTGGTATTTTTAGGTTTTCTTATGATACTATGGTGAACCTTCATGTGCTCACATATTTTTGGTATTTTTCATTTTTATGACTGACTCAATAATCGCGTAGGTACACTTACCTGGGTACCTAGGGGATGCCTTCCCCCAAGCTGGTTGTTGTCGTGGTTGAGCATTGAAGCTGAGCAATCCTCTCGATGGAGCTCATGCTTGCAAGAGCTGGTGTAGCCAGGGACCTTCATCTCATCAACAAGAAGTTGCTTCCTTCACACAATGGTTAACTGTGTGTGGGGAAGGTGTACTTCGAGTGATAAAGATGATGATTCCTAGGTGGACTAGCTCTTAGAGTCATCCTGCAGCAAACATCTCACAAAACACCAAAACTCGTGGAACGGATTAGGATAAACAGTTAGTGGTTAGCCGTCTCGGGACTGGTTGGTGAGAGGTTTTTTAAAGGTTGTTACAGTGCATACAGTGCAGCAAGATGCTCAATGATTATTTTTGAATTTTCTTTTTTATCAAAGAGAAAGGAAATATGCATGCTAATTTTTTATTTTATTTTTAGGCCTCCACAGTGAACACTCATTTAGGTTGCACTGCAGGTATGTCACATTGGGCTTTAAGGTTTTCCAAATGTTTTTGTGATTTTCTATATGGATGGTGAAAACTAACTAAGAATTAAAAGTACAAGAAAATAAATGGATAACTATCATTGTTACCTTATGGCAAGGGTTCGGAGTTCAGAGTCCTCCGGACAAGACTTCTAGTCGTCGTCACTCCTGGGGTGTTTTATAGATCCCGAGGATGGGGACCCTGATGCTGGACCTCCTGGTGATAATGACTTGGTTGAGGAGGTTACCTTTTCTTTCCATATCTTTATAGGTTGTTTATGTTCCTTAGGTGTAGTAGATTCTTCTTTGATTGCCTCCTCCTCAACATTGCTCTTTTGAGAGCGATTCCTCCGGCGCTGACGTCTCCTCTTGGACCGGGTGAAAGCTGCTAATCCAGGAGAATTATAATCTTTAAAATGACAGCGTACCTTCTCTCCTAGAAATTGGAAGTAGAATTGGCCTGATCCATTGTAGATGATGGCGTTGGTGGTGCCGAGGAACGGCCTCCTAAGAACGATGGGTGTCTCATCTTCTTCTCCCATGTCCAATATCATGAAGTCGGTCGGGACGTAGTGAGTGAATTTTGACCATGATGTCCCTCGCTACTCCTTCCGAAAATCTTGTCGTGTTGTCCGCCAGCTGCAGCTGCATATAGGTAGGGTATAGAGGTGTATCGAATAGTAAATCATATACCTTTTTGGACATGATGTTGACAGCTGATCCAGTGTCGCAGAAAGCATTGTAGAAGGAGCACTGTCCAATAGTGCAGTCGATGGTCGGCATGCCTGGATCCTCCTTCTTGATTAGGAATGGTGAAGCTAAGAGGTGGTCATGCTTGTACTCGACAGCCTTGACTACTTGGACTTGCTTTCTTACTTGCCTCCTGTTCTTGTTCTTTCTCTCCCATTTGAATTCTTCTTCTTAGCTTCTTCGTTTGTTGGCTTGACTGAGAAGTAAGCTCCTTTTGGGTCTATAGGAGCTTCAAGGGTCTTATTCTTGAAACTGAACTTCTCTTTATTACCCTTAATGATGAAATAAATCTTAGCACTGTCCGTGTAGATGACAGCCTTTGCAGTGCTCAGGAATGGTCGGCCAAGAATGATTGGACTCTTGGGATCTCTGCCGGTATCCAGGACTACAAAGTCTACAGGGACATATGATCTCCCGATTCGTATGCATACGTCATCCAAGATTCCTTCAGGGTGCTTAACCGTCTGGTCTGCGAGCTGCAAACACATATTCGTGTACAACAAAGATGCCCATGGAAAGACTTGGTCAAGGATTACCTTAGGCATGATGTTGACACTGGCGCCTAGATCGCAGACAACTTCAGAGAAGTCATGCTGTCCAATAGAGATAGGGATCACAGGTCTCCCTGGATCTACTTTCTTGGGTGGCATGGACTCATCCTTCCATCCCGATGATGCTTCAACATAGTAACCTGCATAGACATCAACAAGATTCGCGGTCTCGGGCTCTAGAGGTTGCCCTGGAATCTTACCTTCGTTGGTCGGTGGAACAGTGGCCGCCAGCTGAGCTAGTTGTTATTCTATCATTTTATTAAAGCTAAGCTAGTTCTTAACAGCAGAGGTAAAGGTATCCATTTTAGTATTTATGTTTTCTAGCATTTTGTCATTGGATGCTACCTTCCTAGATAAAGTCTCCATAATTTTATTTTGGTTGGAGATCACTTCTCTCAAAGGCAATTGAGCATAGTTATTATAATTAGTGCCTTGAAAGTTACCTGGGAAATTACCTTGGTAATTGGGCCTTTGCTTATTCCATCCTTGATTTTGAGGACGATAATTGTTGTTGTTGTTGATGAAGTTCACATCCTCACGGGTCTCAGGGCAGTTGTTGCCTGAGTGTCCCATATTGCCACACACTTCACAAGTCATGCATGAATCATTGATGTGCATGACATCTTGTCTTTGACTGGCCTTGTCTTCCAGCTTCTTCATGAGCAGATCTATCTTGGCAGACAGCATGTCTACCTCCTTAAGCTGGCGCATTCCTCCACTCCTCTTGCGAGTTGTCTGGTGCTCTTCACTCCAATCTTGATTGGAGGCCATCTTCTCCATAAGAGCAGTAGCTTGTGGTATGGTCAATGACATAAATACACCTCCAGCAGCAGCACCAACGTTGTTACAGGTGCTGTTGGTGAGCCCGTGATAGAAAGTGTGCATGAGGAGCCAATTCTCCATCCCATGATAAGGGCATTCTGATATGTAGTCTTGAAAACATTCTCATGTCTCTGGGACTGACTCGTCATGTTGTTGCTGAAAACTTGAGATCTTCCCCCTTAGGGCACTTGTCTTACCCATAGGAAAGAACCTTGACAGAAAAACTGTGGAGCACTTGTCCCAAGTTGTGTGATTGTCCTTGTTAGCGTAGAACCACTGCTTTGTCTTTCCCAACAATGAGAATGGGAACAAACGTAGCAGGACAATGTCTCTTGGTACATCCTTCATCTTGAAAGTGCTATAAATCTCTAGAAAGTGTTGGAGATGAGCACTTGCATCTTCATGTGCCTTTTCACAGAATAAGTTGGCTTGCACCATGGTGATAAGGGCTGGCTTGAGTTCGAATCCATTCTCCCCAACTTCGACGTTAGGTCCAGTGCGGATGTTGTTGATGGTTGAAGTGGAGAACTCGCGCAGTGACTTATCAGCCATTTCCTCGAAAGCTGGTGCTAAGTTGCCTTCTTGTTGCTCTTCTTCTTCACTTATAGGAGCTTGCTCCTCCAAAGAACGAACCTCGGCCGGTGGGTGTGTCTTTGATGGAGATTCAAAGATTTCCCTCACTTGCTGGAATTTCCTTCTTCGAAAAAGTTTCTCTGGATTTTCAACGTAGTTATCTGGCAGATCAAAACCACTCATTCATTACCCTACATACGATATCACAAAGATAGAAAGTACAAGGGTAAGCCAGCATTGAGTAGGGGTCTATGGTTTCCTCTATCTCATTAGTTTGTTAGGTCTATCGCTATTCCTTTATTCGCCAATTGCCATTCCCGGCAACGGCGCCAAAAATACTTGTTGACACCTCTTAATGTTATCTCTATCAACGACGCCAAAAATACTTGTAAGCAGAGCATCGCTACTAGAATGCCAAGTTGTCATCCCCAAAGATAACACCAAGAGATGTGGTACGATTTAGAATATAGAAATAGTATCCGTAAGCGCACAGATCAAATACCATTGTAGTATTTTACCCGGAGTATTACCAGGCTGTCATTTATATTTTCCCAAAGGAAGGTCTACATGACTCTCGTGTAAAGGTAGCGTGATAACCTAGAGTGGAATGGATAGGCATAACCATATCCTCACTACTCAATGCAGGGGTAAGTCACAAGATAAATAGTAAAGATAAGTATATAATCATCAGCATAAACAGATAGAGACTCCTAGCTATATTATTAGGGTTACTAACAGAACATCAAGAGATATTCCTGTGTTATTCCTAGCTACATGTCAACGCATATTATGGTTAGTGCAGTACACTTAGTAGTCATAGCTAAGGTTAGCATTACATCTATTCATAGTGGACATACTAGAGAAGTTTGAGAACATAGCACGCCCTTCCTTCGTACAAAAGCCCTACTGTGCCTATAAACAGGGTTTGGACTACATAGGACTCAACAGGATTGTCACACCCGCGATCTACCAAGCCCGGCCTATAGGGTGTATTCGCAGATAAACAACGTATAAACACCACGCTTACACAATATTTACCACTCACCCAACGATCAATTAGATGAGCGCTATACGAACCTATGAATAAGTATAATGTCAATCTAGCTATACTAAGCATATAACCACAATAGACAAAGAACAATATAACTATGAATATAATAAGATAAGTATTCATCAATTCAATTGTAGCAATCATATAACTATACAATGATAGAGAACAAAGGTAAGAGAAGGTAAGAACTATACCAAATCCAAGCTCTTGATGGCTCCGGAATCCAAGCCTTCGCTTGCCTCCCTCTAGTTCTAACTAGCTATCTAGGCCCTAGCTAAGAGCTCTAATTAGGGTTTCTGGCTGATGATCGGACTTCGAATGAGGAATGAATGAATGTGCCTCCCCTGGGGAGGTCCTGCCCTCCTTTTATAGCTCTAGGCGCTGATCGTGAGCCATCGGATCAAACCGACTTTGACATGCGGCTGAGATTGACCCTCAAAGGCGGTGGAGCGAACCCGGGCGAAGCGGGCCGCGATCGGGGCCGGGGACCAGACCGGGCCGGTCTAGGCCCAGACCGGCTGGTCTAGCCTCCGGCCTCCGGCCTCGGCGTGGTGCCTTCTCGACTCTTCTAGATTATTCCCTGTGTTGCCGCGGAGTCCGTTTTCCCGTTCTATGTTACGATAAGCTCTTGGGTTTGCATCTTTTCCAGTTTACACCTGCAGAAACAGTGAAACACCAAAACTCGTGGAATTCTATCAGTGTAAACCCTATATCTACTTTGGTGATTGCATTTGATCCTTTTCCATGGCTAGTTGACGGTTGGTTTCGTACAATAACGACCATCAACAATACCCCGCACCCATGTTACCATGCTAGGCCATGTCATGCCCGCTGTGCCGCTATACCGCGTGCTCCACTCACCCTACTACACTACAACGACGGCCCTATCATTGTTGAGGGAGGTGACGAAGGCTGGATATATGGAACAAAGTGCTAAGATATGGTGAGAATGAGCATGAGCTCCTGCTCGACGAGGAAGCGGAAGGAGTGTGGTGGTGGCGGTGGTGTTGTTGAATGTGATTGCCGTGAGGCATAGGATAGCACCACGGTGAGGGGAGCAGAAGCAAGTCAAGTGGAATTAAGGAGGGACATAGCGGCGAAGGATCAACTTGGACATGTGGTAGGGAAAGCATGGCAAGGGCGGCGAAGCAGGTTCTAGGAAGCTAGGTCGGCACAAGTAACACAGACTCGGATTGTACATACTCAATTTTTGAGAGTTGGGCATGCATATTTAAAGTGGTAGGACTGGAATGAGAACTTAGAACAAGTTTAGGGAGCTAAATGCGTAATTGGGGACCTAGATGAGAACTTAAGACAAGTTTAGTGAGCTAAATGTGTAATTTAGAAGTACTGGGACCTAGATGAGAACTTAGAACAAGTTTAGGGATCTAAATGTGCAATTTGAAAGTACCGGGACCTAGATGAGAGCTCGGAACAAGTTTGTGGACCGCCAGTGAAATTTACTCTAGATGATTTTTTAGAAATTTGTTATTTTTACATCTCACAAATGAAGTCGAGTTTGGACAAAATATTTTACAAGGTTGTGTATCATTATATCATCTACATGTGTGATTTTTTGGTGAATTTAGATAATTTTTTTTACTGTGGTTTACACGAGTTTTCACGGGAAGTTAATTTACACTAGATACATTTCCGGCTGTGGTATGACCTATTTAGTTAGGTGATCAACCACCAACTAGACTCCGGAAAGCCTTTTTAGGCTTGTTGGGTTTCAAGTTCTAGCCTAATCACCCTACAGTCTGGCTAGCTAGGAACATGGTGGGCGTCCATTTCCAAAAGCCTAGCTTTGCTAGCGCTCGATGCCCGTTTGTGTGTTACCTCCGATGCTTGCGACTTCACCGGACGAACAGAGGCGTTGCGGGGGCTCGTGCGACGGCAAGAATCGGCCGCGGGCGCAACCCTTCTAAATTATATGGCCCACAAGCACCTGGCATTGTCCCTAAGACCTCTGTCAGCTATGTTTGCATACCACATAACTTAAAAGGCTCTATCGGCTGAAACCCCGATGACACCACGATTCTCCAAGATCGACTTCTTACAAGATATTGTAGTATTACAACCGTTTTCATTCAAATACAACAGAGTAGCGGAAGATTTACAAAAGAAGATTACAACACTTGATCGTAGTCCGATTAAACAAAACTTAACCGGGTTTTGCGGAAGCGAAAAAGAACTTTATTGACGGAAGATATTCGATCATGCCAAGCCCAATTGGTATGACCAAAGTCAACAACACTAGTCAACACCGCAATGGGGGTCAAACAAACCCCGAGTACAAAAGTACTCCGCAAGACTTACCCGACGGAAAAGAGGGGAGAAGACTCGTGAATGCTTTGGTTGATAGGAATCAAAGTAAGGCTTTAGCAAGAATCAAGGATACCTTTGCGGAAAAGCGACTAATGTTGATCCTTACTATTCATTCTTATCTGATATTTTCATTAAGCATTAAGCTATCCATCTAAGTTATCCTAGTCTAGAGCAATCACTTGTCAAGCAAGATCTCAATTTCCAAAACTTTCCATCCTCAAAGAACTTTCCTCATTACTACGATGCCGGGACTCGGATCAAGTCTCCCATATCGTGGAGCAACGACGATTCGAATCGCTTTATATACCCAAATTGGGGCTTCCTAGCCACACGATGTATGCAGGACCGAACATCTCGCATACATCAACTCACGCTTGCATTTCTCCGCACTGAAACGGGTCCTAGCCACGAGCACATGATACACCATCTCCCTACGCCGTCAGTCACAACCGTCGACGGTGCGCTCGTAGTATGGGTACACGCTACTTCCCGTCCCGGTGTCCGTTCTTGTATGGATCGTACAAGGGAGCTTACCGCTATTAGCATGCGACTAGTACTATCCAATAACCTCATGATCCCAGCGCCAAACAACGGACGGTCCTTAACCGACACAAGTGGACGACACTACACCGGGGCACTAGCCCTTCCTCGATGCAAGTCACTCCACCGGCGTCTCAATTTACTCATCATCATGTTCTTATTGAGTACCCTTGACCCGATCGAAGTAAAGAATAAACAATAAGCAACATCAGGTTTTCATAATTGCCCTCAGCGGGGATATTGTGATCAACTTTTGAAAACATTTTACTTGCAAAGCTTATGCTATCGGCAAGACTAAGCATATACTAAATATTTTCAAATCAAAACAGGTTTCGTGGATAGTATATCAAGGTACGGTAAATGCATCAAGATAGGATATCACTCAACTCCTACACCTAATGCATCATATCATCAACATAAAATTATAAAGAACTTTCGAAATTCAAGAAAGGGTTTAATGTATCCGGGGCTTGCCTGTGTTGCAGAGAAAATTAGTTGTTAATCTTGATATTGACTCCTTTGGTGGAATCACCTTATCGGGGTTGGATCACCTGGACCTTCTCCGAAACTTGATCAACACGAACCTTCGCTCTCACGTGAACTATACGCAATGAAACTATGCATGTTTAATGACATGACACGATGTGAGATGATGCAATATGGATGAGACAACTCAACTTATTATTATCTTGAGTACGACTTTCCTTCATGGTATAATGATGTTAAGAGATTATCATTAACACCGACGACGATGGACTAACGATACGCAAGCAACATAAAATGCCGAAGGTCATTTAGGGTTAATGACCTAGGGTCATCACTCAATCCCAAACTCAATCAACCCTATGGTGATTAAGGTAAATTACTAATTTATTAACCATTTTTATAGTCGTTGAAAGCCACTAATTAACTTGCTAATTGGAGAATAATTAAACCCTAATCAATTAAAGAACTCACTAATTAAACATTGATTAATTAAGGTATTAATTAAGTGTAATACAAAAATTAATCAAAACAGGATCAAACTTCATAATTAAGATCATCATTACCTAATTAGCACACAAAACAAAATTCATAATTTTTGGAGTTATATTTTATTTATTAAAAATCATGGAAATGGCATTTATTAATTTAAAGGAGCAATTTTCATTGTAAACAAACGTTACTGAAAACCAGGGTTAGCATTTTTCCTAAATAGAGCATTACTCAAGGAGCACACACATATTTTTATTTTATTTTTAACTACCCAAATGAATTTATAGCAAAAAGATGAAATTCAGCTTCAGAAAAACAAAAAGGAAAAAAAAAAACAAAACCCTTCTCTTCTTGTCGGGCCACTGTGGCGGCCCGAGTGGCCCAACTCAGCCCGGCCTGCGCGCTGGGGGGGCGCGGCCTGCTACGCCTCCTTCTCTCTCGCTCTCTCACTGACAGGTGGTCCCCCTACGTCAGCTCCCTTCCCCTCCCTCTGTTTTCTCTCCGGCCGAACCGGCAGTGACGGCGCCGTCCGTCCATCTCGTCGGCGGCGAGGCCAGAGACGGCGCTGAGGACCCCCAACACCTTGCCCTCACCTCGGCGAACACTACGAGCTATGAAACTAAGTGAAACGATGACCGGAGAAGGGATGGTGGCGACCATGGCGGCTCGGCCGCGCGGCGTGCGGCGGCACGGCGGCGTTCCCGCCGTTGTAGGCCATGATGAGTCGTTCTAGGGGTCTGGGAAGATGGAGGTAGCTCACCAGGACTTGGTAGACAGGGTGTTTGAAGCGGAGGAGCTGCGGTGGTAGTTGGCTCGGGTGATGCGGATCGGCGGCGCGCCCGGCGGCGGCAAGGCGACGCCTCCGCACGTCCCCATGCGGTAGACCGAATGTACGGGTCGATGACGACCAGTGACAACGAGGCAAAGTCAAATCGCTAGCTGGTTGGGCTTGAAGATGCTCCAAGGGAGCTGGACGTGGGTAAGCGAGCTCGGCGGCGCCCGGTGGCCGGCTCCGGAGAAGACGATGGCACGCGAGCGACTCAGGCGATTATAGCTGGCACTTCTACCGGGATGGTAGACGAGATGGTGGCGGGCGTATGTGCAAGCAATCGGGGATGGCAAGTGGAGCGTGGAGCTTGAATTTAGGAGGCGGGTGGCGATCGCCGGCGGTGACCGAGAAAGAAAAAAAAAAACGGCGATACCCGGGAGCGGCTTTTATAGCGCTGGAAGGTAGTCGACAATGGGTGATGACCTCGCGAGTTCGTCCAGGTGTTCGGTTGCGCTGAAAACCGAATATACGCCGGAATGGACACGGCGGCAGTCGGCCGGCATGGGCGAAGGAGAAAGGGAACTTCTCCCCCCGCCGGTTTACTGTAGCACAGGACAGCTCACCTTGCTTCTTTTTCAAAATTACTCCAAAATTTTGAATAAAAGATGAAAAATTACCAAAATACAGATTGTGCAAAATTTAATTCTCTACAACTCGTATTTAAGAAGTTTTGTCAGATTTCAAATAGATTTTGAATTTGCATTTCAAATTTAAAAAGAGGGCAAAACCTTGATTTTAAGGATTTCAAAATTACTTTTAATTTTTGAATAAAAGATGAAAATATCCAAAAATAAAAGTTGTTCTATTTCTCAAGATCTACAACTTTCATTTAGAAAGTTTTTCATGAAACCAAATAATTTTTGAATTGCAGTTTAAAACTCAAAAGGGGACACTTTCCAATTCAAATAACTTTTGAAATTACTCCAAATTTTATTCAAAAACTTGAAAACTTTATATACCAAAGTTGTAGAGCTCAAAGAGATACACAAACTGTATTTTTGGAGTTTTCCCAAATTTTGAACATTTTGAGATGAAATTGCAAAAGGGGCAAAAACACTTGAAATTTTGAGCCTTTTGAAAAGGAATTTCAAATTGGACTTTTGGGCAATTAATTAATGATGTTGTGGCACTTTTCAAACCCAACCAATGGCACATTTGCAAAGTACAAACTTCATACTTTGAAATGGCACCAAAGTTTGGTAAAGTTTATTTAGAAAAATTAATTATGGTTAGCTCCTCAAAATTGAAAATGATATTCAAATCCCAATACTTGCCATTTCTAGCTAGGGGTAGAATTTGAATTCCCATTTCAATTTTGATTCTTTCTTTTGCATCATTGACTTGTAAAACATATTTGAGATATGAGTTAGGGTTAGCCAAGCACTTGCAAGCAACAGGGTTGATTTTAATTCATTGCTTTTATAAACAAAAGTAAAGTTGTGAGTGAAGTTTAGTGATATACACATACACATGCGATATAAAAAGAGCGACAACAGCCCTAGAACCGAATAAACTCATTTTAGTTATTCACATTAGGGTCCTCTAATTGTGAATGCTTATGCAATGCTTATGATGACATGGCAGGTTTAGGTTAACGTAACACCGGGGTGTTACACCGGCGGAGCTATGTCGAGGCCAAACATGGCCATCCCCCCCCCCACCCTCCCCCGGCCTTAGTCGTGTATATTTATTCTCATAGAATATAACATGTTGGCCATCAGTAAATCAGCTAAGTTAGCAATAATTAGAGAGGCCAACGGTCTCATTCACTCATCTCAATGGTCCTATATATTAGGTTGTGCTTCATTTACTAGATCTTGGTCACAGTCCGCACTTTGCCCAGCTCTAGTTTTGTTTGCAGGTCTGTGTTATTTTCTCATTCAAAATGATTAAGAAAAAGTCCACATGCAGCCTATCTTCTTGCCAATTTACATTTCAACATAATGTTATCTTCTTAAGAATGCATCGCAAGATTGATATAGTAAACTGAAAATAATATTCTTTCCGTTTACAATTTGAGAAGCATTGCAAGCTCAGCACTTTATTTAGCCTTGATTTTTTTTCCCAACCTAGAACTTAATATGGGCATAGTTGTTAGCAACGAAGAATTGGCTCCCCTTTCACATGGATCACGCTCCGCCACTGGCGGCAGGGCCGGATGGCATGGCCGGCAGGAAGACCAGCGGTGCTGCACTTGCTGGGGCATTGAGCTATCAAGGTGCGACGGAGGTGGACCCCTGTGACTTTGCGAATTCGCGCGATAGACCGGACAATTACTTATAGGCCCAAGGGTTTTTTTTCTCAAAAACTTATAGGCCCAAGGGCTAAAGAGACGTTGCCTACAAAACCTACAGTCAAAGCTGATCGGACGCTCTACTCATGGCGACCGAGCGCTTCAGGTTGCAACATCCGGTCACTGCAATACCGCCATATGTCCCTTACTTTCGAATATAGCCATTGGCGCGCAACTGCTACCTCACGCACGTGTTGCTCGCCATCGACCGAACGCATCCCTTGGCCTCGCCACGCCGACCCTCAACCATGCCATGCCGACCCTCGACTACCGACTATACCGACCCTCGGCTACCCACCAGATGCGTCAAGACAATGACCGGACAAGACCGGACACGTCCAGTCAGCACCGACTGTACTCCACTAGCATCCGGTCCTCCTCTACCACTCCTTCCAATACCACGTAACACCAACGGGACGTAGCAGTAGCGCGTTCGGTCAGTCCTCCATGCTTGTGTCCGGTCCATGCAGAAATCTTCCTGACCCTTGGACTAAGCACCAGACGCGTTCAGTTCACACTAGAGCAACATCCGGTCGCTTGAAACTTCACTGAATCCTGTCTTGCAAGCTCTGCAGGAGGGAGAGAAACCCAAGGGACCTTTCTCCACACTTCTTCACCTCTTCTGCAAACATGCCTACTCCAAAGTGTTCCACCACCTTGTACACATGAGTTAGCAATTTCACAAACATTTTTCAAAGGATTTTCACTTGGTCTCACCATGCCAGTCGACCCTAGCAACATGATGCAAAAGTTAGATCTTTCAAGTGGCACTAGATGACCGATATGCAAACTAGTTTACCCTTTTTGATAGTATAACCATCTATCCTAAACTCGATCATCAACTTCTCTACACACCATGACCAGTGAAATAGAAAAGTCCTAAGTTATACCTTTGCCTTGTGCTTTTAATTCCATCACTTTCGGTGTCAATGCAACACATGCACCAACCACCCACATGAATGATATGATCCTAAAACAGAGCTGTGGATAGGGTGGATTGGGCACTGTGAAGGGAGAGGACGAGACGATGGTCGAGGCGGCGGCGCCGCTAGGGCAGGGGGCAGCGGCAGCGTCGGCGCAGGGAAGGGAGAAGGCGACGGCAGCTGGAGAGCGTGAGAGCGAGGAATAAGAGAGCTTTCGCCCAATTACTTTCTTGATTGATGCAGATCCAATCCCCTAGTATTTATAGCCCCAAATGGACTTTACTTGCAAGCCAAGGCAGAAGAGTCTTTATCGAACATAGATTTTTCCTTCCTTAATTATTATAATTTTACTAAAAATAATTGATTATCTTAGGTAACTTGTAGATGACGTGGAAGGAAAGCAGTGGTAGCGGTGGCCGCGCCACCTCCCTCTCCTAGGTGCGCGAGCCTCCTAGGATAGACTGCGAGGCCTCCTAGGGCGGTAGCAGGCGCGGCGGTGCTCCCTCCTTAGGCCCAAACGGCTTCGACATGCCTGTTTAATTCGACGTTGGTCATAGCTCGCGTTGGGTGTGTGACAGATCCACTTCACATCATCACATGGCTTTTGATCTATCGATCTTAACCTCCCTTGCTCTTCACCATTGTTTCAGTCCTTCGGCGCCAAGTCTTTGATCAAGCCTCCCAACACTCTGTACAAGCAGCTTTAAAGCCTCCAACTTATCCTTCACCATCACAACCGGCAAATTAAGCCATGTCTTATCTAGATCTTCTCCACTTAGCTACATGACTCCATACCATGTATCATGCAATTAAGCTTTTTCATCACTTATGGACTAATTCTCTGTATATCTTACATGAACACAACTAGTCCATCTAAGTTGTCACTTAATCATCAAAACTAAACGAGGACCTTTCACCAAGATGCTTTTTAATTTGACTAAGGCTTAACACTTCTTTTATTTCATAGAGATGGCTAGGTACTCTGTTGTTTTCAGTGGCAGACAACCTGGAACTATCGAAGTTGGCACGAATGCAGCAGAAATGTTCTTAGGGTGAGAGATACTATATACAATAGATATAACAGCTATAATGAGGCTCTTAGGGAGCACCTGGCAGCCATGGCAGTTGTGCATCTCTTTCTAGCTGCACCAGGTGCCTGATCTGTTGATCCTATGCCTCATTAAGCTTTTCCTGCAATCATTCCTTCTAATGATGGCGATGGTGATGGTGGTTGGTGGAAGGTGTTAATAACCTCACTAGTTATCCTGATGGTTGGGATATGGATAAAAAGAGGCAACAATGTCAGCTATGACAGCCCAACTTAGGATGTGATGACTTGCTAGTTGCTCGAAAAGATGGATGAGTTAATGCTGTCACTTGCTAGTTGATGTGATCTTTTTGTGTTGCCTATCTCTTTTCATTGTTGAGTATTATGTTTGGTTACTGATTTGGAGTTTGAGGTTTTTAATTTGCCATGGTAAGTTGCTAAATTGTAAACTTTGAGCAGCTATGATTCCATGACTAATTGTGAAACTAGTCCAAGGCCTATTTGTTGTCAATTAACTGTATTTGGCCACCTTCAAATTTGTTGTTTGCACTATGCAATTGTTTGTTATGCATTCATATCATCCTATTGTTATACATGTGTTCTCGTTGTTGGGCCTAGTATGACTTCCCTAGCCAGACCAAAATCAAATACCATCTCATTGTAGAAGTTTAGGGTAGTTGGTGTTAGACCTAGTTCTGACATTGAAATCAAACAATGGCCCAGTTGGGATAGCTAGATTCGTGGGATGCAGGAAATCAAACAAAGACATCTTTCTCTCTTGGGCACGGTTGTGGCTGGTCTGGCCTTGGTTCATAGGCTGAGCCACTCCTGCGCCCTACATCAAACAAGCCCTAACTACCTATGGAATAAGCCCAAACTTTGCAGTGGCAGTGTGGGAATTGGCTCATATTGTTTCTAGGTACTTAACAATTTAAGAAATGGCTCTTGTCGAATTTGCTTCCATTACCAAGAAATCATAAAAATTTATATAGCTTTTTGTGTAATTAGATATATACTATATCTAGATACATAGTAAAATAATATAGATCTAAAAAAGTCAGAATGTCTTATAGTTAGATCTATCTTATAACTGGAACTAAGGAAGTAATATGCAGTCTGATATGATATGAGCAACTTGGAGACAGAGGAATGTAGTTCCACTCTTGTTCCTATCGCCTATTTCTTGACACTGAGATTTTTAAAGGGGATATTCAGATATATTATGTCATGTGTTTTATTTTTCTTGGGTTTTCTGACAAGGTATCAGTGGCACTATTATTACATTATTCATCCTCATATTTCCAAATGAGGCTTTGGAGAGGTTATTCCAGTTATAATATCTGTTGACCATACTATTATATTATCTAAATTCACTTACGGGATTATCTTGTAAAGGTTTTCTCATGAGTTTACAATGAATAATATAAATCTACTGTGATATTATTGTCCTCCTTTTATTTCCATTGGTTCCTTATTTTTCCCACTAGCATTTAAGGAGTTAAGTTGCATATATATCAACATACCATTGCATCATATTGTTTTGATTTTTTTCCACTAGGGTTTAAGGAGTTTAGTTGCTTATATATCAACAATATCGTGAACTTATATCATTCTAAGTTTAGTAGCATATATCAACATCATTACCTCATATCATCCCTATAAGGTTTTTGGATGGTTACAAATAAACATATATAAATAACCTTTATAAATGATCTTAAGACTGGATTCGATCAAGAGATAGTGTTAAGATCCAAATCGGTGGTGTACAGGATCAAAAGATAATTTTAAGACCCAAAATCGACAATGGTGATATCATCATATGGCTTGACACCTATATAGCTCCGTTTGCCAAACGGGTGATGCCAATAAAAATATGCTCTCACATGTATTTAGAGTGGGATGGAGAAAAAAGTGGCTTCTCCCGATTAGGGATGAAAACGATCGGAAACTGTCGATAGAAGGCCAAATTACTTTCATTTTCAATTTTCTTTTTTCGAAAACGAAATCGATACGATATTGTCGGAAACGAATACGGTATCGATATTCTGGTAATTTCGAAAATGATATAAGTCGATCGGAGAATACATCAATAACGATCGGAATTCATGAGAACGATATCCTAAAAAACGATAAACACGTCAAATCATATAACATGAAAAGAGCTAACAACTAAAAAATAAAGTTACAATCTAACCTATACTCCTATTTTCGTACACCAAAGCTCCTCTCTTAAATTACTGTATGTCACTATTGACAGCACAGTACCACCACCTTCACCGTTGGATCATCGCTTCTGTCTCCACAGCTGTCCACGTACTACACAGCTTCCAGAAACGGCGACGCCATCACTCTCGCTCCATCTCCTCCGTACGGTAAAAGCCCACCACCGCTTCCTCTTCTCCTGCAACCATACCGAGGTAAAAAAAAACCACTGTAACGTCCCGCCTCCTCGAGGCCGAGCCCACTTACATCTGATAGCTTTAATAGGACCAATATTGCCCTCACAGACCAACACCAGTCTTTTCTGCGCACTTTGTCCTCACTCATGCGCACTGAAATCGAATTCCCTGGGCGGTCACCCATCTTAAAATTGCTCCAAGCCAAGCACGCTTAACCTTAGAGTTCTTTCGAGATAAGCTTCCGGAAAAAAAGTTGCAACTTATTGATATGAGTATCATATTAATCCTATTAAGCCCTTGTGATGTAACACCCCGACCAGGGCTTAATAGGATTAATATGATACTCATATCAATAAGTTGCAACTTCTTTCCTAAGCTCATCTCGAAAGAACTCTAAGGTTAAGCGTGTTTGGTCCGAGTAATTTTAAGATGGGTGACCGAATCGAATTTGTTCCCTGCAAGCGCATGAGTGAGGACAAAGTGCGCAGAAAAGACCGGGTGTTGGTCCTGTGAAGGGCAATATATTGGTCCTATTAAAGCTATCGATGTGCAGCGGGCCGGCCTCGAGGAGGCGGACGCGCTTACAAATGGTATCAGAGTCGACTCTCGCGGTTTCACCGGCGCGTGTGTCGCAGTTGCGCAGGCATGGTGCGCATGGCCGGTGTGGATCCGTCGTGGTCACACAAGATGGCACATGCGGCGGCAATGGACACATGGACGTGGCCAAGAGAGGAGGTTCCTAGCTCAGGTTGATCGACGAGGGGCGTCGATCTCTTAAAAGGGTAAGGATGTAACACCCGACCCGGGGCTTAATAGGATTAATATGATACTCATATCAATAAGTTGCAACTTCTTTTCCTAAGCTCATCTCGAAAGAACTCTAGGGTTAAGCGTGCTTGGTGCTGAGTAATTTCGGGATGGGTGACCGACCGAATTTGTTCCCCGGTGCGCATAAGTGAGGACAAAGTGCGCAGAAAAGACCGGTGTTGGTCTGTGAGGGTAGTATTGGTCCCTATTAAAAACTGCCGACGTAAATGCGGGCCGGCCTCGAGGAGGGGGACGTTACACCCATGACCCCTTCCTTTCATCTCCTATATCGGGGAAAAAAAAAAAAAAGGGTCGGACATCGTCCTCGCCGTCGTCGCTTCCTCGCCTCCTGCTGCAGTCCTGCACCACTCCCCTTCCACCCTCGTGGGCGACCTCTGCTCGGCCTCCGTCACCGCGACCACCTCCGACTCCGCCGCAGGTCGAGCTTGACGGTGCCCTGCCGTCACCGCACCCGCAGGCCTAGGGCCCACGCCTCGTGCAACTCGCCGCCACGGCGCAGTCGCGGCCGCGCGCCGGCCCATGGTCCCTGCCTCACGCACCTCCGGACTGGACGCCATGCTCATCTCCGCCGCCGTGTCGTCCCTGTGGCCGCCCTTTCCGATTCAGAGGTGCGCCCCGCCACCAGTTGCATCGCGTACGTCTCAACAGTGGAATCGACCCATGTAAACTCCTTCTTTCTTTTCCTCTCTGTGAATGATAAACGGTACCAAGAAGACCCATATGTTAATTGTCCCAGAAGTTAATGACCAGACTTCTTTAGATGCTGTGCAAAAGAATCAAACACAACATTTCAAATTTTGTTTACTGTTATTGTTTATTCAGATCAGATTATTGTATATTGCTGATAAATTTATGTATACCTTTCAAAGTTTTCTATGCTCCAAAGCATATGTCTTCAGGGAGACCATGTAACATATGTTTTCATTCACATCCAGGTGCAAAGCAACTAAATCAGTACCCTTTCATTCTGCTTATTCAATGTGTATTTAGAAATTCTACCTCAACCAGCAGATGATCAAAAGTTGCATAGCATTGCCATGTCTGCCTACTGAACTGCTCCATGCTAAAATTTACAAACTCTACTATTTTGTACTCTTGAAGCGACTCCGCAATTGACCATCGACGCCACTCCCAGCAGCAGTAATGCAGTCTGCAATGCAATTTAGCTATCCAGCTGATACACTGTGACAAGAACCATAGGCGGTCATTGCAAGTTTGCAACCCCTACATGCACCAAGTTATTACTAATCCGATAAATGCATCTGTCGTCTCATTACAGACCTTTGGTCTATTCCCATACAATTTCTGCTTCCAAACTTTTCCTTCCGTACATGCTCATAACAGACATGTAACTTAAGGTTTATGATCTATTTGTATTTGTATTTTAACTGACAATTGTGTATAGTACACACCACGGAATGATACACTATCAGTGGCAATCCTTATTCTCATCTACACCCGCGGCAACGCGCGGGGTACCAGCTAGTTTAAAAGAATATCAGAGTTACAGGTACGATACGTGATTTGCTTGGTTGATTGATTGCTTTTTTGCCTTTTTGGCTTCTTATTCTTGTACAGACGACATTATTGCCGTACAATTCCTTTCCATAAAACATGTGCTTGTAGGTGCAGTGTAGATTGTGCGCAAATCAGCAAGTCTATAAATAAATTAGGATTTAAAACCTTTGAATCGGTATAACTCGATGGTAAATTACCGGCTAAATACGGAAATCTTCGAAAACAATCGGAAGAGGACAAAATTATTTTCACTTTTATTTTCATTTGATTTTATCATTATCATTTTTATTTTTTCGGTTACCATTATCGTTTCTATTTTGACCTAAAAATCGAAAAAAAAACTCGAAAATGATTGCCGGAAATAAAAAATTATCATTTTCGCTTTCATCCCTACTCCCGACACCTTCTCTAGCTCTTAAGGACATGCTCTCATAAGTAAAATTGTTTTGTCAAATGGTATTACAAAAACAGCTTCACCTCTACCACTGAACCTTTACATTTAAGCATTCGATTTCAAACACAGCATGGAGCCAGAACGTGTGCACTTGGATGGTTTTATTCATCCAACAAAGCGCAAAAAAACTTTTCTGTAAACGAGAAGAGTATGACACTACAAAAATCCTCACGCAATGATCAGCTTCCTCGCGGACTCGGTGACCCCTCCAAGACCGATGGCAGTGAAGAAATTAATGGCGAACCTCGTGTTCCTGGCGCAGTCTCTGGGGAACAGGACGTCCCGCACCTCCGCGTCATCGTCGTTCATCTTCTTGCTGAGCGTCCGTATCCCGAGCCTGTCCGCGAGGTCCTGGAACAGCATCTTGATGAAGATGCGGGACGACGACGTGGTGTCCTCCTCCGTGACCCTGACGCGCCCCAGCGCGCCTCGCCACGGGAGCGCGCCGTCTGCCGCCAGCAGGTGCGCGTAGAACCTAGCGGACGCGCGCAGCTCGTCGGTCGTCATGCGGTGCGCGGCCGTGTAGTGGCCCGCGAAGCAGGCCTCGAAGCCAGCCTGGTACGCGCGGTCGACGGCGCACAGCCGCGCCCCCGAGCTGGCCGTAGTAGCTCGTGTACGCCTTCTCGTTCCTGCAGCACTCAACGAGCATGGCGCAGAGCTCCGGCTCCTGGCCTGGCCGCACTACGGAGAGGAGCTTGTGCCCCGCTTCCTCGGCGCTGACGCTCGACATGACTGTCAGGTATATCGTCCGCCGAAGGTTGATGAGATCGGTGTCGGTCTGGTCGCGGACGTCGACCGGCGGCTCTGTTTCACCAGCTGAGTCGTCGGCGTCGGCGTCGGCGTCGCTGTCCGTTTCTTCGTCATCAGGAGGAGAAGATTGGATCTTGTCGTCGTCTCCGAGCATGGTTCTCTTGAGGTCCTCGTATGCCGCCTCGTCTTGCGCGAACGAAGGGCTGGGCTGGAACACGTCGAGATGGAACTCCGGATCGAGCTCGAGGGAGAGCTCTACCTGGTGCGTCACCTGGTCGTCCGGCTCGATCAGATCCAGCTCCGGCGGGACGGGAGGGTGGCCCCGGAACTGCGCCTTCCGGACGGCGAAGAGATCCTCGACCATGAACTGGACGCGCTTGTCGATGTCGCCGTCGTGCAGCACGCTCCTCAGGCAGTCGAACACGGCGCTGAGCCCCCTTGGGCACGACTCGTGCAGCTTGGCGCCGCAGTGGGTGACGAGTCCCACGGCGACCTCGACGCCGCCGTCGGTGGGGCGGTCGAGCAGCAGCGCGAGGAGCTGGAGCGCGAGCAGGTCGGTCGCGACGCCCTGGTTGACGAGGTGCGCGAGGAACGCGGCCGCGGCGGCGAGCCCGCGCGTGTCCCCGGCCGCGTGGGCGCGCGTGGCGCGGCGCGCGCGAGGCGGGCGAGCAGGAGCCGCCCGACGCAGGGGAGCCTGGCGTTGACTACGGCCGCGAGCGCCGCGAAGACGGGCCTGAAGGAGGAGGCCGGGCAGGCCGCCTGGGACCGGAGCAGCGCGCGGCACAGCAGGCCCCGGCCCCGCACCAGGTTCTCGGACAGGAGCTCCGGCGCCACGTGGCGGATGTTGGCGGCGGTGGCCTTGTTGACCAGCCCCGTGATGCTCCGACGCAGCGCGTCCCAGCTGCGGCGCTCGTAGCCGAGCTCGTCGTCCGCGTCGGCGGTGGCGCGGTGAGGAGGGACGTAGATGCCGCCGCCGCGGAGACTGCTTGACGGGGGAGGAGCCTCCTCGGCCGTAGTCCGCGGGCGCTTGCTGTTGCGGCGGCTCGCCGTCGCGTCGCTTCTGGTCGGCGCCATATCGGCCAATTCGTGTGATGATCGTGTATAGAAGATTTGATGGAGATAATGGATCGCCGCAGCCAGTATATATAGGCGCGCCGCCGCCCGGGTGATATCTGAGACGAGGGAAGGTGGGGGATTGCAATCTCCTAGTCGGTCACGCACGATGCACGACCGTTTCTGATGGCAGCACCGACTTTATCATGATTCTCGGAGTCCGATGGAATTCACACGGGTAGTAGGATGGATGTTTTATAGCGATGCTATAAACACCACAATTTGATTCAATCGCAACCTTCTTTTAAGCGGCGCTAATCCTTTTTTCCCGAAAAGGCTCTAATCCTAATTGATGTAACGAGCTATTGAATACTAATTGATGAGATTGAAATAATTATAATTATTGAGTTGCTTATTGTTTTTTTTTTTTTTTTGCGGGGTGAGTTGCTTATTGTTGCATGTTAAATGAATATAAAATATTGATTGTAGCTTTGAAATATGCTGATCGATTAAATGATTATGAAATAATGGACATATAGACTTTTTCTTTATTTCTATATTTTTTTGGAAAAGTAATATAAGTAAGAATTTTTCATATTTTCTATAAACTTAGTGACAAAATAGCTTTAGCATATTTTTTAACCTTCTGGATATCCACTATTTGAAGCCATGGCTTAGATGATCCTTGTAGGAAAATTATGCCTCATCTTGCCGCAATGTTAATGGCAATATATTCAGTTTGAACATTCATTCATCAAATTTCATCCAAAAAGATCAGCATCCCTTGCCTTGAGCATGAAGCTTTGAGCCTTTAATTCTCAAAACCAGGGCAACAAAACAACAACAAAACCCACGGATCCTTGTTTGGCTGTAGCTACACTCCAAGCCACGTGATTTGAAAAAGATTATTGAGGTGTATTTGTGTGCAGCCAAACAAAGGCTGGTTGAACACGTGTAGCAGGCACTGCAACCAGTTGACCACAGCCATTTAGGGTTGTGTACTGCTTTCTTACACTCGTCTAGTTTTGCAGCAGAATCATCCGAATTGTTCAACATGCCCATTTCGTTCTTGTCCCCAGGTCTCCTGGCAATGGGCTTACTTTCCGGCTGCTTCAGTATCATGCTGGGAATTGGTTATTGCATCTGTGCAGAATAGAACTATGACATTCTAAATGTTGAGAAGATGGCCAAGTATCATGACCAAATATGCCGTAAGCCGAAGAAAGATGATGTTTGATGCCTTGTGCATAGGTCAGGTTCTGAACTATGCTTGACTACCTTCGTCTGTGGAATTCATCACTAAATGTAACAGCTTTTGGGATTCTTATTAGGTCGTCCTTTTTCATTATTGAGTGCCTAGGCTAGTGCACTTAACTTTGTTGCAACTGTCCATGGATTACGTTTCATCCAGATGAATGAACTACTATGTCATGTAGTGTGTGCCAGGAGAATTTGTTGAGATGTTCACCCAGTTCTCCCAAACAGCCAACAGAAAGTTATCCTTCTCACAAGTTGAAAAAAACAGTAATTGTTTCATGTAAAATTATAAATCATCTACTTCTTCCGTTCTAAATTATAAGTCGTTTTGACTTTTTTGATTCATCTATTTTGTTAAGTATATGGACACATTATTATATCTAGATATATAGCAAAATAAATGTACCAAAAAAATCAAAAGCGACTTATAATTTAGAAACGGAGAGAGTAGTGACTAAATTAGCCAACGTGTCACCCAGCAGCTTTGGCTAACGTCCACAACGAGCCCCTGCTAACAAGTTCCTTACCACCTGTTTGCATCTTATCCTAACATTTCACTACTATATGCAAACAAACAACAGCTTGAATTCTTTATCTGAACTTATTTTATTTCCAAAACAATTGTCCATTCCTCAACATATTATTATTGCAACAAGATACAAAGCTCCTGATATGCCCAGAGTTGTATATGATCTTTGCACCATACAAGGATTCAACTAAGTTCATAATGACTGGTATTAAGAGTCTGGACACAAAGCCTCCTATGAAGAACAGCACTTCATGATGCTGAAGCAGTCACCGTCCCAATGGTGTGGTCAAAGATTTCGATCCAGTAACCATCAGGATCCTTGATGAAGGCGATGCCTTTGATTTTTCCTGCAGCCAAAGACCATCTGTCAAATCGGAGGGCTATGTCCTACAGCGATAAGAATGTAAAGGTGTATCATGACTAGATTGAAGGTAATAGGCAGGTGAAATTATCAACCATAAGCCAAAGATCATGTCAGTTCTTCGTGACTTTAAGAAAGCAGAGCTTTCAATGCTTACATCAGCGAATTGTTCCTATGCAATTATAGGCTTCACCATATACTCACATAAACTGCTGAAGTGGCCACTTAATATTTTTCTTGAAGAGTAAGAGGTTGGAATAATATCAAGATGGTCCTACAGATGCATAAGGGAGGACAGGCAGGGCAGCACAAATACAAAGTTCACATACTGCCAGAGTAAAGCTATGACTCAAATAAACACCATAGGTCAATATTTTGGACAATCCCTATTGAACCAATGCAAATTACTTACCATCATCAGGTTTCTTCACAAACTCAACCCCAAGACGTTCAAAGCGTTCACATGCTTTGTGGACATCATCCACGGTTACGCCTATATGACCTGAATGAACAAAAGTGAGCAAAGTATTAGAGCACTATCTGATTCACAGTTATGTATATCATATAGCACCGAAACTATGTCTATGGTTTCAGAAACAGGGACTGTCAGTCATTTCAATTGCACATGGATGGTCAAAGCACATACCAAAACCACGAGGGTCTGAGTTCCCATTATGGTAACCTTTGAATTCAGGATCATTTTCCGTGCCCCAGTTGCTACAGATACCAAGTGTTAATTAATTTGCTGCTGACCATTCAAGCTATTAAAGAAGGGCATCTCACAAAGATACTGGGTAACAATACGCACTGGGTGAGCTCAAGAGTAGCTTTTTGCCTAAAAGTCCATTCAGTCCGCTTGATATGATCGTCAGGGGCTGAGCTCACATCCTACAAGCACACAGTAGATTAAATTTACATAAATACTTAAGAACAGGATTGTGTAAATTCTGTTTTTAGGTGATGCATGGTTTAAACAGTCCATAGAAACTTATACCTCATAACCAAGAAAATACAAACTGAATTTCATCTCTTCAAAATCCAACCTTTTCAGCAACCTGGGAAGAAAGTGAACACCATAAAACATGTAAATACCAGATACCTAGAAAACCTTTTGACACCAAATACAAAACAATGACCAAACTACTTGTTTTGGTCGTGGTGGCGATAGTAGTAACAAGTTAGCAATGGGATCAACAGGAATCTGGAGCCCTAAAAACTTCATTTATTCTCCAGTGTGTTCAGCATCAAAAGCAATCAGACTAGCCTGTGTAAATCGCTTGACTACGCAGCTAGCACATAATGTATTTCCTGCAGCTTTTACAGAACCAGATGCAACTATATTGTATATAGAGATACAATCAGAGATGCTGGACAGAACCTTTGGGATCTCATCTCCGAAGTGATGTTATTACCGAAGGTGGAAAACACATGTTTGGAGGTTCTCTTGTGATGGCTATACCAATAAAATCTGCTACCAAAACCTGTTTCAGGGTATTGTGCTTTCAGTCCTTGTTTTTTTCATGTGGCTGGTGGTCTGTGAGAGGTGCTGGACGGCTGATCGGTTAGCACAGAAAGGGCTGTGACACCCGACCTGTTGCCCCCTCAGTGAAGAGAGGAAGAAAATATCAATAACCTGTTGTCGACTTGCATCTTTGCACGAGAATTTTGGTTCTTCCTTCTGTGCCAGGCCAGCTTGTAAAGTCTCATTCCCCACTCTGATGAGATTGCCTTTGATGATTGGTGGGCCAGAAGCTCAAGCGTGGTGGATGATCACTTACAAAAGGGCCTCAGCTCCATCATCATCTTTGGGGCCTAGACTTTGTGGAATCTATGCAATCACTATGTGTTTGATGGTGAACCCTAGCCTAGCTAGAGCACTGTTGCTCGCTAGTGAGGAGCTTCATTTTTGGGGTATGGCTGGGGCACGAAGTATCAATCACATCCTTGTGTGGGGGCTGAATGTGTAATAATTCTGGTCTTGTTACTCTTCAATTTTTGTTAAGGGCATGTTTGTTTTTATAAGAACCAATTGTGGGAGGGAGGGAGGGAGAGAGGGAGGGAGGTGTTTTTTGTATGGGTTCTTGCCCTATTGTTTCTTCTTCTTATTAACATAATGATGTGCAGGTCTCCTACATGTTCGAAGAAAAAATATATGTAGTTCTTGTAGGCGTCTTTTCCGGTTCCTTCTCTAGATGAAATTATGAATTATTTTCTACCAGCAACACACAACTGCAAAAATCAATCCAACTGTGAGGCTCCCATCTCAACGAAAGAGCAGTGCTTTGATGATGGTTCTGTAGATAAGCTTATATCATTTGTTCAGACTTCAGAATTTTCACATGAATCACCACACATTATCAGGGCCCATTTGGAAAGTAGATGCCCTAATGTTAGAATATAATTGTAACAGCCCATATTGGCCCGTGTACATTGTAACCCTAGCCTATTAGGCTATATAATGAAGGTCACCCCCCCTGATTAGGGTGTGCGGTGTTTCTACATGGTATCAGCTAATCACGATCCTTCCTTCCTTCTGCTCGCGTCTCCTCTGCCCGTACGTCCTCCGTGAGGGCGTGCGCCACCGCACCAGCTGCCGCGCGATTCCCGTCGCGCCGCCACCGCTCACCCAGGCCGCCGCCGACGACTCCGATCGCGCCGCCGCCCGCCCACCCGCCGCCCAGCGCGCTCCACTCGCGCCACCGCCAACTCTGGCCGCCCGCGCGACCTCGGTCGCGCCGCCCGCCTCTGAAACCCGCGCGCCGCCTCCTTGGCGCGCGCTTCTGACCGCCGCTCGATCCGAGTCGCGTCGCCCGAGCCGCCGCGCGATCGCCTCGCGCCCATGGCGTCGTCGGCGACTTCCTCTGCTACCTCCGGCGTTCTCGGCTCCGGAACCTCGGCGCCATGGGGGCGGCATTGCCCCCCCGCCTTCTACCGCCTATGCGCCCGTCAACGTCAAGCGGCACATCCCGATCGCCCTCGGCCTCGGCGCCCCAACTACTCCAAGTGGAAGGCGTTCTTCACCGCCCTCTGCGCCAAGTATGGCCTGCTCGGCCACATCGATGGCACGGAGGCTGCGCGCGCCGGCCGACCCCCCGTGGTCCCGGCCCGGCCTTTGCATTCGTGGGCTGGATGTGCGGCTCTGCGATGACACCGTACTCGACCTCGCCATGGAGCCCGATCAAGATGCGCGTGCTCATGCGTCTCCATCGAAACCCTGTTCCAGGCGAACAAGGAGCCTCGGGCTATCGTCCTCGAGCAGGAGTTCCACAAAGCATGTCCCGGGGCAATCTCTCCGTCGACGCCTATGCGCAGCGGGATGAAGCACACCGCCCGATGCCCCGCGCGAGAGGTTGGACATACCATCTCCCCCTCGCAGCTCGTGCTCAATCTCCTGCGCGGCATCAATCCTCGCTTCGCCACCACCGCCGACATCATCACCAACACGTCGCCGCTTCCTGACTTCAAGTCTGCCACCAACATGCTCCGCATCAAGGAACTTCGTCTCGGCAGCGAGGGCAAGGAGGCTTCGGCATCAGCGCTTGTCGCCTCCTCCACCTCCTCTTGCACCTCGCCGTCCTGCCGGTCTACTCTGCGCCATCCAACCGTGGGGGGGTGGTGGCAAGGGGCAAGGAGAGGCAAGGGCAAAGGAGGCCGCGGCGGCAACGGCAACAACAGCGGCGGCGGCGGCGCAACCAGCAGCAGCACGGTGCCCAACAGGGTGCTCCAGGCGGACGTCAGGCCCCTCAGCCGGCCGGTCCTTGGGTCTGCTATAACCCTTGGGCCGTCCCGCGTGGCCTTCTCAGCGGCAGCGGTGGGGTGCGCCATCCGCGCCTCCTCCACCGCCGCCGCCTCCTCCTCCGCAAGCGCACACTGCCTTCGCGCCCGACCCAGTACTCCACCGCGCCGCCAGGGTACGGGTACGGCTCCTGGGACGCGACCAGCCTGATCGCCGCCCTCAATCAGATGGCGGTTCAGGGGTCTTCTCCCTGGGTCATGGACAGCGGAGCGACATCCCACATGTCCTCCAATGACGGTATACTTCTTTCCCCCGTCTCCGTCACCACCGTCCTCCATTACGGTCGGTAACGGGCAATCTATTCCTGTCTTTAGTCGTGGCACATCTTCTTTACAAGTAGCTGATCGCTCCTTTCATCTTGATGATGTTCTTGTCGCTCCACACCTTACCCGTAACCTGTTATCTGTTCGACAGCTTACTCGCGACAATAACTGTTCAATTGAGTTTGACGCCTCTGGTTTTTCTGTTAAGGATCTCAAGACCAAGACGGTCCTCCTTCGGTGCAATAGCAACAGGGACCTCTACACCATTCCACATCGCATGCCACCTCGCTGTCACGTCGCTGTCGTCTCCCCGGAGCTGTGGCACTCCCGCCTTGGTCATCCTGCACCTGCTGTCGTCGCTATTTTAAATAAGCTATCAACTATCCAGTGTAATAAAGCAGCTCGCCGCATTTGTCATGCCTGCCAGCTCGGTAAACATGTTAGGCTGCCTTTTGCTAGTTCGGTCTCTAGTACATCAGCACCTTTTGAACTTGTTCACTGTGATGTTTGGACCTCTCCAGTTGCGAGTATTTCTGGTTATAAATTTTATCTTGTGTTAGTTGATGATTATACACACTATTGCTGGACGTTCCCTCTTCGTCATAAATCTGAAGTTCTTGAACACATTGCTCAATTTGTTGCTTACGCTCACACACAGTTCAGTTTTCCTATCCGCTGTCTTTTAGGTCCAGTCTTTGTGTTCGTGACGCTCCCGCTTAGACTGAGGGAGGGTGTTAGAATATAATTGTAACAGCCCATATTGGGCGTATGGCCCATTGGCCCGTGTACATTGTAACCCTAGCCTATTAGGCTATATAATGAAGGTCACCCCCCCCCCGATTAGGGTGTGCGGTGTTTCTACACCTAATAACTTTTGGAAAAATCCTAAGGGTTTGAATCCATATTGACCCCTAATCTAAAGTGCCCTTATGACTTGTTTGGGTTTACAGATGCACATGGCTTTGATCCAATAGCCTTGATTTGTAAGAACATAGTTAATTATTCTGTTCAGTCGAAGGGGAAACCATAAATCCCCCTCTAAATGAATGTTTAATGGCAATGTGAGTATCAATGCAGGTAGATCAATTTTCAGCTTTTTTTTTGCCTTCGATTAGAATACAGATCCAGAATGAATTATTCAAGTTATTGCAGAAAATAATTGACTTCTTCAATGTACTGGTGTGAAATTATCCAACACAAAAACTACAGTTGGTAATACAACATGTCGAGAAATCTCGCATAATCAGAAAAGAAAAATAACACTCACCCTTTGAGATGTAGGACACATTGGCATGGAAAGGGAAAATATTAGAAATCAACACGTCGCATTTGCTTACAGTTATAGGAAACAAATGTTTAGATGAAAATCTAATATAAGTGTTAATGCGGCCTATATGTTTCAAATGTGATCCTAAATTCTGCCATGAGAAACAAAAAGCTAAAACAAACAGTGTGCAAGAATCAATTCACAGAATGCAACTACCACAACCATTATAATCCACAATCTGGCATGTATGTGGATTCTGAGATATCATTTTTTTTTTCCTAAGATTCGGTTTCAAAATAATAGTGTTACGAAGTTGCCTGACCAATCACGATCAGTGGCAATTAGTCAGGCTTATCAGTCCTCTTCCCTCAATTTTTTTCCAAAAGGACCATAGCCAAATTTCATTACCAGGGAAACGAAATTACAGAGTTATAGTACTGAACCAAAACTAGAATGTAAAGAACTTAAACCGACACATCAACGAAATAGATTAGAGGGATCTATATCGAAGACAAACCTTCCAAGCCTGATACCGAACAAACCTACTAGATGGAGAACCAAAGAAAGCCTCTAAGGCATATCAGGTGAACATTACAGGGCCTAAGCCCACACATTCCACAGACAGGAGAGCCTCTTCCCTCAATTAGGCACTACAACTCGACTAGGCTGACAAGAAATCAAGTCACATGATTAATCATCAATTAGTCACAAATAATTGGGCGATTAGGAGTTGGATGACTAGGCATGAGATGTCAACTGGCTGTAGCTGGTCTGTGGACCACTTGGGCTTAGTGCTTTACAGTCCAATAGGGTTTTCCATAATTGGATTCCGATTCCCTTCACTAGAGCTTGTACGCCGCCAGCAGAGCTCACACGGCGCGGGATTTGCGAGAGACGCTCTTGCCGCTAGCCAGGACTGTCGCATGCGGGAAGCTGCCAACTCTAGTCTCCACCTCTCTTCCCTGCATCCACCAGCCTCTCTTCCCTGCATCTGCAGGCACAATGAGGAGCTCACATTGCCTGCTCTCTTCTCTTCCTCCCACCCTGCTGCAGCCTCAAACAGAGTCTAGATCAGGGGAATACCAAAATGAGTTCCTCCATTTCCTTGCTCTGTTTCAAGTAGCAAGTTGTCTTTGCTGTTTGATCCTCCATCTTCTTGCTCATAAGTAATGATTAAACTATGCACCTCGCAATTCAGTGGTGCTTCATAATGGTCATCTATTCCAGCAACTTATCTAAAGACAGACAGGGCTTCTTCAAAGTCAGAATCCAAATTCAGCTAACAGATCCTAACAGGATTGCAGTACCCAAATATTCAATAACCTCAGTTGCTAAAATTCTCAAAATGGATAGGTTTTGTAGTTTATTCACTTCTAATTATTTTGCTCACGAAATTGCTACATTTCGAGTGTCTTCAGCATCATGTCATATATGTGGTTCAGTGGTGTACTAGAGATAATTTAGGCACCAGAGATTTCATACACTGAACTGAAGGAGTAAAGCTACCACTCCAAATAAAAATTCCAGTTAATTTCGCCTCTCTTAATTGCATTTGCTTCATTTTACTGATTTGAATAATTCAATATTATAAAATATGAGGAAGAGACTAGTACTACCAAAAACAATGCAAGGCACCAACAACAAAAAGTAAAACTGGCTGCACCATTCACTTGACTATCAAGTTACAATTTAATTAAGGATTGAATCCAATATTTTGTGATTGGTGTCCACCAATTAGCTTTGACTAGATGAAATAGTTAGAACTTGTGTATATCAGAACTTCGGGAGAGGCAACATGCTGTTCTGAATTAAGTATAGACGAAAAAAATAATCACACCAACCCCAAAAATTCAGACCTATTCACTCTCCATTGCACCTCCCTCCTTCAAGCCATTACGTATGGCCTCTTTCTGGTTTCTGAAGTCTGCACTTTATTAACCCATCACAAATAAGGTTCATGACATCACAGCAGCCTACAGTCATTTCTTTGCTGAAATTACCCAGAAAGCAAATAAGACAATAATACAAGTAGTATCCTGCATGTAAGGGGCAGGAAAGTTTGGCATTCATCATCAACACAACAGGCAACAGCAGGCCGCTTTCACACATTGAGGGCAATTCAAAAGATGTGGACATTGAGTATTTTTTCCATATTTTCAACCAGATCTTAATTGTCCTTGAATCCAGAACTGGAGCGTGGGGGGAAAGTTCAACGCATGACTTGTCCTAAGAATATCCCCACATCTACGGAACATAACTATTGACAAGAACAGATATGAGCTGTTGTTGGTTTTCTCAGCATGCATAAGTAAATTATTTGGAGGAAGAGAAAGAAATAAAACTTACGACATGCCCATCACACGAGAGTAGAAGTCAAGGCTCACTTTTGGGTCCTTCACACGTAACATCTGAAACAAGGCAACAGAAATTTTCTTGATCATTACCTCCGCAAGTACAACAGCAGAAATGATCATGGTAATAAGCTGGCCAACCAATGGTTAATTGCAAAACCATGGAACGAGTTTAGTTCAGCTAAGAAATAGGAATATTAGGATCAAATTCTGAGATATAAGGGCCCATTTAGTAGCATTCCTAAGCACATATTCGTGCAGAAATTGATATCCATGTATGTAGAACAATAATGATTTGGCCAGTGCCTAGAGGATTTTGCATAATGCATATATGTCCTTATTGTTATTTGTGATGATGTCTGGCATTTAATTCTTCTGCAGACTTGTGATGACTGCTACTTGTCATGCTCATAGTGCATGCTAACAATGACAAGTTCAGAAAAGGGCATACAAGTGCTGAAGGCTCTCACACAAGGTAGGATTTCGGGAAGGGAATTTCTAGTCAGTCTTACCCTTGATTTATTTTGCAAGGAAGGCTGGATCTAACCTAGAACATCAAGGACATAAGTGGAGAGCTTTTCTAGCACTGCGCCAGGCCTACCCTTCTAGCAATGACATGGTAGTACATTATGATTTTCACTCCAGCTTTTACATGTAACCAGTAGCTGCAGCATGTTCTAGCTTGAGCTGATTCAGTCATCAGATGCAAATGCAAAAACAGTGAAAAGGTTGTGAAGTTGTGAATGCAAATAAACTGGATATATGTTTTCTGAATGTGAGCTGTATGAGAGTGTGTTTCCTCTGTTCACATTGTTCTATGAACATGTATGCTGCTACATTCCCAATACTTCTGCCATGGTCCTTTGCTGAAGAGCATCCAGGACAACAGCACCATGAAACTAACTGAATGTGATTCACACACTCCCAACTAGCTAATGACTAAAAGGCTTTGTTGTTGGGTTTCAGACAAAATTATTTACACCTGACCATCAAAATGTGTAAAGGGCAGGTGTACTTGAAATGTTTTCAACCATAAACTATGATTTACGATCAGATAAAACTTCCATGTGTACCACAGAGATGGAGCTTGTCAGTTTCTTCATGTGTGTTCAAGCAGTTATGGGCATGATTTGTTGTCTTGCCCAACCTTGCCTACTAGCCTATCTTGGAAAGGTTAGGCAAGGCAAACCTTGCTAGATAAGGAAAGCCAATTTCCCTTCTTCCCTCAAGCAAGGAAATCCTTGACCAAATTGAGACCAAGCAAAGTATCCAAAGATGCTTCCTTCTCATCAAACCTTGTTAGGCAAGGGCGAGCAAGAGAACCAAACAAGCTCTATGTGACCCAAATAGCTCATCATGTCCTGCCATAACTTATCCCTTATGTTTTCGGAAAATCTGTGTTTTATGTTATGTGTGGATTTCTTTGAGGTTTGGTCATGCAGATATTATTTTGATGACCCAATCAAAGTCTGTAAATTTCTTTATGCTTTTCCGAAAGAACGATGGAAAGGAATTGTGTGTTCATCCAATGATTTCTAGCTCTCCTACAAGTTCGAGAAAAAAAATGGAAAACAGGCTTCCAGGGTGAATCAGAATAACCAGCATCTGGAGCCCTGCCCTTGTAACAAAATGTGCTCAGAGCTGGATCTGCTTCAGAATTGAGACATCCAAATTTGTTGAAAGGTAAAACGCATTGCGCATCACATACGATTTTTCCTTGCATTCCACAGAACAATTTGGATATTATTTTATTTTATTTATTTATTGTGGGGGTGGGGGAGGCAGTGCCACGACCACTTATATCAAATCCACACATCGACCACCAAAAGTGGAAATCCGAGCTGAACAGCGGATGAACACCTCGGTGAAATAGATAGGCAGGACTAAAGCTGGGGTTACCGTTTGCTGCAAGAAGTAGCCCTTGGTGGCGGGGTCGACCTCGGTCTGGAGCCCCGGGTTATTCGCTGGCGCCTCCTTCGGTACTGAGGAAGTCGACATGGCGGCGGGCGAGAAACCGGCGAACCCGGTCGAACCTCTGCGAAATCAAGAAAAGTCCCAACGCGGAATGGTGAGTGAAACTGTAGCCAAGTCTCCATAATCATCAATCGAAATCCTCCGGTACGGAACACGGAACCTTGAAGTGCAACGAGCAGGAGAAGGGCGACGCGCAGGGAAGGCGGCGGAGGAACGCGCAGGATGGAGACAGGAGCGAGGCAGTAGCCATGGCTAGAGCGGCAGGGTTTATATATTTATATATATATAGGATATATATAAAATGAGAGAATGCCGTTTTTTCCTTTTTTTTTTTGCGACGGTTTTTTTTTTTTTTTGAGGCAGAGAGAACGCCAGATTGCCAGTTGATCTGTACGGATTCTAGAATTCTTCAGTCCTTCGGTCGGCCATGCTGGATTTGTGGATATATAAGAGCACCTCAGAATTCTTTTCTTAAAACTTAGTGCTCATTTAAATCTTTTTCTCTTGTCAAAAGAAATCTTTTTCATATCTTTCAGCCCCTTATGTGTATTTTAGGCACAGTTTCACTTTCTTAGAGTAGCGATAAATTTGAAATAAAGGAGAATAACAATCAAAGATCTAATTAAAAACTGTTAGACGACATTTTTTAATTAAGTTTATATCCCTATCATAAAGAAGGATATAGGCTCTTAAAATTGCTCCACGAGATATCCACAATACATAGAATCGATCCGTTGGCTAAAATATGATATGATCCAATGAGCAACGTCCACTATTAAATTGGTCTCAGAATTTAGAATCGAGATTTAAATCGATACATGAAGAGAAGAGAGTAGTGAAGAGTGTGAAAGAAAAAAAATTGTTGTTTACCCTTTTTATGACCGGGTTGTATGCAAAGAAATAACTCTTCTTTAGACTCAACTTCGTAACCTGATTTCATGGCTAAACGAACGGCCAAAAGAAAATCCATTTTGGGGGATATTTGTTTGAGGATGAATTAGAAGTTGTTAGAAATGGATTTTTTTTAGTCTTTCTAAAAACATAGATTAGGAGGAGGTTCAGTAAACACTTGGAGATGTTCTTTTTTTTTTTTTTTTTGCAAGAACTCCTGAGATGTTCTAATTTTGGTGCTTTTGCCTAAAAAACTGGTTTTCTTGATTTTGGTTTTTTCATGGTTTATTTTTTGCTATTGATTTTTTTAATTATTCTTTTAGTTTCTTAGCATACCAAAACTAGAAAAGCTTCTCTCAGCATGCATTTGAACTTTTAGTTAATTTTCCTATAGGCCAGCTTTCGGTCATTTCAAAAGCAATCTTAAAAACTCGTTATCTGTTTCAACTTTTGTCTTCTAACTATTAGAGGCAACAAAAAAAGATGAAACAAATGGTCCCAAACCTCTACAGAAAAAGACAATTGGAGTTGTCATTGTTTTAACCAAGTCATCATCCGGCACCCATCGAACAACTATACTTTAGGAATTTGATTATGTGTTTCTTAGCCAACAGATTTACCTCCATATAGAGCAGTGGCCTCAACAGAAAAGGGAGAAATAAATGGAAACAAAGAAAGAAAACCAAAATAAGAATAAATAAGTAAATAAAAAAAAGAATACCAAGTGTGATGGAGGATATACTCACTCCATTTAGAATATATGTGCTTTTAGTTTTTAGGTACTATATGTTTGACTCAATTTGTAAAAAATACGTGTAACACTTGTATCTCTAAATAAATTTATTCAAAAACTCGACTAAAAGATCTTTCCAATAATACTAACTCCATAAATATTAATATTTTAAATATATATTTAGTTAAAGTTATTTTTAGAAAACATAAGCAATAGATATTTTGGGACGGAGAGAGTATGTTCAAGGATGTACGGGCTTAGAAGTCCAGAAATCATGGGCTGTGTGACGAGATCAGGTACAATGTGCCTCTTCGCATATAGACATTGTTTTGTTCAGTAATGTGTGTGAATAGTAATGCAATTATGAAAAGATTTTGTACATGTTTTCATGAATACTGTGATAATGAAGCCAACCAAGTTGTTCATGTGCTAGCTTAGCAAGCATTATGTCTAAAGTTTCATGTACTGGGTCAATGAACGCTCTAGATACTTCATACTTGAAAATAAAGTTGTTTTAGACAAATTTATATTAAATATTGGGAATATAAATATGAATAACTTTTAAGTCATTGAGTTTAAAAATATGAAACATGAATAGATTTGTCTTAAAAAACTCTTATACAAAAAAAAAAAAACCTATCACTTTTCGATAAATATTTTTATACAAATAAGAAGTCAAAGTTATACTTTGAAGATCGTATCACTATTCAAAACGACATTCTTTTCGAATATGAAGAGAGTATTTTCCATTTAACAAACGATGTACAGGAGGTTCTTAGATGAATAAAGCTCGCCAGATGGCTTAGGTAGAAAAAAGATTGCCAGCGTCAGCGGTTACTTGGAAATTGAAAACACTATATTTGTTTGGTTCAGGGTTGAGTAATATGTGCCCTTCTTCTTATCCCTGGAGGAGGAAGACAACTTGTTCTTGTCCAGCGCGGGAAAGGAGGCCTAGGTGGGCTTGGTCTCCGTGGCGAGCATCTCGCACGCAGGTGCAAAGGCCACGGCTGCTACCGCATCGATTTTAGGAACCTTTCGAGGACCTTGGGGGCGGCAGCTAGTGTGGCAGTGGGCTTCAAGGGGATATTAGGAACATGCATGACGAAAGAACACAGGATAGGCGGGATGGAGCAATGGGTGTGAGGACCAGGGCGATGGCGCTGGTTTCTTGAACTCCACAAGTAGATCCCATGAGGATGAGGGGTAGCGGGAGTTGTACTGGCCCACATCGAGGTATTGAAAGACCCTAATATGGCTAGAGGAAGGGGTGAATAGGCTATTTAAATTTTCTATAAAACCACTTAGACATAATAATTAAGATGGCAAAGCTAGTTTTGCACTAGCCTAAAGGGGGTTGCAAGCTTCCTATCACATACTAGTGCCCGAGTATCTAGATCACTCAAGCACACTCTAATATGCTATTATGCAAGGAAGTAAACATGAGGAAGGGAATCGAGAGAATGTAAATCGTGCCTTCGGGATGAAGCCAATCATTGTCTTGCCAACTCAATGAAACTTGAGATGACGATCCAATTCAATCAACCGAGATGATCCAATCTAAGAGATGAAGATAATATGATCTCGAAGGATCAATCCCAAACGAACACCAGATTTTTTTACTAAGATTCACGTGCTTACCAACACGCTACGTCCTCATTGTGATAACAATCTCACTTGGGATTCAGTGGCCAATTGGCACCACACCGAGCCTCTATCGGGTACCTCAAGAATCACCACAAGATTAGGGCAACATAAGTCACGAGCAATCCACTAGAGTACCTTTTTATGATTTACCGCGAGGGCAAGGTCAAGAATCCCTCACAAGCCTCTGGAGTGGCCAAAAACAATCTTTAATCTCGCTTAACTCTAGCTCTGTTGCTCCAACCGTTTAGGCAGTGGCAACCACTAAGAGTAACAAGCTCACACGCAAAGAACGCTTACTACCGCCACTAGATGATCATTTGTCAAATACACTAGAAGCTCTTCCAATCACTCTCTAGATCAAGCAATATGCATGGAAAGTGAGGGAGAAGGTTTGCTCGGCTCTAAGAGATGTCCAAAGATGCAAAGTGCCACGAGAAACTCCTCCAAGCCAACCAAACACCTTAAATAGGTGCCACATAAAGCACCTAACCATTACTCAAAACCAGGTACCAAAACCCCACTAACTGGACACTACGGTCGAGGACACGGATGCATCCAGTCCACTGCGTCCGGTTGTTGGATGGACGCCACGGCAACGGATTCAACATCGCCCGTCGATCTCTAATGGCTATGAGACGTCCTCGCGCTACTAATGATTGACCGGATCGTTGGCCCCTCGGGGATCGAACACGCCTGCTCACCACGACCTCGCATGTGTGCCTCTACACGATTTGATCGAACGCATCCTCTATGTGATCTGACGCGTCTTCTATGCGACCGGACGCACCACCACTGGGTGTCGAGTCGGCGACTAGAGAGGTCCAGAATATGAAAATCTCGAACAAACGTGTTCGCTTCACCACGACCCGAACGCACCGGCATTCGGTCGACCTTCCTTGAGCCTCTGCCACACCTACGGCGCCTCGACCGGGCGTGGAACCGGAAGCTCCGGTCTACATGCGTCCGGTCGCCCTTGAAATTTGACCCGAATGCACCACAAGCCCGACCGGATCGTCCCCGGTCTATACGTGGACAGCGTTCGGTCACCTCTGAGATCTTCTTTTACTTGCGTTTCTCGCCACCCTTGCTTTCAATTTGCTAACCATTTCGAGTTCTAGCTCTCAAGCGTGTGGACTAGCACTCTCCAAAGCTCTTGATAGGATTAGATATTAACACACTAGGTTCTAACGCAAATGCGAGTAAGAAATCACCTTATGGCACTTAGACAACTTTTTTCACCGCAAGATTACCCCTCTTAATACTACAATTATCGATCCTAAGCCCGACCATCACTTCTCTACTCTTCTATGGTCGGCAAAATAAAAAGCCATAACTATAACTTTACCTCTAGCTTTCTACTCCTCCTTTTCTTCTCTTTACTCCAAGATGTGGAGCACTTGATCACTTGTGGTTATTTCTATCGCCTTGATCTCCACTTCACCACTTGGATTGGACCTCTCCTTTCTTCAATGCTACAAACTTAGCAATAGAGTTAATTCATAGGTTTCATCAATTAACTAAAATCAAATTAAAAACTTTTTAGGTATGATTTATTATCATTTGACTCATCCAAGTACGAAGCAGTGCAAACCATTAACATTGTGGATCTATGCTGGATTCGAAATATGAAACTAAATAGTCTCATGGTTTTACAACACTTAGAAACCGTGTAACATGACTAGTACTGACACTAAGTGCACATCTGAGCCTGTCTGTGTTTAAATCTTGACTCGTGCAGGTGTCTATTGAGACTATACTCTTATTTTTAGTTACCTCACAAATAAATAAGCCACATTAGTTAGGTGATGCGTTTGTCACGTATGAGCCTAGTTATTATTATTATGATTTCATGTACTTCGCAGCCACATATAATTTGGTATAAGTTTTAGTTTTTTTTTGTTTCATAATAAAAATTGTAGTTTTAGCTTGTACTTACTCCACCCCACAATGAATACATTTTTTGACTTTTACCGTTCTCGTTTGACCATTGTCTTATTTTAATTTTTTTTATATAAATAATAAAATAAATAAATTATTATAAAAATATATCTAATAATAAATAAATTATAACAAAATAAATAATCTATACCTAATAATAAAGAGGCAAAACTTTCGGCCCATCTTTTTTGGTCATCAATTTTTTCGTCTATCCATTTTTTTGGTCCGTCTCCCTTAACTACCGGACAATAGAGAGTTTCTTAATGCGATATGGAGTCCGATTCCAAAATATATTAGATCATGTACGTGATCCGAACACATAAGCCCAATTCAAAACATATTAGATCGTGTACATGACCCAAACTCATATTACATAGATTAAAGTTATGAACTAAACTAGATATACGTGTTGGTTCAACGTAAATGCACGCACGTTTGTCAAACAATTGGACTAATCGTCCAACAGACAAGAATTGAAGGACACACGAAAAGATAATCCGTCAAGGAGACTCCGTCATGCTCACCTCAACTCTTTGTCGCCGGTACGGTAGCCCCTGCGTGGTGGTGCTCGGGAAGGACAGGCCGGCCGGGGCGTAACAAGCTCATCGACAGCAAAGTGACCGTGAATGCCAGTGACATACGTGTAGCTGACTGGAGCTTCGTGCAACCATCATGATCCGTGCAACCCATATGAGTTTACGTTCAATGTAGATGCAAATTAAAGGCCGGGTCGCCGACGACGAGTCAGCATGTGGGCACTACATCTTGCCAACAACCAAGGGATTGGCGAAGGTGTGTGTGGCTGTCACGTCATGGAGGTGTGCCTCGACATCCGCGTGTAGGGTCGCACAGGGGCACGCCATGCTAATATGCTATGGACGACGCCGCGCAGCTGGACACGGCGTCTGCGCCAGCGAGCGAACGGAGTCCTCGCAATCTTTTCTGGTCCGACAACGTTTTGGAGTACAAATACTGGAGTCTGGACGACCGGTGTGCAGCGGTTGTTTCGTCCTGGTGTGCCAGCTGCTTTTGCCAGCGCCTCAAACGATTACGATCCGCAGTAGTCGTCTGCTGCCACAGGTACTAACGAGTAAACGACGACTTGGGGCTGCGGCGGTTGGCCATGGCCAGCAATCGCATGACGATGGACGTGCTGTGGCAGGACGTCCCGTGGCAGTGCGTGCGTGCCGTCAACGTCACTGGTGGTGTGGGAGGGAGAGATTGACCACATGAACTGTTCCTAGGCCAGCACATGGTCCGGAGGACGCCGCGGCAACAGACCATCGTAGGAGAAGAAAGAGCGTGTCGGCAACGCTAGGGCTATTTGGCCTACTACTACAAGGACCAGAACTTGCGCATGTCATGGGATCTGCTAGAGTCCGACGAGGAGGAGACGTTAAGCGCATATGATGTCAGCGAGGTTTATTCTGCTGACACAACTCTAATTAGCATTGTCTACTAATGGAGATATCGTCGTCCGCCGCAGGCAGCTTCCAACAGACTGACTTGATAGGGAATTCGGTTTCATTATTACAACACATCATAAAATTTTTTTCGTCTGGCCCAAATCGGTAAGCTTGTCTTCCCATTGCAATTTTACGTCCCGTGACCGCGTCTGTTTCTTTTGTTTGATTCGCTTTTTACGTACAGCATCCCCTTTTTCTCAGAGCCGTGAGAGTCCGCATCTATTTCTTTTTCCTTCTCTTTTAAGTCTTTTCCTTTTTATTTACAATAAAGAGTATCTACTATTTTTCCTTTTTGACATAAATTAATTGATCAATTTTATACATCGTTCAACTCTTGACATTTCTCTAATAATAAATAAATATTTCAGTCAATAAATTGTCGATATATTTTTAATAAGAAATCAAACTAATTATTATTAGGACCTAGCCTATGGTCAATCGAACTAATTAAATTGTGAACTAACATTTTAAGCCGTCTATTATCCAATCTAATAAAAATATATCTATCTCCGAATTGCACATATATACCAGTGTAATCCTATAAGGGCTGACATATAAAATTAGGATAGATCTCCATCATAATCATGAACGCGCAGATCAATCCATGATAACTATCTACTTACCATCTTTAATCAGATAATAGAATTATATATGTTTATGGGTCTTTAAAAGAATTCACAAAACTGGATATCTAACAAAAAAAATAGTATGAAATTAAAACTTTTGTATCTTACAATGAAAAAAATATCTATCAAGATCGCACTTTAACTTGAGATAAACTTAACAGGAACTGTTATATTGTCAATATTATGGATGCCATGATCATTCTAACTTACAAAAAGGTAAAAAATATAAATAGATATGTAACATTTCCATCCCTATTTTCTGTTAACATATTTGATAGATTTTTCACCCGTTGCAACGCACGGGCATTTATGCTAGTATTTATTAAATTTTTTAAATAAGACGAACGGTACCAGAAATCATAGTTCGTGGGACCTAGGGAGCACGGCTAGTGTGTACGAGACTTATCGAGTCTCTAGAAAACAACACCACAACTCAGGAGGAGAGTGGTTGGAGGGTGACTCCAGTCCGAGCCCTCGGATTACCCGGGCGAAAACACACACGCTTCGCCTCCCAACTTGCGGGGATCAGGAAACAAAACCAACGCTACTATTTCTTCCCCCCTCCCTTGCAACTTCCGTCCGCCGGTGCGGTGCCAGCCTCGATCCCCCAGCCGAACAATCCAAGCAGGCCCACGCGTCAGGCCGCCGCCATGGCGACGTGGCGCCTCCGCCGCGCCGGCGCCGCCCTCGCTGCCTCCTCCGCGCTCGCCCGCCGCCCTCGCCGCCTCATCCGCGTCCGCCTCCGACCCCTCCGCCGCCGCCCTCGACGCGGCAAGGCAGCGCGTTGCGCAGCCGGGGGCCGCGCCGCCCCCCGCGAGACGCGCAGCGTGCGGCGCTGGCAGGGTCCACCCCGCTGAGCCCCTAGACGTGCTCGTCGTTGGCGGTGGCGCCACCGGATGCGGCGTCGCGCTCGATGCCGCTACCCGCGGGCTCCGGGTAGGCCTCGTGGAGCGCGAGGATTTCTCTTCGGGAACCTCCTCCCGATCCACCAAACTCATCCATGGCGGTGCGTGGACTTCTCCAAACCCTGGGCCCTATGAAATCCCCTTTCTTATGCTTCTCCCAAAATTGGGCTCCTCCGAAGCTTTTGACCAAGAGTGGAAGACCCATTTTGTAGCAGTTTGGTGAAAGTTATGTTGTCTATTTGATGCTTGGTATGTTAGGGTTGGTAGTGCTATGCAAGTTGTCTATTTAATAGCACACACACAATTATTGTCTGGCTACATTAGCAAGTTGAGCTGTTGATTTTTTTTTGTGTGTAGGAGATAGTTGTTCTACGATGGCATTGCACTGCTTTGTTAGTGGCACAATGCTTGCTTGCTCTTAGCAAGCACAGGCTTTACTATGTTCTAATATGTTTATGCCATTCTAGGAACCTGTAAATTGACACTGACCATTCCTGACTGATGCTATCTGTCAACCAGTTTTTTTTGTGCCTTTTGGGATTGAAATTTAATTTCTTGTTGTCCCTCATTATATTGCATTCAATTTGTGCAGGCGTGCGCTACTTGGAGAAGGCAGTGTTCAATCTTGATTATGGGCAGCTGAAACTTGTTTTTCATGCACTTAAGGAACATAAGCAGGTTATTGAGAATGCTCCCCATTTGTGCCATGCTTTGCCATGCATGACTCCTTGCTTTAACTGGTTTGAGGTTGTATACTACTGGTTTGGTTTGAAGTTTTATGATCTTGTTGCTGGAAGAAGGCTACTACATTTGTCACGATATTATTCTGTAGATGAATCAGTTGAGCTTTTCCCAACCCTTGCAAAAAATGGCCATGACCGTAGCCTAAGAGGAACAGTTGTGTACTATGATGGTCAAATGAATGACTCTCGGCTGAATGTGGGGTTAGCATGCACTGCTGCAGTTGTTGGTGCAGCTGTTCTCAATTATGCTGAAGTGATCTCCCTCATTAAGGATGAATCAGGAGAGAGAATCATTGGTGCACGCATTCGTGACACACAATCAGGTAGAATAAAGTATGTCCTATCTCTACCCGCTATATAAATAACCATCTCAGAGAGTGGTTCAAGTTATCTGTTTTCTTTAGTACGTGTATCTTTCCTCCATACTTCACTGATGAATACAAACAGTCTTTCTAGTTTCTGATGCCATTGTTTATATATTAGTATTGCTGAATGCTATAAATATGTAACCAAAGTATAATTAAATAAATTATTAGAGCACTTTCTAATGTCAAGTTATACTTGCTTTTCTGTGTAGGATAATTAACTTGCATAAGCTTGTGTTCGAAGCTATGCATCATTAAACTCTTTTGTGATCTAACAGAAAAATCTTTTATAGCATATGAGATAGTGAGGTAACTAGATATCTGTACATTGACAACAACTAAGCATATATTCTGAATGCATCCACAGTTTTTGTTCTTGTTCAGAATGTGATATGGGTTAAATTTTTATGTTAATTCATTCTGAGTTGTGGATGGAGGCATTTAATTTAACAATGAACTTTAGAGATGAGAAACTTCTAGCTTCTATGGTTATTTAATGTTTTTTACAACCATATAGCACTGCTGAGTTTTTATTCTTATAGATTTTGACTTAGGGTTATTAAATGACCAGTTTAGTAGCTTTCTCCTACTGTTTTAGGAGGAGTTAGCTGACAATCTGTTGATACGATGGTTTATGAAAATAATTACATGTTATGTTACTAGTTTAACAATATATAGTTCTGATCTCTCAAGAAATTCTTGCACCTTAAGATGCCTATATGAAGTTGCTTTATGTTTAAAAGTACTGCATTTTCTCTTGAAATGAATCATTGCTTTAGTTAGTTTCTTTGTTTGTTGATATTAGCATTATTAGTATTTAACAGAAATCTGAAACAAAGGATCACTTTGCGCTTTCTTTCTTAAGGATTTTTTAAAGTAGACAATTCAAACTGTGGACAATAATCCACCTCCCTCCGGGAATTGAATGTTGAGATAAAACTCTGTTCACCTATTGATCTTGCTCTTCTGCTTATCTTTGTTTTAAGCTTTGATGCTGGCCTTACAATATCCATTATCCTATAGGAGCCTCAAATCATTAATCATAAACAGTCCTACATCCTTAATCTATTGCTACTTGCTAACTCTAACAGGAATGCAATATGTTCTGAAAAATTAAGACACTGATTTTTATCCTAAAAATATATGCATTTTTTATTAAAACAAGTAGAAATGTGTATTTCACACTCCTATATATTTTTTGGTTCTTTTCATTTAGTTAGAAGATCATTCTACAATGTGCTAACATCTTGACAGTAATCATTTATATCTGGGATGATGGTTGCTACATGGCAAAAGGACTGATCTGGCTGTCATGTCACCCAAAACCACTCAATAGAAGGAAAAAAAAAAGTCTTGAATGTAATTTGAACTTGTTTTGAGAGTTGGATCTGGTTTTGGAGACGAAGAACCAAAATGAAACAATGAAGCCAAGGGAAAAGTTGTGCTTGTTATGTTAAAAAAAGTTGTGCTTTAAATAAACCTTCTCATTTTTTTTACTATAGCAACATATCATTGCACATTCTGTGTGAAACTGTAGATTGCCAACTTGACAAGTATTTTGGCCATACTGCATATTTTGGCATGATTCTGTTTTGTTGGTTGCCACATGTTAAGCACATATTATGTGAAATTGATTGTGTCATCCACTTGATGTTTTAATAATGCAACACTGTCTAGAGTGTTGTTGCTTAGTTGCTTATGTAGGGGTATAGTCCTTGTGTGGTTCACTTAGCACTTGCAAATGTGTTGGGTTCTTTTCCACAATGGGAAACCTGAATTTCATTACCATAAGCAACGAAATTACAGAAAAGATTACCCGAATCGTCACCTAATGCTTGGCAAATATCTGTTAGGTAAGGAATTTGAAACTTTCGCAAAGGTGGTTGTTAATGCAGCAGGACCATTCTGTGACTCTGTGAGGAATATGGCTAACAGTAACATAGCACCTATGATCTGTCCTAGTAGTGGAGTGCACATTGTACTTCCTGATTACTACTCCCCTGAAGGGATGGGGCTAATTGTCCCTAAAACCAAGGATGGCAGAGTTGTATTTATGTTGCCATGGTTAGGAAGGACTGTTGCGGGAACAACTGATTCTAGCACAGCAATAACAATGCTTCCTGAACCACATGAGGATGAAATACAATTCATATTGGATGCAATCTCTGACTATCTTAATGTCCAGGTGTGTTTGCCTATATGCTATCCTTTTCTTTACATGCTAAAACAATTCTGTAAAGTTCTTTTGTTATTGTAGTGTTGTTCCACATATTTTCATCTTGTATTTGGCTGCAAAACTGGAGATGTCAAACATTTCATCTGCTATTTCAAACTCATTTCAGTTTGTGCTTTTATGAAGCCCAAGGTTCCAAAAAAGACGCTAGGCGCTAGGCCACTTCCTAGCAGATGGATTGAACATAGATTAAACGCGACTAAGCGTTTGTGCTTTTTTACTTTTTAATTATTAATTATTTTTATTTTTTTCTGGCAACACATATGGCTCAGATTAGATGCCCAACTTCCATCTCAGAATAAATTGTAACACATTCAGGCAATTTTGATTCTAATTCTTGCAAACTTGCAAAGAAGTGGTGAAAAGACTTGCAATTTTGATCCCTAAACATCCTGTTTCCCTTTTCCCTGGCTCTTCTGCGTGCTTTTTTGCTGCTCACCAGCCTACATGACCACACATAGCCCACCAAGCCAGCCTGGCCATCGCTTTTTCGTGTTTCTACGCCACTTAAGCACTGCCTCACGCCTACGCGCACTACCTAGACATGTCCAGAGTTTTATTGGACGCCCAGGCTCAAAACGAGACGCTAGGGGTCTGTTTCAGGTTTAGTCGAGAGTAAACGTAAGTTTAATTAGGGTTTTTAGAACCATGATGAAGCCCAAACACATTTTAGTATGTTGAGTTTACTGCATGATGATATGCGGGTGGTAGTCCACTTCAAGTATTACGAGGTTGCTGCATCACTATGCTAGTATTTTCTACCTTGCTCTGTCTCCCCATGTTATATTAGTAAAGAGGTCTTCTATCGGATGCTTCTAGAAGGGAAGTTTATTTTATGGCAATCTGCATGTTATGAAATCCTACATTCTATATCAACCTGCCCCCGCAACTTTGTATTCTGTTAAACGAACCATTTTTTAGAGGAAGAAACATTTAATGATCCCTTTGTTGCTAATACTGTTTGAGAAAAAAAGGCTGTTGCTAATTACTAACCATGTATGTCAACATGCTGTATACATACTGGTTAGCCTCTTTGGAATCCAATGGGATCAAATGATTACATGGTTTAAATCTTCTTTTGTTGCGGTGATCTACTTTTAACCTCCATTTATTTAAAGTGTGTCAATAATCGTGTGTCAATAATCTACTGTGTATTCTTTTTAGTTTCATACTAAATTTACTTTGTGAGACTAATTAGAATTGTATTTTCCAACAAAAAATGGATAAATATTGACTGTACAAATATAACTTTAATGTCTTCATTCATCAGGTAAGGCGTTCAGATGTTCTTTCTGCCTGGAGTGGTATACGTCCTTTGGCCACAGATCCATCTGCAAAGAATACTGAGAGTATTTCTCGAGATCATGTCGTATTTGAAGACTACCCCGGGCTAATAACAATTACTGGTGGAAAATGGACAACCTATAGGAGGTAAGGGCTACCTAATTGCTACTATAATTTATTGGTAGTACTTATAGGATGAAACTGGCTTGACCTGGTCAAGCTTTCAGCGTTGCCAATTTACTTATTGGTCCTTTTTTTTAAAAAAAAAAAAAGAAAAGTGTTGCAGACACATTTGTAGGCGAGAGACATGCGCGCTGCTAGAAGGAACTGGCATTCACAAGTGACTTGTTGGAGTTTGTTTGATTCATTTCAGAGTTTGTTTCAGATTAATTGTGAGGATAAATATTGTTCGAAAAAAAATTGTGAGGATAAGTAGCAAGTTTATTAGCACCAGTTCTACTTATAGGGTTTGACAGATTGGTTGTAATCAAGCAGAAATAATAAACATAAGAATTAAGATCTTCTCGGCGTGTGCAGTATATCTCTTCCTCTATCACTCCCTAATCCAGCCAGGCACCAATCTAGCCATATCAAAAAGTTAAGATATGCCTACAGCTACAGTTATGATGGACTGAATTGTCATATACAGATGGAAGTTATGATTTCTGAAAACTAGTAGAGCTTGACTATCAAGCAGAAAAAAAAGACTGCTTCATGTTAAATTACCATCTAGCTATCATAGGCTTTGCTAGTTTGCTGGCAGTGCCTATACTGTGCCACTTTCTTGGTACCTAGGCAAACTCTGTCCTGCTTGCATTGCACGTCCACTGTTTTGTTCATCTGCATTGTGCCTCATTCAGTGGAGCAAAGTTATGCATCCTCAAAAAGAGATGAAGAGGGTGCCTAGGAGGGGGTTTGCTGGTCTGGAGCAGTCCCATCCGCTCATGGCTGCAGAAAATCATGAAAAGATGAAGATGAGTCAATGAAAAAGATTTAGCAAGCTGGGATTAGCTTATACGTAATTAGAATTTTGCTAAGAATTACTTGGTTTGTTTCACTCCAGTTTTTGGGTTACCTTAGATTGGTGATTGGTGAAAGAGAATGGGGAAACACAAGTGCACTATGGCAGACACTGCCACCAAATCCAACTTTGAAGTAGCATAGCATATATAATATATGTTACAGTCGGAGTGTCTGTAACTTACTGGCAGTACTTCATTTTAGTTTGACTATCAGTGCCACTTAAGGCAAAACCACATGGGTTGTCTTTTGCTATTAGGATATATTTGCCCTTAGACCCTTACACAAAAGATCCTTTGTGGACTATATTCAAGTTCGTGTGCATGTTGTTTGTTTGACTGTACAAGTGCCATGTTACTACAAGATATTCCATTGTTGAATTCTAATGAGCTTGTTTGTTCAGTATGGCTGAAGATGCTGTAAATGCAGCAGTCAGGTCTGGGAATTTGAAACCAGCTAATGGTTGTGTGACTGATAATTTGCAAATTGTTGGTGGATATGGATGGGATCCTGCTTTTTTACAGTTCTTGCTCAGAATTATAAGCGAATGAAAAAAAGACATATGGTGGCAAGGTTATTCCAGGTGCAATGGACAGTGCTGTTTCAAAACATTTGTCACATGCATATGGAACTTTGGCTGAACAAGTGGCAACTATTGCCCAGGTGTGTTCTCCTTTGACTCTGTAGCGCTTTGTGAATTCTGTTCTAGTAGGATGAAAAGAAAAATAAAGACCTTGCTCCAATTTGTCTCTTCATCTGTTGGGGAGTAAAATGTTATATGCATGGTTTTCAAGGCGCCACCCAGGAAATGAGGTGTGCTTGGACTGGACATCCCAGTTTCCGTGACAAAAAAATTCAGCAAAAGAGAGTTAGGGAGGGGAAGAGAGGAAGACCAGGAGAGGAGCTGGTCTGCAGGCCAACACCCTGCAGCCGCTGCCATACTCATTGGATCTGTGCCAGTAAATGGCACAGAACTTTGGTCAGCTGTAGCACAGTTAATCTGGAAACGGGTGGCAGCAGCAGTCAGTTTGAGGGAACAGACAGTTAGGGAAGGGAAGGAACAGGGAGAAGTTGTGGGCGGCAGTAGCACATCTGGTGAAGAGCAGGAGGCAAGAGGCACCAAGATGGGGAGGGGAGAGGGAGAGGAATTTGCAGGCAGGAGCACTGATCTGTCGTACGAGTGGGGAGTGAGAGGCAGCGAGAGAAATAGAGGGAGAAAGGGAGTGATGTATTATGCTAGGGGAGAGGGTATATGGGCTGCACCAGTCCCCTTCTCTCTCTTTTTAATTTCCCTTGTTCCTCTTTCACGCTGCATTTTTGCAGTTTCTAATGTTGATATGGTGTCGCCTGGCCTTGTCTTATAAGTGGGTGGCTTGCCACGCCCCACGTAACCTTAAGAACCAGTGTTCTGCTTAAGCTTATTAAGTATGACTGATAGTAATAATGTTGCAATGCAGTTTATTTGTGGGTTCTTTTGAAACCAAAAACTTATTTTCTTCTCTGAGTTATATAATGGATTATTTATAATTTAATATAAAATTAGCACACCATGAATTTTCTAACATCTTGAGGATGGAATAACATGTCAAGTTTGAATCAGTTTTGGCCTTTGGACGAAAAAATTGTGCATAAATGTTTGTGAATATAGTTTATAATATGAAAACCCATCATGTTGTACCATGTTGAAATCAATTGACAGATATGTGCTCGGTGCTGGGATTGCATAGTTCCTCTGTTTCTTTTTTGCATAGATATGCAAAAATGTTTGTGTGAAAAGGTCACAGGTGACAATGTAACCTTCAGGTCCTGGAAGTAGGGTGTTTTCTAGTAATTATTTTCTGTTATCATTTCTGTATTTGTGAAAACCTTGCAAGATTAAAATTGTATGCATTCTGGTGCCTTAAAAAATTCCCACTGAAATGGAATCCAGCAATGTGTTTTGCTGATTTGCACCCCTGAATTCCTCAGTCAGCTTTCTTTGTTTAGGAAGTTGGGTGATCGACCTGAGTGCTGTTTCACTTGTGTGAGCGTGTGCCAAAACTTATAAATCTAATTCCATGTTTCAATAGAACTGTATCAACGATGTACATATCTACAGTGCTAGGTTCATTTTGACATGAGTGTCTACATGATTCCCCTGTACTATTTCTCATGGTACTAATGAAGATTGCTTAGGCCTTGGCTGTCACAAACTAATCAGCATGAATACTTTTATTTAAGATGTTTATGTAAATTATCCATATGGATTAAAATGGCACATTCATGGCATGTTTTCATGTGGCTGTTGTGTGACAACTCACATTATGGCATTCATGAATCTCCCATCTTTCCATTGGATGGATGATCAATATGGAAATGAATCCCATGGCTTGTTTGTTTGCCTGAAAATTGTGATACCTATTTTTTGTCTATTCATAATATTTTTAGTTTAAATATTTTTTAGAATGAAGGCTTGGGAAAGCGCCTTGCTCATGGATACCCATTTTTGGAAGCTGAAGTAGCATACTGTGCTCGTTATGAGTACTGTGAATCTGCTGTGGACTTTGTTGCAAGGAGGTGCCGGCTTGCTTTCCTTGACACAGATGCTGCCGGTAGAGCATTGCCCCGAATCGTTGAAATTTTAGCTTCGGAGCACAAGTGGGACAAGGCAAGGAAGAAGGTCGAGCTGCAGAAGGGTAGAGAGTTCTTGGAAACATTCAAGTCATCTAAGAACGCCCAATTCCGTGATGGGAAACATAATGGTAAGAGGTTCATTAATATTCTCGTCTTCTCAGCATCCAATTATGTTTTAATTTTATCGCATTGTGTGCAGGACCATGACGGAATACACAGTTTTGTGAATAAATGTGCATCTTATACACAAGTTCTCTTGAACAAGCAGGCTCCGATACAAGAGTGAGCCCATGAATGTTGAAAGGTTCGGTTTCCACATTTCCATGCATGGCTGTGAAATTGACGTGCTCATTTCCAGCAGAATAAGATGTGGTCATGGCACTATATGATTGTAAATACTCCAGCATATTAGTTATTTTTAAAATAAACTGGAATCAGAGACCAAAGATTTCTTGCTCCTCAACCAAGAATTTGCACCCATTGTTGCTAACTCGCTATTTTCATTGAGACTCGAAGCCTTTTTGGTCATTGCCTAAGCCATAGTTTTTAAGGTGGTAAGGCGAGGCGCGGCGAGCAGCGAGTTACCTCCTTCCAGATGCTAGGCGTTCAAGGCGCTAGGCAAGGCGACACCATACAAATAGCTGTAAAAGCAAAGATGGAGCAGAGTAGCGGGGGCAAAGCAGAGGAAGAGCAAAGTGTTACCACCGCTTCAACCTCGACGGAACCATCTGGTAGTGGACCTCCAGCTACTTCACACTCGACCCAAGGCGCTCCTCTCGTGCGCACATCCCCAGTGTTCGTGTAAATGGGCCGGACTGGGCTTGATTCCTGGTTGTAGGATGGCTGCGTCCGTCGGAGTATCGCTCGCGTAGCCAAGGAAGCTATATGTAGAACGCAGCGAGCTGTGAGCAGACATCACGTAATGAACCGAACAATTCAATTCTAATCGTTCTTCCTCGCTCCCATCTCGTGCTATGCTTCTTCATCCCCAAGTCTGCTCCTCTATTCCTATTCCCCATCTCAGTTACCCTGAACAAACGCTGTTGGTTGGATTGAAGTTTTTGATCACCAGTTTGCTCCTGGAGATTGGAAAATCCACCGTAATTCCATCGGCCGTTCCTGATTTGTGGTGAATCTGCGATCTGGCTTCCTTTCCACCACCACCACCACCACCACCTCCACTTCCCCCTCTCCGATTCACCTACTCGCGCCGCCGTCCCTAGTGCCGCCACTATGAGTTCTGAGAACCAACAGTTGATGGCGGAACTCCAGCGTCTCTTCGCCCAACAGACGGAGACGCTGGATCGGCGCTGGGCAACCGCAGAAGCAGCGGTTGATCGTCGTCTCGCTGAAGCGGAGACGCGCCTCGACGGCCGCATCGCGGACTCGGAGACACGCATCAACGGCTTCATCACCGAAGCGGAACGCCGCTAGAACGATCGCCTCAAGGTGATCGAGAAGGCCACGGGCGATCTATAGTCCTGGCAGCAAGACGCTGAGGGGTCGCTCGACGATATGCGCCTGAAGGTTCTCAAGTTGGACAAGGCGTGGGATCGTGCTGTCCTCGAGCAATCGTCCATGACTCCGGGCTTGCTGACACCCCCACCGGTATTGGAGCAGAACGACAAGCGCCCATATGCTGTCGATCCAGCTGCTCGACCCAGCAGGCACCGCATCGAATCGACTACACGGGAGGATGAGTATGGGGTTGTCACCACCCTTACTCATTCCCCGGCCAATGGTATGAATCCCCCCCAAAGTTCCATGGTACAGCGTATGATCTGTATGTTGCTCGAAATAGGCCACCAGATCCACACCCGCACTACACTGGTCGCCTTCCTAAGTTTCCCTTTCCTGCATTTCACGGGGAGAATGTTAGGCTATGGATTTCAAATGCAGAGGATTACTTTGATCTGTACCAAGTTGAACCTCACCTTTGGCTCAAACTTGCTAAGCAGCAATTCAAGGATAATGCCGCTCTGTGGATTCAGTCCATCGAACCACAACTTAGCTCATTATCTTGGCCAAATTTTTGTTCTCTGTTGCACGAACGTTTTGGTCGAGACCAGCACCAAGTCCTTATTCGCCGCATGTACCACATCCACCAAGAGTCCACTGTCACCGACTATGTTGAGCGTTTTGCTGCCTTGATTGATCAGCTGAAAGCTTACAATCCCATGATAGACATGCTCTACTACACTACTCGTTTTGTGGATGGTTTAGCTCCAGAAATTCGTGCTGTTATTCTTGTGCAAAGGCCCCAAACTCTGGATACTGCGTATACCTTGGCACTTTTGCAGGAGGAGGTCGCTAGTCGTGCACCGCTCTTGGACAATCGAAGAGCTCCGTCGACATTCTATCGCCCTCCATTCAGGGGTGGCAATGGCCCAGTGGAGCATGGTGCTAAGCCCACTGACGCCACAACACAAGCACCAGGCAAGACAGCAGAAGACAAGCTGAGAGCTCTGCGTCGCCATCGCCGTGCCTAGGGTCTCTGTGATAATTGTGCTGAAAAATGGTCCAGAGATCACAAATGTGCAGCTAATGTTCGGCTCCACACTATGCAAGAGGTATTGGACTTGTTCTCCATCTCTGATGATGTTGATGTCTCTGATACATTTGATGCTGCATTCAAACCTGATGGGCAATTCAATATGGCCATTTCTCAAGAAGTTGTGTCTGGGGCTGTCAGTTTAAAAACCATGCAGTTTTGTGGATTGTTTCATCATATTCCAGTAACTATTCTGGTAGACTCTGGTAGTACTACATCATTCCTGAGTACTCGGGTAGCTCAAAGAGTGCCTTCTCTGAATTTGATCCCTGCTAATCATAAGAGTCCAGATTGCTGATGGAGGAATCATGCAGTGTCATCAGGTTGCAATGGACTGTCAGTGGGAAATGTCCTCTCATACTTTTGTTCATTCTCTGAATCTCCTGCCATTACAGTCTTTTGACATCATTCTGGGCATGGATTGGCTTGCAAAGTTTAGTCCCATGAAAGTTGACTGGAAGGACAAGTGGATGCAGATACCAGTCAATAATACCAATGTGGTTCTTATTGGTGCACCAGACAATCAACCTTCTGAGTTGGTGTTTCAGTTGCTGTCTGTACAAAATGTGGAACAACCAATGCCTGACTTGGCCAACCTTCCTGAAGATATTCAGAAAATTTTGTTACAACACCCTGCAGTGTGTTCACCTCCAACCACCTTACCACCAGTGAGATCCTATGATCACTCCATTCCTCTCATTCAGGGTGCTAGACCAGTAAATATAAGGTCTTATAGATACCCCCAACATTGAAGGATGAAATTGAGAATCAGGTTGCTCAGATGTTACAACAAGGGATCATTCAGCCTAGTCAATCTCCCTTCTCCTCTCCAATGTTACTTGTCAAGAAGAAAGATGGGTCCTGGCGTTTCTGTGTTGATTACAGATACTTGAATGATCTCACTGTTAAAGGCACTTTCCCAATACCAGTGTTTGATCAACTCATGGATGAGCTATCCAATGCTAAATGGTTTTCCATATTGGATTTGTTTGCTGGATACCATCAAGTGAGACTGAAGCAAGGAGAGGAACATAAGACTGCCTTTTCCACCCACTCAGGACATTTTGAGTTCAAAGTGATGGCTTTTGGTCTAACTAGAGCACCTAACACTTTTCAGCATGCAATGAATATAACACTAGCTTCACTTCTCAGGAAGTGTGTCATTGTTTTCTTTGATGACATACTAGTCTTCAGCCTAACCTATGAGCAACATCTGATTGACCTAGAAAAAGTATTTACTCTCTTGCAATCTGAACAATGGCATATCAAACTTTCCAAATGCAGATTTGCACAGCAGAAAATTCAGTATCTTGGCCATATTATCAGTGCTGAAGGGATAGCCACTGACCCAACCAAAGTGACTACTATAGTCAATTGGCCCACACCACTCAATGTGAGGGATGTAAGAGGTTTTTACGGGCTTGGCTGGATTTTACGTAAAAATTCATCGACACTTTGCTATAATATCCAAGCCCCTTACTAACTTGCTCAAGAAGGGAGCCCTGTTTCTGTGGACAGTTGAGCACCAGTTAGCTTTTGACACATTGAAGCAAGCTCTGAGTTCAGCACCTGTGTTGGCCATTCCAGATTTCTCCAAAACCTTTGCAATAGAAACTGATGCATCTAATCATGGTGTGGGAGCTGTGCTACTTCAGCAAGGCCATCCTCTAGCTTTTATCAAAGAAACCTTTGGGTCCCGTAACTCAAGGCCTATCTGCATATGAAAAAGAATACATGGCCATATTGTATGCTGTAGAGCAGTGGAGAGTGTACCTTCAACTAGCTGAGTTTGTTATCTACACTGACCAAAAGAGCTTAGTTCACTTAAATGAGCAAAGGCTTCATACTATGTGGCAGCAAAAGGTGTTTACTAAACTGCTGGGTCTGCACTACAGAATAGTCTACAAGAAGGGAACTGAAAACAGAGTTGCTGATGCCCTGTCCAGAAGGTCTCATCCTCCAGAGGAGTCTTGCCTTGCTGTTTCTGCCACAGTACCCCAATGGTGTGATGCTCTAATTAATGGTTACACCAATGATCCTCTGGCCTCATCTTATATCCGGCAGCTGGTTGTCAATCCTAATGCATTGCCAAACTTCTCTTATAGCAATGGTCTCCTTCGTTACAAGAATAGAATCTGGGTGGGTACAAACAAGCAAATGCAGTCCCAAATCATTCAGGCTCTCCATACTTCAGCAGTTGGTGGTCATTCTGGTGTTCCTGTAACTTACCGGCGTGTGCGTCATCTTTTCGCCTGGCCAGGTCTCAAGCAAGATGTGCACCAGTTTGTGACAAGCTGCCCAACCTGCCAACAATCCAAGCCAGATAGATCCAAGTACCCTAGGTTGCTTCAGCCCTTACCCACCCCCTCTTCGGCATGGCAATCCATTTCTATGGACTTTGTGGAGGGTTTACCCTTGTCTCATGGTTACAGTTGCATTATGGTTGTGGTGGATAGGTTCTCAAAGTCATTTTTTTGCTCTAAAGCATCCCTTCAGTGCTCTTTCGGTGGCTAAGATGTTCATGGTACACATCTATCGGCTGCATGGCATGCCCACTTCCATTGTATCAAATCGAGACCGCATATTTGTCAGTCAATTGTGGCAGGAGCTCTTCAAGTTAGCTGATGTTCAGTTAAAAATGAGTTCAGCTTATCATCCATAAACGGACGGCCAAACTGAAAGCGCGTCAATCAATGTATGGAAACATTCCTTCGTTGCTTTGTTAATGCTGCTCCATCGAAATGGTATGATTTCCTTCACTTGGCGGAATTTTGGTACAATTCGAGCTGGCACTCTTCTCTGGATACTTCCCCATTTCAAGCTCTATATGGGTATGCCCCGCGTCACTTTGGTATTGATGCTCTGGATACATGATCCTCAGTGGAATTATCTTCTTGGCTCGAAGACAAGCAAGTCATGCAAGCACTAATCAAGCAACATTTGACTCGTGCTCAGAAGAGAATGAAGGACCAGGCCGACAAAAAACGTTCAGAACGTCAGTTCTCTAAAGGTGACTGGGTTTATCTCAAATTGCAGCCTTACGTACAGTCCTTGCTCGCTCCCCGTTCCAATCAGAAGCTGGCATTCCGGTTCTTTGGCCCTTATCAGATTGAAGCTCGAGTTGGCGCGGTAGCATATAAGCTGGCCCTCCCTTCAACTCGCTCACAGCTCGCTCGGGTAGCCAAGGATGCTATATGTAGAACGCAGCGAGCTGTGAGCAGACATCATGTAATGAACCGAACAATTCAATTCTAATCGTTCTTCCTCGCTCCCAACTCGTGCTCTGCTTCTTCATCCCCAAGTCTGCTCCTCTATTCCTATTCCCCATCTCAGTTACCCTAATACAAAGCTGAGGAGAAGAGAGTTGAGGGAAGAGCAGAGCTGTAGAGGATGGGAAGAAGAGGAGAGGAAGGAGTGGGAATGTGTAGAGTTGAGGTAGAGAAGTCCCGACTCTCAAATGCGGATGCGGATGCGGAAGAATGAGAATCGTGGACTTGAGGTCCCGGACAGAAGTCACGGTTGCGGACGGGAGCGCACAAGCGCCGCCTCCATTGCCAGATTTAGGTTCACAGCCGCTCTCCTCTCTCTCTCTCTCTCTCTCTCTCTCTCTCTCTCTCTCTCTCTCTCTCTCTCCGCCTCGTCCCTCAACTGGGTGCGCTGCTCCCTCTTACCTCTCCCCCACACGTAGCTACTTTTTCTTCCCGGGCGTGCTAAACTCCCTCCTTTTCCTGTTTGAGCGCGTGAAGCTCCCTCCTCTCTCCCCGCGCGCACCTTCTTCTCATGGCGTCCCTCGGCACCTTTGGCCGCAAGGCTACGCCATACGCCGGGAGGTCACGGCGAGTTGGACGCCGTGATTCAAAAAACGCCAGAACGACTTGGTGTCGCCTAGACAACACCTTAAAAACTATGCCTAAGTTTGATATTAGGGCTTGTTTGTTTACCTAGGCAAACTTGGCTAGGCAGCAATCCAGACCATCGATTTTGACTGCCTGGTGGCTAGGATCAGTTGCTTGCTTGGCAGACATTTTGCCTTTTTTGTTGCCTGCCTTGCCGAGGACGATGGCTTTGCCCTAGCTGGCTGGCTCTACTTGTGCTTGCCCCCTGCTGACAAGCTCTGGCCACCTATGGGCTATGGTGACTGGCCGGTCACAGGTGTGGTTGTTCTTGTCCTGGAGGTTTATATATAATTATATATATCTTGTACTGTATGTTATTTCCCGTTGGTGAATAGAACACTCGTGAAGGTCAGTTTGTATTGCATGTTGCGTTCCATAATTTGCACTCCCTCTAGGTCCTAAAAACATGTCTATATCTATTCCCTGTTTTACCCATATTAAATAGGATCTGGTTACAATTTAAATCAATGCTTCCTCTCCTCGGTAGGGGTAAAGGGCATCATTTTTTAGCTAAATTGACTTCTGGCAATCACCTTTTTCGTTGCATAAATTTTTAAACATCTGTTGATAAAACGTGCAGCATGGAGCGTGATTTTTTTTCCTCTGTAAAACGTGCTGCTTTTCGTTTGGAGCATGCAAACTAGCCGGGCTGTGAAATTTCCGTCCATCGTGCTATGCCTTTTTCATTTGCGCGCGGTACGGTAGCAAAGCAGCAAGCAAGCAGCTAATCCCGCCTGTTTGCCCGCTGCTATAGATGAGCATTCGGGCCGATCGGCCTGTGCCATGCCGAGGTGGGCTTCGAAGGTCCGCTTGCTAGGGGAAGGGAGCAAGGAAGGATGGCGACCACCGGCCGACAGACGAGCGTGGAGAGGGTTGAGGCTGCCGCCCCTCTAGCTAGCACTCCTTAGTTGAGGTCAACTAAGGGCGGAGGTGGTAGATGCCATCCTCGCCTCCAAGTAAGTCGAAATTGGATCTGGCCGGTCCGCCCTCAGCGGCCTGCACAGTGTGCTCGAGGGCGTCGCCCTTGCATGCGTGCGGCCGGTGCCCTGCAGCCCTGCGCGCTTGAGGCTGGCAATGTCGTCACGGTCTGCGCCTGCGATAGCGCCATCACGGCTTGGGCTAGCAATGTCGTCGCGGTCTACGCCTGTGATGGCGCCATCACGACTTGTGCGCTCCGGGCCGACGTCCTCTTTGCTTGAGGGAAGAAGAACGGAGGCGGAAGTGCACTCAAGGGAAGAAGAGAGCAGAGGCAAAACCGCGAAAGTGCAGTTGACTACGTGATTGCAGGAAGGGAAGATAAGGCAGGCAATGGTGAATGGTGCTGGGGAAAGGCCTCGATCTAGGGTTGGGGCGATGAGGCAGGCTGTGCCCCTCCTAGGCATACATTTGTTTTATGGGCTAGGTTTAGGGGCCTGCCGGGCTAGCGGAGCAACCTAGTCATGGCTTGGTCCTCCGAACTAGGCTAGGTCAAGCTTGGACTGGTCCTTGTGACGGGCCACCAGACTATGCCATGCAGTGTCACCATCATGGCCGTGTGCTCGGGACCAGCAACGCCCTTACGCTGGAGGCCGGTGTCCTTCCTCGCTCAAGGGAAGAAAAAACGGAGGTGAGAGTGCACTAAAGGGAAGAAGAGTAGAGGTGAGACTGTGAGAGTGCATTTGGCTCCATGATGCGGGAAGGGAAGATAAGGCAGGCAATGACGAAGGGTGTGGGGAAAAGGCCTAGGGTTAGGATGAGGAGGCAGGCTAGGCTGCTTTGGGCCTACATTTGTCTTGCAGGCAAGGTCGAGCTGCTCGACAAGCTAGGGGAGCAACCTAGGCATGGCCTAGTCCATTTGGCTAGGCTGGCCCAGGCATGCTGGCCATCGGCCCGGTCCAGGAGAGAGTTATTTGAGTAAAGATCATTTGCTATATATTTGTATACTCCAACTACTTTCTACATCTTATGCATAGTCTGGAGAGGTATCCTCACTTTCTGTCTTTGATTAGTGAGAAAATAGAGGATGTCTATACAATATGAAATTGAAGATGATGTAGGGTATTTTTTTACCTAAATCTCTATTTTTGTAAATTAAAAAAGTATAAAGTCTTGGAGATGCTCCGAGACGAAAAGTGCCTTTGCATGTCATTAAGGACCTAACGTAATCCACGCAAGTATTGGCATCAAGGTAAATTTCATCCAAATTAAGGGCATGGTTTGATAGGGATCTAGATTCTCGTAGAAATATTTGGATCCAAATTCTAGAACATTTCTGATGGTTAAATCAGAATCAATTTATGAGACTATCTGGCTAATTAGTAGAACATATATATATATATAGGGTGAGGTTATTCAAGAGTCTATACAATAAAAAATTGAAGATGATGTAGGGTATTTTTTTTACCTAAATTACTATGCTAATTTTTTATAGTAAATTAAAAATCGTATAATAGTCTTACTATAGCAGAGGAGTTACTATAATTCTTGTAAATTGCCATTAAAAAGAGTTACTATAGCACATAGTAATGTCATATAATTCTCGTACCTATTAGTTGAGTTACTATAACACATAGTAAGGAGTTACTATAATTTCATCCAAATGGTATTAGTTGGTTTGATACATAGTAAGGAGTTACTATAATTTTATAAATTAGCATTGTTTTATCCAAAGTGGCTAGAACATAAGTTATTCTATGGTTAAATAGAGTAGTAATTCTATATATATATATATATATATATATATATATATATATATAGATATATATATATATATATATTCTAATCAACATGAATATATATTCTTTAAATCTTTAAATCAAAATATTTTTCAAAAACATTCTGAACTTTTTGCACAATGAACAACTCAAATACAACCTATTCTACGTATAATACAATAAAAAAGGATTGTAACTGAAAAGATTTAATTGTTAGACTAGAAGGGGGCAAAGAAATGGGGGCTTTTATGTATTTTTTGCCACTCTCTCGGGTGTCACACATTCAAAAATTATCATTCCAAATTTCCTTACAAATTTGTCATATGAGAGAAGAATTTTTACAAGTTTGCCAAAAACAACCATTTTTGAGTGTGTGGCGTGCTAGGTCATGTCATGGTGCCAGTGTGATAAAAAATCAAGCTTACATGATAATTTTTCAGATTTAAGTATGTTTCGATACCCTTTTTCAATCTAAAGTATCACTTGATATAGTTCTTTCAGTATTATTAAATTATTGGATACCTTTTTAAATATAGTATACTATCAATTCATACGTATATGTTTGCACGAAGTATGCGTACATCCTCCCCGCTCATTGTGAACTACGTATATATAAATCCATATATTTTTCAAAGTACTAACAAATACACAGTATGTTGGTTAGTATTTCTTCATACTATTATAGTGCAAGTATCTACATACTACTCTTTTTTAACGGAAGTATTAGTACATTAGTACGTACGTTCTAACGTCTCATTTTATAGTGGAAGTATTAGTACATACTATTCGGCCAGGCGCTCCTCCAAAGATTGTTAAATAATATAATAATCACGTATATACCACACAGTTCGCATATGTTTGCATGCGGTGTACTTATCCAAACGCGTTACCGGATCTAATGGGCCGCACGTTTCCCCGTTAGAAAAATCCGCACCCCCGACGTCTCCGTTACGTACCTCCGCGGGACGGACTCTTGCGTACGTGTATACATTTAGATGGGAGTAGGTACTACCGGGAGTAGAAAAACCTCTTCCTATATATATATATATATATATATATATATATATATATATATATATATTCTGATCAACATGAATATATATTCTTTAAATCTTTAAATCAAAATATTTTTCAAAAAACATTCTGAACTTTTTGCACAATGAACAACTCAAATACAACCTATTCTACGTATAATACAATAAAAAAGGATTGTAACTGAAAAGATTTAATTGTTAGACTAGAAGGGGGCAAAGAAATGGGGGCTTTTATGTATTTTTTGCCACTCTCTCGGGTGTCACACATTCAAAAATTATCATTCCAAATTTCCTTACAAATTTGTCATATGAGAGAAGAATTTTTACAAGTTTGCCAAAAACAACCATTTTTGAGTGTGTGGCGTGCTAGGTCATGTCATGGTGCCAGTGTGATGGCGTCTTGTGAAAAAAATCAAGCTTACATATTGATGAAATGTTGCATGGTGCTCCCAATAGAGTTTATCGAGTTTCACTCCATTTCTATTGTGTTGGTAATTATGTCTGCTTGGTTTCATCTAGATGAAATTCATCTTCTCTGTCATTTCTCATAATTTCGCTGATGTGCCACTAACTAAAATACGAATATAACTCTCATGAAACTAGCCTAGCTTATTGATGATGGTTTAAACTTTAAATGTTCCCAACAAGACTTCCATGCTGCCAGGACCACGATGAAAGCCTTCTACTGAATAGTGATGTTCTTGTCGGAAATTTCCATCTGAACCGTCCGTCCGCCGTTGTGCCCGAACATTATATTGTCTCCTATTCCTATTCCTATGTGTCTAGGTCGGCGATGAGCGCAGCAGTGACGCGTTGAGCTACATGCGACGCGATCTATTCTCACGCGCGGTAGCTGCCGTGTCTCCATCCGTCAGGCTCGATCACTGCCCATCCCGGCATCCCCTCGTGCGTCGCAGGTGCCTGACACGTGTGACGCTGCACGTGGCAGCACCCCGTTGGCCCAGCGTGCATGCCCCATGTGAAGCGTGGCTGCGGGCCACGTGCGATATCATATCATATCATATCCTTGGTGCAGCATATCTTCTTTTTTTTTTTTTTTTTTTGAAATGTTGGTGCATATCATATCGTCTTTACAAACAAAGGCATGCACTAAGCGGCGCGGGGTGTGCGCCAGCCGAACGGCGATGGGGACTCTTCTTCCTTAATACGACTAGTAAAGACACTATCAAGCTTTACTTGTTTGCTTCTTGTCCAAAGTCTATATATATATGTCTACATGCATGCGCATAGCCATGACCAATCTTCTGAATATTTGCATATATATATAGTCTGAACTATTCGTCATTATCAGAGACGAGACATGCATGGGAGAGAAATAATGCAAGAGTGATGTGATAGAGCTGCATTTGCACCTGCACCTCTGAAGGACGACTAGCTCTCGATCGTGCATGTTCTTGATGATGCTCTCTTCCTTTATATATATAGGTGCAGTGGCAGATGCAGCTCCATTACAAACATTCCATGGTCATATATATACATACAAGCTTTTCTTTGATACTGCATTTCAGCTGCCTACCTATTTATTATGTTCTTCCTACTTATATATGCATGCATGTGTATATATAGCGCTACATCTGGGGATACGAGAATTTGATGTCCGACCCCAGATCAGTATTGCGCGCCTGTGCAGATCATCCTCCTACTTCCTAGCTTATCAAGTCCAGTGGCAGATGGAGTTCAGGACAGTACTACATTATTTGGAAGTAGTCTGTAACTCAACTTGATCAACAAATGGGAATGATGAGGTCGTCAAAAGGTTTGTTTGATTTAATTGGTATGGCCGTATGGGGGAATCAGTATTACTGGAATTCCTTGTGGTCAACTGCCAAGGCTTTGCATGCGCGAGCATGATGCATCTTATTCTACATCAGTTGGACATTTCTTGCATGTATATTTCCCTGTTAGATTGATCTGCTGCATACACTTTATTTAATTTGTTTTCCTGATTTTTCTTGTCTCCAGATGAGTCTAATTACTCAAGCAGGCGTGAATGAATGACATATCTTCTGCCTCTTTGTTGTTAGTTGAGCCAGCTGAATCATTCAGTGCTCAAATAATCCTTCACAACAAAATGTTTTTACTAATTGAAACAACTTGAGACCTGGATCGGTGTGCGTAGTTGGCCCCAAGTTTCCATAGCTAGTCCGTGACATGGGCTTCCCTTGACTACTTTCCCTTGACTACTACTCCTATACGGATGAGTTGCAGATTGGGGTAACTACGTATATTCCGAATGATTTGCACTAAGAAATCTCGACTGCAGCAACCTGGCATGTTTTTTATCACACCATGGTTATATATCAGGTGTCCACTTCTTATTAACACGATTTTATTGTACTTGGATGATTTGTCTGTGTAGTTCGCTATTCCTTGCATTCCATGCTGCAAGATGCCTTGTTTTTCTACACTCGTATACATCTCTTATTATTGACGTGTGTTTAGATACAAAATTAGTCGATTTTCCATCTAATTCATACCAACACATGGCCTGAAATATAAGCATATATGGTTGGCCACATAGAACATCAGGTACGGTGGATCCCAAAATAATTGGCATAGATAATCATCCCTATATGCGCTAGTTTTAGGGGGAACGAAAAATAAAACACGCAAGGACAACAAAGTGTTAGTCATATACACTACCTCCATCCCCAAAAAACTAAATGTTTTAGTTTTAAGTCAAACTGATCTGAAACGTTCTCATGCTGGAGATAGAGAAGATGGATTTCAGGCTCTCTCGCTTGGCGGCCGGCTCAGGCTCAATAGGAATGGAGACAAGCTCCCACGGTCATCGTTAGGGCCACCATGCTGACAACGGCAGTGGAGGTATTGATGCCACCCACCCGCCCATGGACGAGCCCGCTGGCATTCCAGGCGAAGGTGTTGGAAGTTGGGATAAAGCAGGGGCTCGATGGATGCGGTTCTTGCCGCATGAGAGCGGGTGTCTTAGCGTGGTACACATGGCAAGGCTACCAGCGAGCATAAGCCCTTTGTCTGCCTTTTCGGAAGGTGATGGGCACAAATTGCAAGGTGTGTGCGGCTTCTCTTTGTGGGGTTTATACTATTTTAGTATTTTGCTATCCTTAATAGTTAATTTGGCTTTTAGATCCCGTGCTTAGCAGTACTGATTGTGATCGTTTTGGTAAATGCTAGTAAATTGTTTATTATTTTGGTAGAACTATGTTAAGTAGGCTAGATAATATTTTATTGCAGAGAACTCTATTCATCAGTCATTCTGTTATAGGTGTGTGTCGGCAAATATCTCTGAGAAAAAGTTAGTGGTGACCTGTGTAACATAATAGTTTGAGGTTTAGTATTTGATATTTCTATGAATACTTAAACAGTGTCTAAACCACCTAGACTCCTTCAATTCAACCAATGCCTTCTCATTTTTTTGGCATGGTTTGTAGCATATGGAATACCTGTTGGTTCTAGCATGTCACAAATGTAGAGCAGAACTGACTCTCAACAATGATGGTTAGTTAACTTGCTTTATCTTTGCCGCTAAATCTAATCATTTGGTTTTGTATCACATATATTGACAAAACAAAAATTTCATTTGTATTCTTTAATTTGTTGTGTTCAGCTTGCAGTGATAATTGCTTAGGATCTACTTTACAAACGGGTGCAGTAGTACATCAGTTATACTTCTTCATCGCATCAGATGTTGCTAAGATGCCTTCCCAATATCCATGTAAAGCATGCATCCCAAAGTGCACCACCCAAACCAGTCCAAATTTGAAGAAATCTGATATTATTGTGATGAATTTAAAGAAGGCATGAGAAGAAGAGAAGAAATGGAAAGCTTCCCGAGAAGCAACATTACCAAATCAGGTGAAATGGGCATAGCTTTACCTCCTTGTCCCTGTATGTGACTGAAAGTTCCTTTGATCTTGGACACTATCCTAAATGAAGAAGTTGAACATGCAATTAAGCCAACTGTCTACACATAACAAAAGCCCATGTCCATGTGGTATTTTAAGAGTTCTTTTATCAACCGTGACTAAGCAAGTAGGGGTACAACAGTACAAGAGCAGGGTTATTTTTAGGACTTGAAAGAATGGCGTACTCGATGGATTCCTTCAGAAGCTTGAAGGGTTTGTCCCCTGAGTTGATGAACGCTACATTGACCGCTTCCATCGTCTGGACATCACGATCAACTACCAACAATCCAGCATTTCCTCTCTCAGAAATTCCAATCTAATTCCCTACATAAAAATTCAAAATGGTGCAGATGGCAGCATGCAGAGCATGCAGACAAAGCTCACTGCTCTCGAAGCAGAACTGGAGGGCTGGTTCGGAAGCCTTCGTCAAAAACCAGCAGCATCAGCGCGCACAGTGAACCACGGTCCGTCCTGGCTGCAGAACCAGCCTGCGCTCATGTACACCAGAAGCAGCATCTGCGTCTCACCGGCACAGCCGCCACGCCGGCCCTCGTGGCCGGGATCATCTACCAGATCTTGAAACTGAACAGTGAGAACCACCTCTACCCACCGTTTTGCCACCAATCCAAGTACAAAACCACATATCGAATTGACACGGCATGGCACTTTGATTTTTTTTTCAAATACGCAAAAGATTTGCGCATCATTGCATTTAAGAAAGAAATATTTAGTACATTGTTCAAAAGGTGTGCTTTGGGTTTACATGTTGTACATATTGCTTTCTCTCCCCTAAGCACCAAGCCTAAAAGCTATTACTCGCGAATTAAACAACGTGGGTCGGCCGCCCCAGCCTCGAGGACGCTTAGGCGTGTGAGCCCCCGCGTCCCCTCCGCCGTGTCGGTCTGGACGGGTCGGGGAAGAGCACCATGATGGCCTCGGCGTGCGATTCGAAGAGCTTATCAACGAAAATGCTATCGTATGCCTTCTTCGCCGCCGTGTTGACTTTGTCCGCGCCCTCCAAGTAGCCCATGCGCTTCATGACGAGGTACTCCCCGCGCTTGGAAATTGGCACCCTCGACAGGGGCTGCGTAGTGATTCTCCAGCTCTGTGTCGGCATCCTGGCCTGCGGCATTGCCCGGGAGATTGGCGGCAGCAGGGGCGAGGCGTTCTTGCACAGGATACGCTGCTGGAACTTCCTCAGACGAAGGCTAGTAGAGGTCCTCTGACCCACGGAGTCGCTCCTGTTGGAGGTCCCTCCCGAGGAGGCCTGACCTGCACTCGGGGAGCCCGCTTGTTCCGGCGGTGGCGATGGCGAGGCGGCTAGGGCGCTCTGGCCGGGGTTCCCGGGTTGGGGAGTTCAGGCAAAGGCGGTGTCGGCTGGGCTTCACCCCCTCGTGCGGCCTGCATCACGGGCGATGCGAGGGGGCGGGATTCCCGCTGTCGCTCCTCGAACCCGGTGGCCGGGGGACAGCAGTCGTCCGCGTCCCCAGGTGTCAAGCTGCCGTCGTGGCATGCCGGAGTGTCCTCCGTAACCGGCCATACGGCGGAGGGGCGCTCAACCGCTTGCCCGCGAAGGGCGGCCCTTGGCTGGTCAGCGTGCCCACCAGTGTCGAGTCGGCCGAGTCGACGGTCCGGGACGCGGTGGTGCCGACAGAGGCTGCCAACGGTGGTTCCTGCCGCGGCTGCTCGTCCTTGCCTAAAGTCCCTGTGTTCTCTTCCCCATCAAGAACGACGAGGACTTCGGTGGTTCGGCTGCTAGGCTGGACGTCAGCAGCACTGCTGGAGGGGCAGACGACGATGGCGCGGGTGCGTTCCGGGAGGGCGGTCGAGGCAGCGTGTGGCTCTGGCCCTGGCGCGCTTGGCGCCTTGGTTCGCCAAACCCGCGCCTTAGGGACAGCACTTGCTGGTGGCCCTCTGTTCCTAGGCCGACGGCGCCCTCCCCGACGTCCACGGTGATGCCGTCCTGTCCTATGATCCTGGATGGTGGTGCCCCCGCCAAAGGCAAGGCGCAAAGGGGGCAGGTACGGCCGGCGCCCTCGGGCTGGACTAAAGTGCCCCTCGGTTCTTGGTCGCCGTCGGCACCAGGTGGGGCTTCGCGTGGCGATGCGGGGCCTGGTGTCGGCCGGAGGCTACCTCGACGTAGGTGCGTCCCGGCCCGCGGGCTGACCGCGGGAGCTCTCAGCGCGGCTACCGCCCGGAGGCAGCGTCGTCGCCGTCCGGCATCCCTCGCGTGCGGTGGCGTTGTGCAGCCGGGACCCCATGCCAAAATGGCAGATGATGACTTCATCCGGCTACAGGCCGGCGGCCGCGGCGATGGCCGCGTGGACGTCCTCGAGTGGGATGTCGGAGGGACCGCAACACGCCTATACAACCACTGAGAAGCACAGGCTCGCCTTCGTGTTGTCCATGCCGTCGTCCCGCTTTGGCGGGTCCGACGAGCGTGGTGGCGAGGGCGTCGCTCCCTGGGCACCATGAGAGATCCCCGGGCAGCCCCGGTGCTCACGAGCTATCGGTCCGCTCAGCCGTCTCCGTGGTGGGTCGGCGTGGACGCTTGCATTCCCGTGCAAAGTGGTGCTGCCTTTGCAGTTGAAGCAGCGCGGTGGTCTTGTGCAAGTGGCGACTCGGTGGGTGGTGTAGAGGCAGTTGATGTAGCGGTCTAGGACCTCCTTCGGACATGGTCATGTACCCCCCGCCCGATTAGCAGGTGGCGCCTGCTGTCGGCGCGGTGCCTGGCGCGCCACCTGCGTTCGCGGCTCCGGACGTTGCGGCGGGACAAGTTGCCAACCGTCCTTGTCCGGTGCCGAGGCGCGGTGACTAGGGCCCGCCGCCAGGTGGGCGGGCACCCTAGCAGCGCCTCGGGGGGGGGTGCTAATCGGCTCCTTGGGCAGCCGTCGTCGCTGCGGCGGTGGCGGCGGGCCCTCGGCGGTTGGGCCCAAGGCGCTGGTGAACCCGGCACTCATGCGGGCGCCTCCGCCCTAGGGCTCTAGGCCACCTCCGTCAATGGTGCCGAGGCATGCGACATTTGGATTGGCCGGCTTGCAGCGTAGGGGTCGGCCCACAATGGAGTCACCCCTCGGTGGCCTCGGTCACGCCACCCCCACGTCCGGCTCGCGGCGGAGAGTGAACCAAAAGGGGGGCCAGATCCCGGCGGGCGACTGGCTGCCGACAAATTGTCTTTGCCGCACGGTGGGGGGACCTTCGGCCAGCAAAGGTCTCGTCCCGAACAGCCGGTGAAATCTCCATCCACCCACCTCGCCGCCTTGGATCAACCGACAAAGGCGGGGAAGAAGAGAACGATGTCGGGCAAGAGCGGCCATGCACAACAGTTGGAGGTGTCATCCTCGGGCGTCACTGCGGTGCCCGGGCGCGGTGAGGCGAGGCTGCGCGGGGAAGCAGGTAGGCGACGGCGTGGCCACGGCGGATGCCGGCGAGTGGGAAGTGCCGGCGATGTTGAGGACAGCCGGGCGGGCGGTGCAGCGTGGCTCGGCAAATCGTCGAACGGTTGGTTGGCGGCGGCGGCACCCCACGCTGCAATAGACGGAGCGCCCGAGCGTGTGCACCCGGAGGGCCACACTGGGGCGGCCGACAGGCCGGGCTGGGCTCCCTCGGGCTTGCGGGGCGCCGCTGGCGCCGGGCGACCCGACCCCGGTGGGCTGGGAGCCGGCCATGGGAGCCGCAGCGGCCAGCGGCGGCTAGGCTTGCTGGCGCCCCGGCCCGCGAGGAGGGCGGTGGGGGAGGCAGGGGGCAGGATGGGAGGCCGCCGGCGGCGGCGGGGCCGCCGCCTGCCCGAAATGGGCGGGCCGGCCGGGTCCGCCGCGACGGGCGGGCGGCGCGGCACCCACGCCAGGGTGGGGTGAGGCCGGCAAGGGGAGAGGTGGGAGGGGGGAGGGAGGGGAGTTGGTGGCGGGCGGCGGCGCGCCGGCGGCCGGCGGGCGGCGGCGGGAAGGGGCCAGGGAGGGAGGCATCGGGTTCCGCCGAGGCCTCCAAGCAGTTTTGGGCCGCATGGCACTTTGATATAGTTGTTGCCCACTTAGGCCAGCAGCCTTTGGCGGACATGGACAGAAACAACACGCTACAATTTTGTCCCATCTCATGAATCCAAAACAAACGTATAGGGCATCAAGTTGTATAAAAAAGAAAGCCAGAGGATTTAGTTGATTTCTCCTTGTTCTTTATATGATCTGTGGCCTTTATTTGGTATGTGATTTTATTTTGGATTCAATTTGGAAGCTGGATTTAGTTTGGTTCGTTGGGATATCAAATAGTGTTGTGTGCGTGCTGAGTTCTGTTTTGGGAAGGAGGTCGTGAATTCTATTTTGGGAAGGAGTCGAGAGGTCTCGATGCGTGTTTGGATCCTCTCTTGATGTTTACTATTCTTTCCTGCCTTTCAAATTTTTGTTGGCTCACTCACGTCGGTTTTGGACAGGAGTCCGTCATGATACTGGTGCTCCTAGGTATGATTTACAAGTGGAAACAATTTATTAAGGGCTTAAGGCCACATGAAACCAAATTTAATGCAGAAATTTTGCCTCTTTGATATTAGCTATAGGCATAGATTATTGTGTGGTAATTACATTAAATAATTATAATAATAACTAAATTTAGTTAAAAAACCCTAAAATTGACACAACAACATATTTTGGGTCCCAGAACATTCCATAAAAGTTTGAAACAATTTTAATAAAGTGAAACTATACTTCTTTCACAAATAAATACATATCTCTTACGGAGTTCAAAATAATTGTGTGGGAAACGTACCAATTTTAATAACAAGCGTATGCATGGGTTGCAACATAACTGTTTGAAGAGAAAAGTGATGCATATAGGTATATCATATAGGTGAGAGCAATAATGTTAGATTGTCAACGATGCAATCGGCCATCATCTACTATATTGTTACGTTTGTGCTTCTTTACTAGAGAATATTGTCATCAGTTGAGTTATTGGCACCCATATAACCAACACTCCATCTTGATGATGTACCCTGGAGGTCTTATATATGGTCAAGGCAAGTGATGCAAATTTGCTCTGATTTGTATTTTCATAAGGGTTACATACATTTGGAAGAAAGAACTAACGTATATGGTAGAATTGGATGAGAACAATGATGAGTATTAAGAGGGGGGGGGGTGGGTGGGGGGCGGGGAGTGGGGGAGGCTCAAAATTCCTTGGTGGTCACCAGTCCAATACCAGACGATGTGCATTCAGATGGTGCATTTGAGAAGATCTATGGCTAGTATTCTGGTCATCATTCAATGTGCATTTGAGAACATCTATGGCTACTCCAATAGTAGACAATGTACACTTCTTATTGAAATAATATTATTTAGAAAAAATCCCTACTTTAGTTTTGCAAATTAAGTGTTGTCGAAGTTACCTGATCATCTTGTAATTTCTTGGCTCTGTAAATTTTTGCTGCAGTGCAAACCGAATTTCAAAGTTTTTTTTTATTGATAACTGAATTTCAAATGGAAAAACTAAAAATGCAGTGCAAACCGAATTTCAAGGGTTTTTTTTATTGATAACTGAAATTTCAAATGGAAAAACTAAAAAACAAACGTGCATGCTCTAGAGATAACGTCCGCACGCCGCGCACTTGTCTTCAACCTTTCCTCTCCCTGGCGCATATTCTTTCCCCAGGATCTGGCATGGCGGCTAGCGAGCTCCTCCCGGCAGCGTCCTCCCCGTGCTAGCGCCCAATCGCCTCCTCATGCCCCACCTATGTCGAGCTCGCTAGCGATGGCGTATCCGTCGAGGTAGGCCTTTTCTACTTTGATGAGTATAGAAGAGGCTGGCCGTTGAGGATGCCGGTGGATGGTTTCGGGGCTCTGGCGGCGGTGGAGGCAGTCAGGCTAGGTCTAGATAGAGGCTCCATGGCCAAGGCTGAGGGTTGGGCACTTTTAAACCAAAAACCGCACTGAATCGAACTGACTCAAAATGTCGGTTTTTTCTTTTTTCAGATTTGGTTACAGTTTCTAGGATGTTCGGCTTTGGTTTTGCTACCTAATGGAATCGAGAAATCAAGGAAATAGCGAGAAGTGAGTTCTCATCTCTGTTTCGTCTCCACGCTATAGGTAGAAGTAAGGATCTTTTTAGTTTTTAATCCCCTTTTATAACATATTTTAAAAATAATCCCTCCAAATAAAATTTGTCTGCAACCAAATTCTTTTGGTCGCCCAGTGGGGCATGGGGCTGCACGACAAAATAACGCTGTCACGCCACATGCATTGGCGCTACAAAGTCTTCCACGTTGGATGGCATTTCCGGCGATGGGCTTGTCACGCCACTCCTATTGGCGTGACGATCCGTGTTGTTCCGCCACGGGAGTGACGTGACAAGACTTAACTTTTAAAAATCATAACTCCGGATATGATGTCGGATGAAGATGATTTTTATATGAAAATTGTAGCTCTCGATGAGATCTACAACTTTGTAGTTTGAGTTTTTTCATTTGAAGATGTTAGAATGCTCAAAATATTATATACTATTTCAGCACCATAATAATCACGCATAAGAGCATGTCACTTTAGAAAATATAATATCATCTTTGTATGTTGTAAAATAAAGATATATTTTATATTAAGATTGTAGCTTACAATAATATCTACAACTTTCTAGTTTTAAACAAGTCGTTAAGATGTTTAAAAAATTATATAGTCTTTCAGTACTATAATAAACGCGTGTTAGTCTAACATTCTGCTACCGTGAACTCAAGTAGCATTTGGTTGGGAGTTAACGTGGGATGGGATGGACCTATGTCAGTTTTTAGAGGTAGGACGATTCTATTTCTGGTTAGGTTGGGAAGAAATGGGATAATTCTATTTTTTATTTGGTTCTGAGACAATAAAAGTGGGATGACCCATTGACATATAGGACCCGCATCCATCAGATTTTTTTTTCTTTTCTTTCTCGTCGAGGCTTCCTTGTCTTCACCGTGGCTTCCATCTTCCTCCATAGATGCCGTCGTAGGCCCTCCCGCGCTTGCTGCCGGCCTGCTGCCCGTAGACGCCGCCACACCGCCCCCGCTCCGCCACCACTGCCCGCCTCGCCGCAGCCCCGCTGCTCGTGCCACCGCAGCCCGGCCACACGCCCGCCCGCCCGCTCGCCGCCTCCCATCCGTGCACCGCCGTCCTCCGCCTCGTGCTCCCATGGCCGCTCTAAGCCTCCTCCGCCGGGCGAGCAGGGGCCACCGCTCACCTCCGTGCCTCCTCCATGACCACGCCCAGCAGGCCGTTCTGAAAGCCCGAGTTTGGTTTTGGATAATTGATGAAACCTTTAGACTAATCCTTTGTGGCTAAGTATGTGTAGCGAAAGAAAGGATAGTCCACACCAAGTGAAGGAGACTTGGAAAACATCATGGTGATGGTGGTGAACATCAAAAGATGGTGATCAAGTGCTCCAACTTGAAAAGAAGAAAGAGAAAAACAAAATGGGCTCAAGGCAAAGGTATAATTGATAGGGCTATTTTGTTTTGGCACTCAAGACATCATAGAGGGTGTGAGTGTATTTAGGATAGATAGCCGTACTATTAAGAGGGGTAATCTTAATGCAAAAGCGGTTATCAAGTGCCACTAGGTGTTCTTATTCCATGCATATGCATTAGGACAATGCACCTAGTGAGAGCTAACAAATCCCTCGGAATATGTTTTGAAAATGCTAACACACTTGCACAAGTAAGACACATGTTGGTGTTGGCATATGAGAGCAAGGGATAGTGGGGTTTGGGTCTAAACCCCTCCCCGCCGAAGCTTGCGAGGCAGGACTCGAAGTTTTCCTGAGCTGATTGCGGTGACCGGACGCTGGTCTCGGCTTGACCGGGACGCTGTCCCGGTCCTTTGGTGAAAGAGCACGTGTCCGGCTGGTGTTAAGCCAGGACGCGCCCCGGCCGCCTCCAGGAGCTCTCGGGAGCTCTTCGAATCGACCGGACGCTGGTCGCTAAGGGGCCGACCGACGCTCGGTGTCGCGTCGGCCAGGGCCGACGACGTCTGTGGCGTCGATTCGGGCGGGGGAAGAAGGCGAACGGATGCTCGGCACGCCCGGTCACCCCGACCGGACGCGTCCCGGCCGTGTTTTGCACGCTCGAAGCTCTTCAGGTAGCGACCGGACGCCACTATTGGCGCGTCCGGTGGTTGCACAGACGCGTCCGGTGCCTGCCTCGACAAGCAGCGAAAGTGAGGCTAACCGTTGGGGCGCGAACGTTAGAATTCAAACGGCTAGTACACGTGGATGGTTATGTGTGACCGGACGCTGGACCGGACGCGTCCCGGCCACCCGTCCTTGAGCGTCCGGTCGTGGCCGGCCAGCAGTTGTAACGGTTGGATGAGGGCTTGCCCCTCTATATAAGCTTGTTGGCTGGCTCTAGCTCACTCTCTTGCACATTTTGATTGGTGATACATCCTTGTGAGCTAAAGCAAATCTCTCCCACTCATTCTCTTGCTTGATTGTGCATCCAAAGTGAGATTGGGAGTGATCTCAGTGCATTTGCTTAGAGTTTGAGTATTTAGTGGCACTAGAGATCGTTGAGCAGCGGGATTGCTTGTTATTCTTAGTGTTTGCCACAGCCTAGACGGCTTGGAGTTGCAGTGGAGGTCCGGCACGTGTTGGTGATTGTTCGTGGCTGGCTCCCGGTGATTTGTGAGAGGTTCTTGCACCTATTCCCCACGGAAGATTCGCAAAAGGGACTCTAGTAAATTGCTCGTGTCATTGAGTTACCTCACTTGTGGGTAGTTGCTAGCGGCACCCGTGGAGGGTTAGGCATTGGAGGCCTATTAGTGCGCGCAACACCGAGTGGTGATCGACATAATGGGGAGTAGCATGCCGGCAAGCACGTGAACCTCGGGAGAAAAATCATTATGTCATATTGTCTCTCTTGGTATTCTTGGTGTTCATATTATGATTAACATATTCATTTCTTGCCCGGCATTGGTAACAATCACCCTATCTCTTGTATTACATTGGTTCATTCTTGTTTAGTTGTAGCATTAGTGAAGATTAGCTCTCTAGCTTGATCACCTAGGAGTAGACTAGCAACTTAGCTTTTGTGTGGTAAGTAAAGATCATAAGCTCACTAGAATTGTCAATATGTGGCTTGCCTAACAAGTAGAGCTAGAGCAAACCATATTTACACCATTTGTTATACTAACATTTTGCTCTAGTGTATTTGTAGAATTTTAATTAGGCTATTCACCCCCTCTAGCCATTTAGGACCTTTCAAGTGGTATCAGAGCCATGGTCACTGTTTGATTCAAGGCTTAACAACCTTCAGTGCAAAATATGGCTCAAGTTGTGTTCAATCATGTTGGGGGGCAAACCACCGTTCTTTGACGGCTTATCTTTTGACTATTGGAAGAGAAAGATGAAGATTTATCTTGGTTCAATCAATGACAAGGTGTGGGATGTGACCGAGAAGAAATTCGTTATTCTTGATCCCGCCGATCCAACTCCAAGAGAAGCCGAGTTGAAGCAATGCAACACAATGGCTCTTAACACTATCTACAATGGCATTGATTCCAAGGTGTTTGAGTAAATCAAGAATCTTGACTATGCATTTGAAGTGTGGAAGAGATTAGAGGAAACCTATGAGGGCACTTCAACGATAAAGAGTGTCAAGTTGTACATGCTCAAGGACAAGCTCACCAACTTCAAGATGAAGGATGATGAATCAATTTCGGAGATGTTCTATATATTGCAAGTCATCATCAATGATCTCAAGAGTTTGGATAAAAAGTTAGCAATGAAGACTTCTCTCATCGATTCTTGAGTTGCTTACCAAAGATATTCAAGACATTGAGAACCATCAACTTTAGAGAAGGGATGAAGGAGAAAACACCAAATGAGATCCTTGGGGAAGTAATAACCAGGGATCAATACAATGATGAGAACAAGGAAGAGGATGCTAAGGAGGAGAAGAAGAAGGAGAAGAGTGTGGCATTCAAGGCCACATCATCATCAAAGGACAAGGGCAAGAAAAAAAGAATAGCTCAAGTGATGATGAAGATCAAGCCTCCGATGAAGATAATGAAGAAAAACTAGCTCTTCTTGTGCGCAAGTTTGGCAAATTCATGAAGAAGAAGGGCTACCATGCAAGAAAGAGAAAGGACAACTATAAGAACAAGGACTATATGAGAAGATGCTACAAGTGCAAGAGTCTGGATCACATTCTTGAGGATTGTCTATACAATAGTGATAATGATGATGACTACAAGAAGAAGAAGAACAAGAAGGACAAGAAGGAAAAGTAAGACAAGAAAGTCACTTTCAAGAAGAAGGGCAACTCTTATGTGGCCACTTAGAATAGTGATGCTTCCTCAAGTGATGGAGATGATAGTGATGATGATAAGAAGAGCAAGAAGAAGGGGCATACAAGCATTGCCATCTCCAACAAGCCTTCGGTCTTTGATCATCCATCATGCTTCATGGCTAAGTCCACTAAGGTACATTCCAAAAGTGAAGATGAGGAGAGTGATAGTGATTCCGATGATGAGGGGCACTCAAGGGAGGACCTCATGGAGATGTTGGAAGCGGCTCATTCTCTCATGAACAAGAAGAGAGAGGAATTCAAGGAATTGCGCAAGAATCTTAGGCTTGTTGAACAACCCTTTGATGAGCTTCATAGCTCTCATGAGAGGCTAAAGAAAGCCCATGAAAAGCTAGAGAATGCTCACTCCTCTCTTCTTGCTCAAGAGAAGAAGGAACCGCTCCCCACATCTAACATCGGGGTCACATATGACATATTGAATGAATCATTCTTTGAACCTATTATGGTCACTAACACTTCATGTAGCACCTCCACATACACTCCTACTACTAGTGACGGTTTCACTTGTGATGCCTCTCTTATGGTAGAGAATGAGACCTTGAAAAAGAAGGTTAATGAGCTCACTCATGCCTTAGGTAAAGCCTACGGTGGCGAGGCCCGCTTGCTTAAGTGCTTGGGTAGCCAACGTTTTCTCTCAACAAAGAGGGATTAGGCTACAACCCCAAGAAAGGCAAAGCGGCCTTTGCAACTCTAAAGCTTAGCTTTATGAAGAGCAATGGTTGGTATTGCTATAGATGCAAACAAAGTGGGCACCTAGAGCAAAATTGCTATAAGAAGAACAATAACAAGAAAAGTGCTAATGTTCATTCCATTTACTTTGATTCTTATTATTTGCTTACCAAGGGTGAGAGAGGTGTGCAAGCTAAGTTTGTTGGTACACTAATTGTGGGCTCAAAGAAGAAAGCCATTTGGGTGCCAAAGAGCTTAGTCACTAACCTACAAGGACCCAAGCAAGTGTTGGTACTGTTGGCATTTCTAACGTCACTACTAAAAAGCAGAGATAAATCCTACCCCTAGCAACAACGTCAGAAATGGTCGGTATATAATTAACTTGTCATTAGTAACTAGCCACTTCTTTATTACTAACATTCCTAGACATGAAGTAGGTTGTCATCCCTAATTATATTGCTAGAAAATAATTATAGATTTACATGTATTCAATATGACTAGGCAGAAATAAAAGATATGAATATAAAGATAAGAATATAAACTAAGATCAGTTCTGCAAGCGGACAGATAATTATACCGTTGTAGCATTTTACCTAGGGAAGTCTACCAGGTTGTCGATTTATATTTATACCACTGGGAAGGTCTATATGTAGGACTTATAAACTATAACATATACTATTGATGTGAAAGGCAAACCATAACTAGAATCCTACTCATAACAGGGATAAGTCACGTGATAAAAGATACATATGATAAATAATAATAATGATCAGTCATCATAAATAGATAAACATCGAGCTCTTCTAGTCATAACAATAGCTAGCCAATGGATAAACTCAGGAATAAATACTAAGGTAATTCTATAACTACATCAATGAATAACTCTAATTAGTGCAACTACATCTAGCAATCATTGTTAAGTTAACCCTGTATCATTATCACATGTAAAGAGGCATCAACTAATGAGGGTATTAAGACACAAGGGTCACCTCCTTCGCGACCGTGCCCATGCTAGTCCCACGCACGGAGGGGTGGACTACGAGGAACCAACGCACTGTCACCTGCGCGGACTACCACACGTCCCCAAGACGTCGGGGTGCACTCATGCAGATAAACAAGATATCTAGACACCACGTCTACATATTGTCTACCATCTACCCAAATGGCCGCTTGGGTAAACGCTATACTGAGCAATTACATGAATTCAATAAGATCAAACCAACTATCCTAGACATATAATCAAAGTAGACAATGACTATTACAATTAAGAATATATAAGAGATTAAGAACAATGTTGCCTGAATCATAATATTGAATACAATAAGAGCAAAGTACTAGAACTATACCGAACTCCGCGCTCCGCAGACGCCGGGCTCCGGATCCCGCCGAAGAACTAAAACTCTTCTACTTCTAATCTAACTAGGCTAAAGCTATGAACTAGAGAGGCTCGATGAACTAGAGAAGGCTCTTGATGGTCGGATCTCCAAATGACTTGATGCCTTTAGGGGGGGTCTACCCCTTTATTTATAGCCCGGTGGGATCGACGTGCGCCGCAGGATCAAACCGACGTAACCAAGGGCCAAGATGACTCCTCGTAGGCGGTGGAGGAAGCTTCCAGAAGGGGGGGCCGAAACCCTAGCAGGGGGGCGCCGGGCGGCCCTAAGGTGGGGCCGGCCGGCCCCACTTTTCCTCCTCTTGGGGTCCCGTTGCTTCGGGTGTCTTCTAGATGGTTCCTGAGCCCAATCGTGATATTTCCGTGGCGGTTAAGTTTTCGTGCTTATTTTGCACTAGAATCCCTCTTTTTCAGCTTTTCTGAAAATCACCCTAGAAAATACAGAATATGCAAAACTCATGGAATTTGTCAGATAAAGCCCTAGACTAGTGTGTTTTCTTGTTTTCATTCGGGTAAAAAGCCCTAGTAAAAGTTGACGCTAACGAGTGTCAACAGGTACCTAAGAAACATTGATTTGTCTTGTAGGTCAACTATAAAGCCAGAGGAAGGCATTAGGTTCTTGATAGTGGGTGCACTCAACACATGACCGGAGATTCAAGGATGTTCAATTCATTCAATGATAGTGGCATAGACAGATTTGATAGTATCACATTTGGTGATAATGGCAAAGGCAAAGTTAAAGGGCTTGGTAAGATTGCAATATCCAATGATTTGAGTATTTCCAATGTGCTATTAGTAGAGAGCTTGAACTTCAACTTGCTATCCGTGGCACAATTGTGTGATCTTGGTTTTAAGTGCATATTTAGGGTTGATGATATTGAGATTGTTAGTGTTGATGGATCAAACGTGGTATTCAAAGGCTTTAGATATGAAGATCTTTATTTGGTTGATTTTAATACTAGTGAGACTCAACTTTCAACATGTTTGTTTAAGTCAAGTATGGGTTGGCTATGGCATAGAAGGCTTGGTCATGTTGGTATGAAACAATTGAATAGATTGATCAAGTATGACTTAGTTAGAGGCTTGAAAGATATTAAGTTTGAGAAAGATAGATTGTGTAGCTCTTGTCAAGCCGGCAAACAAGTTAAAAACACTCATCCCAAAAAGAGCATCATGAGTACTAGCAAACCATTTGAGTTGTTGCACATGGACTTATTTGGACCGACAACCTACACTAGTATTGGTGGCAACAAGTATGGCTTTGTGATTGTGGATGATCATACTAGATATACATGGGTCTTCTTTCTAGTTGACAAAAGTGATGTGTATGATATATTCAAGTCTTTTGTCAAGAGAGTACACAATGAGTTTGAAACAACCATCAAGAAAGTGAGAAGTGAATATAGAAGTGAGTTTAGAAACATAAGAGTTGATGAGCTATGTGATGATTTTGGAATCAAACATCAATTCTCGGCCAAATACACTCCACAATCAAATGGCCTTGTTGAGAGGAAGAATATAACACTCATTGATATGGCAAGGTCTATGCTTAGTGAGTACAATGTGAGTCAATCCTTTTGGGTCGAAGCTATCAACACGGCTTGCTACTCTAGCAACCAACTATTGTCACCTAATGATGGAGAAGACACCATATGAGCTATTAAATGGAAGAAAGCCCAACATTGCATACTTTTGGGTCTTTGGTTGTAAATGCTACATTTTGAAGAAAGGCACAAGACTTGGAAAGTTTGATAAGAGGTGTGATGAAGGATTCTTACTTGGCTACTCCACATCAAGCAAAGCATATAGAGTTTGGAATTTAGCTAGTGGTACTCTTGAGGAGGTTCATGATGTTGAATTTGATGAAACCAAGGGTTCACAAGATGAAGATAAAAATCTTGATGATGTGAGGGGCACTCAATTGTCAAATGCAATGAAGAATATGGATGTTGGTGATACTAAGCCAAGAGAAGTTGTTCATGTTGAAGATGACAAAGATCAAGTGTTCACTTCTCCTATTGTGCAAGCTAGTGGTTCTAATGATCAATCTCAAGCTAGTGGTGCTCAAGTGCAAGATCAACAAGGGGCTAGTACATCATCTCAACCGAATGATCAACTAAGCTTAAGCAGTCAAGTGCAAGTGCTCCAACCAACTAATATTGTAAGAGATCATCTATTGGATCAAATAGTTGGTGATATTCATAGTGGTGTGCAAACAAGATCAAGATTGGCTTCATTTTATGAGCATTATTCTTTTGTCTCATCATTTGAGCCAACCAAAGTAGAAGATGCCTTGATGGATGTTGATTGGATAAATGCTATGCATGAAGAGTTAAACAACTTCACTAGGAATCAAGTTTAGGAATTGATAGAAAGGTCAAAGCATCATAATATGATTGGTACCAAGTGGGTGTTTAGAAACAAGCAAGACCAAGATGGCATAGTTGTGAGAAACAAAGTAAGACTAGTTGCACAAGGTTACACTCAAATAGAGGGTCTTAACTTTGGTGAAACATATGCACCGGTTGCAAGATTAGAAACAATTAGAATCTTATTAGCCTATGCTTATGCCAACAACATCAAGCTCTACCAAATGGATGTCAAGAGTATATTTCTCAATGGCTACATCAATGAATTGGTATATGTTGAGCAACCTCCCGGTTTTGAAGATGACAAGAAACCCAACCATATGTACAAGTTTAAGAAGGCATTATATGGTTTGAAGCAAACACCTAGAGCATGGTATAAGAGGTTGAGGGACTTTCTCCTCTCTAAAGGTTTCAAAATGGGCAAGGTTGACACCACTCTCTTCACCAAGAAGCTTGGCAAGGACTTGTTTGTGTTACAAATCTATGTGGATGATATCATCTTTGGTTCAACCAATCAAGATTTTTATGAGGAGTTTGGCAATATGATGGCTAATAAGTTTGAGATGTCAATGATTGGAGAGCTTAGTTACTTCCTTGGTCTACAAATCAAGCAAATGAAGAATGGCACATTTGTCAGTCAAGGCAAGTACATCAAGGACATGATCAAGAAATTTAGCTTGAAAGATGCAAAAGACATTAGTACACCCATAGAAATAAATGGACACTTGGATAGTGATGCTAGTGATAACATGGTGGATCAAAAGTTATATCGGTCAATAATAGGAAGCCTACTCTATATGACCGCATCAAGGCCGGATGTCATGTTTAGTGTATACATATGTGCAAGATTTCAAGCCTCACCTAGAGAGAGTCATCTCAAGGCAACAAAAAGAATATTGAGGTACTTGAAGCATATATAAGATGTTGGACTATGGTATCCCAAGGGGTCAAACTTTGAATTGATTGGATATTCGGACTCCGACTATGCGGGATGCAAGGTTGATAGAAAGAGCACTAGTGGTACATGTCAATTGCTTGGAAAATCCCTTGTGTCATGATCATCAAAGAAGCAAAATAGTGTTGCACTTTCTACCGCCGAAGCCGAATACATTAGTACCGGTAGTTGTTGTGCTCAATTGCTATGGATGAAGTCAACATTGGAAGACTTTGGGGTTACCTTCAAACAAGTGCCATTGCTATGTGACAATGAGAGTGCTATCAAGATGACAAACAACCCGGTTCAACATTCAAGAACGAAGCACATTGACATTAGGCATTATTTCATAAGAGACCATCAACAAAAGGGTGATATTTCAACAGAGAGTGTGGGCACCGATGATCAACTTGCCGACATCTTCACCAAGCCGTTTGATGAGAAAAGGTTTTGCAAGCTAAGAAATAAATTGAATATCATTGACTTCTTAAATATGTGAAGATGCACCCTACTTATGTGACATGCCTCTCCGTCGAGCAAAGTAAGGTAAAATTGATTGGCATGGCATACATTCTTTGCTAAGGACATGATTAGTGCATCTAGACATAACAAGTTATTTCTAGGTTCATTCATGCAAATCAAATAAATTTAATGTATATATGATGCCACTATTGCTTCTATGCTTGATTTGATCTAGTGGTGTCATATGACATGTTTGTAGGCTTGCAATCCTAGTGTTTGATCTAGACTATGAGCCTTAAGATATTTAACCGACATGGGCAAGATAACCATTGTAAGATGTGTGAAAAAACTTGTCGTTGGTTCAAACCGTGTTATATAACTTGGGCAAAGTAATCTAGATTGAACCAATATGAAAATGATCCTCATATATTTCATGATTGAATCACAATTTGACTAATTTCTACCTAGAGTTAACATAAACCTTTATGGAAATAGATGATAAAGAGAGAGAGATTAGTCATAAAGATGATAATTGGGAAATGAAGGGGATCAATTAAAATTTGAACACACAAGTAGGGGGAGCAAGCCTATGAACAAAGTTGTTGTATTTGGATGTGCATTTTACATATGCTTGCTTGCATTGAAATTTAAATTGGCAATTCATGCTTGTGTGATGTATGCTAGTAATAGAAATTTAATAATGAATTCATTACTAGCATGCATAAAACGTAGCTAGACTAGAATTTTTTGCCTTCACAAGTGGTACTAGAACCTTACTCTTAATGTTGATCTCATGGGGTATCTAGTATTTGCTTGTCTAGCTAACTTGGTGCTAAGGATGGTTGAATTGTGCACTCCGATGGTATCACGCCTCAAAGGTCCATTCTTTAAACCTTAGTATCGAGATTGGTAGTAGTATCTCTCCCACAACTTATATCCAACATGTGTGCAAGCTTTTAAATCCAAACTCTTAGCACACATATAGGGGGAGCTAGTACTACCAAATGGGGTTTGCATAACTTGTCCAATCTTTGTACATGATCTTAATGCTTGGATAAGTTGTTTAAATCTAAATTCAATTATATTTCATATCTTTGTGAAGGTTGTCATCAATTACCAAAAAGGGGGAGATTGAAAGCCCAAGTTTGGTTTTGGATAATTGATGAAACCTTTAGACTAATCCTTTATGGCTAAGTATGTGTAGCGAAAGAAAGGATAGTCCACACCAAGTGAAGGAGACTTAGAAAACATCATGGTGATGGTGGTGAACACCAAAAGATGGTGATCAAGTGCTCCAACTTGAAAAGAAGAAAGAGAAAAATAAAATGGGCTCAAGGCAAACGTATAATTGATAGGGCTATTTTGTTTTGGCACTCAAGACACCATAGAGGGTGTGAGTGTATTTAGGATAGATAGCCGTACTATTAAGAGGGGTGATCTTAATGCAAAAGCGGTTATCAAGTGCCACTAGGTGTTCTTATTCCATGCATATGCATTAGGACCTAGTGAGAGCTAACAAATCCTCGGAAAATGTTTTGAAAATGCTCTTATTCCATGCATATACATATGCACGTTCTGGAAGCTCTCTAGGTAGCAACCGGACGCCGCTATTGGCGCGTCCGGTGGTTGCACAGGCAGCGTCCGGTGCCTGTCGACAACCTTGAGTGAGGCTAACCATTGGGCGCGAACGTTAGAATTCAAACGGCTAGTACACGTGGGCGGTTATGTGCGACCGGACGATGGACCGGACGCGTCCCGGGTCACCCCCCGCCTTGAGCGTCCTGGCCGGGGCCTGCCTGCTTGATATAACAGTTGGATGAGGGCTTGCCCCTCTATATAAGCTTGTTGGCCGGCTCTAGCTCACTCCCTTGCATATTTTGATTGGTGATACATCCTTGTGAGCTAAAGCAAATCTCTTCCACTCATTCTCTTGCTTGATTGTGCATCCAAAGTGAGATTGGGAGTGATCTTAGTGCATTTGCTCTAGTGTATTTGTAGAATTTTAATTAGGCTATTTACCCCCTCTAGCTATTTAGGACCGTTCAAGTGGTATCAGAGCCGTGGTCACCGTTTGATTCAAGGCTTAACAACCTTCGGTGCAAAATATGGCTCAAGTTATGTTCAATCATGTTGGAGGCAAACCACCGTTCTTTAACGGCTCATCTTTTGACTATTAGAAGAGAAAGATGAAGATGTATCTTGGTTCAGTCAATGACAAGGTGTGGGATGTGACCGAGAAGAAATTCGTTATTCTTGATCCCGCCGATCCAACTCCAAGAGAAGCCGAGTTGAAGCAATGCAACACAATGGCTCTCAACACCATCTACAATGGCATTGATTCCAAGGTGTTTGAGCAAATCAAGAATCTTGACTATGCATTTGAAGTGTGGAAGAGATTAGAGAAAACCTATGAGGGCACTTCAACGATAAAGAGTGCCAAGTTGTACATGCTCAAGGACAAGCTCACCAACTTCAAGATGAAGGATGATGAATCAATTCTAGAGATGTTCTATAGATTGCAAGTCATCATCAATGATCTCAAGAGCTTGGGTGAAAAAGTTAGCAATGAAGACTTCTCTCATCGATTCTTGAGTTGCTTGCCAAAGAGATTCAAGACATTGAGAACCATCAACTTTAGAGAAGAGATGAAGGAGAAAACACCAAATAAGATCCTTGGGGAAGTAATAACCGAGGACCAATACAATGATGAGAACAAGAAAGAGGATGCTAAGGAGGAGAAGAAGAAGGAGAAGAGTGTGGCATTCAAGGCCATATCATCATCAAAGGACAAGGGCAAGAAAAAAAAGAATAGCTCAAGTGATGATAAAGATCAAGCCTGCGATGAAGATAATGAAGAAGAACTAGCTCTTCTTGTGCGTAAGTTTGGCAAATTCATGAAGAAGAAGGGCTACCATGCAAGAAAGGGACAGGACAACTATAAGAATAAGGACTATATGAGAAGATGCTACAAGTGCAAGAGTCCAGATCACATTCTTGAGGATTGTCTATACAATAGTGATAATGATGATGACTACAAGAAGAAGAAGAACAAGAAGGACACAAAGGAAAAGCGAGACAAGAAAGTCACTTTCAAGAAGAAGGGCAACTCTTATGTGGCCACTTGGGATAGTGATGCTTCCTCAAGTGATGGAGATGATAGTGATGATGATAAGAAGAGCAAGAAGAAGGGGCATGCAAGTAGAGCTAGAGCTAACCGCATTTACGCCATTTGTTATACTAATATTTTGCTCTAGTGTATTTGTAGAATTTTAATTAGGCTATTCACCTCCCCTCTAGCCATTTAGGACCTTTCACGTTCGCGCCGGGGAACTCGCCCACGCCGGGGACCTCCGCGCCGGTAAGGTCGCCCCGCCTGCACTGGCAACCGGAGCAGCCCCTCTCCTTTTTTTCTCGCCGGCGATAGCGAGCTGCTCTCCTTCCTCGCCATATCCCACTTCAGCTGCCCCCGTCCGTCAAATTTTGAGAGATAGAGTCAATCCCGAATCTCGTGGAATATTCCTGCTTGGGATGTCCTCGTTCCTGCTCACCTCCTAACCAAACGGCCCTCGTCCTTGGTCCCCATCCATCCCACCCTGTTCCTCAAACCAAACACTACCTCGGGTGGAATCAACAATCTGTACCGAATAAAGTGGAACCAAATTCATCGGTTCTTTATTTTATAGACGACCGATCGGTTGTTGATTTACAAAAACCGCAACTTTTGAACGACCGCCCACGTGAGGGAGGGTGATTCCGATTTCGGATCCGCACGCCCACACTCTAGTTAAGGATGAAAAACGGTCGAAAACGGTCGAAAAACTCCTAAATTATTTTCTACTTTTACTTTTGAAATACGAAAACGAAAAGCGAAAAACAGTGGATTTTTATTTTTTAATCCTTTTTACAAAATATTCCAATAATATTTCCATCCAAATAATATTTACACATATAGCCCTTTTTTGGTCGCCCGTGGGCCTGGCGTGACCAAATAACGTTGTCACGCCACATGCATTGGCGTGATAAGATCTTATACGTTGGATGTCGTTTTCGGCGTGAAAAATCTTTTCACGCATGTGGCGTGGCGGTATGGTCTTGTCGCGCCACCGGGGAGTGGCGTGACAAGACTGAATTTTTAAAAAAATCATAACTCTTCCATACGACGTCGGATGAAGATGATTTTTATATGAAAATTATAGCTCTCGATGAGATCTACAACTTTTTTAGTTTTGAGTTTTTCATTTGAGAAGAACAAGATGCTTAAAAAAATCAAATACTTTTTTAGTACCATAATAAACGCCGTATAAGAGCTCGTTATTTTTTGAAAATTCATATATTTTTTTGTATGGTGTCAAAAAAGATACATTTTATATCAAAGTTGCAGCACAAAATGATATCTACAACTTTATAGTTGTAAGTTTTTTCATTTGAGAAAGTTAAGATGCTCAAAAAATAATATGGTATTTCAACTCCATAATAATTATGGTGCTGAAATACTATATTATTTTTTTGAGCATCTTAACGCCCCTCAAATGATAAAACTTTCAACCAAAAAATTATAGATATCATTTTGTACTACAATTTTGATATAAAAAATATCTTTTTCTGACACCATACAAAAAAAGATATGAATTTTTAAAAAGCGACGAGCTCTTATACGTGTTTATTATAGTGCTGAAAAAGTATTTTATTTTTTGAGTATCTTAATTTCCTCAAATAAAAACTCAAAACTAGAAAGTTGTAGATCTTATCGAGAGCTACAATTTTCATATAAAAATCATCTTCATCCGACGTTATATGGAAGAGTTATGATTTTTTGAAAATTCAGTCTTGTCACGCCACTCCCGAGGCGCGATTACCATCTTGTCCGATACATGCATTGGCGTGACAAGATTTTCCACGCCGAAACGACGTCCAACGTGTAAGATCTTGTCACGCCAATGCATGTGGCGTGATAAATAAGTATTTGGTCACGCCAGCCCCACCGGCACGACCAAAAAAGGGCTATATGTGCAAATATTATTTGGGTGGAAATATTATTGGAATATTTTGTAAAAAAAGAATTAAAAAAAAAAAAGTCCGAAAATGGTAAAGTCGGACATGAAAACGAACACGAACTTATGAAACATCGAGAATTTTGAAAACGAACCAATTCGAAAGCGATTCATGTCGAACACGATCGATATATGAAAACACAATACGGAATACGCACTCGCACGACCAAGTGCATGACGAAATATATATATGATCAAGTTCAAGTGCATATAATAACTAATAAGTGCACAAAGTGAATGAAAATAAGGCTAGACACCGTCTATATAAGAGAGGGCAGCTAGCCTCCAGTAAAAAGAACACAACTGCGTAATAAACAGGCTATAATTGGGCTGTGTCACATGTGCTGTCGACCACATTCGGTTTAAACCAAATTTTGAATTCAAAAAATTTTAAATTAAAAATAGAAAAGTAAAAAATGGTCGAAAAAAATATCTAAACTGTTTTCTACTTTTATATTTAAAATACGAAACATCTAAAATACGAAAACAAAAACGATAAAGTCAGGTAAGAAAATACGAATTCGAACGGATCGGTTCGTACGGAGTAACCCAACCGAACTGAAAAATTATCACGGCCGCCACACCGCGACTGCGCTGCCCCTTCCACTTGCTCCCACCGCCGCCAACAGCCCGCTGGATGCCTGGATCCCCCTGATCACTCCGCCGGCCGTTTTGGTTCAGGGGCTGCTCTCTTGATCGTATCGGTGTCGCGGCCCCAATCCCATCCATGACGACGCCCGGCTCCTGCCCCGCGGCGACCGCCGCCACCCACCCTCCCGTCTGCGACGCTGGCGCCGCAGGTAGGTGCCTGCTGTCTTCCCTTCCCATCTTCCTCTCTTGAGCCGCGCGTGTGTTTGGCACACCCAAAGAAATCTTCCCGTTCTACTTTCGGGCAGGTGGATTGCGAAAATTGGTGCGGCCGCAACTGGTCCTCTTCGGCGACTCCATCACCGAGCAGTCCTTCCGCCCCGGTGGCTGGGGTGCCGCACTGGCTGACACCTACTCGCGCAAGGTATACAAGAATATCCATTCATCCCTCCCCTTCTCTTTGATGTCTGATAGATTTAATTGTTTTGTTTTACTATCCGTAGGCTGTAAATGCATTGCTTGCTTGGTCAGCGAATTGTAAGTCATAGATCTCAAATTTTAAGTCCAGTGCTTGTCAACGTTTGTACCTTGCATAAATCTTGTGAACCATTTTTGTTCTTTTTTAGTTTGGGCAAAGTTGCAAAAACCAATGTGCAATTTAACGTTTTTTTTTTTTTTCAAATACCTGCATCTCCTGTCCAACACTTGCAAGTTTTAGTTGTTTCATATTTCGCTTTGTGCCTATCAAATGCATCTATAATGTAGCCTCCAACGGCACCCAGCTTGTCCCATGTGCCAAGGAGGTGGTAGAGGCGCTCAGTTACATGACTTGTGTCAAGGCTCGCCTGAGTACGAAAATCATATAAGATAGCAATGTTATCCAAACTCGAGGAAAATGGGTCATTCTTGACGATGAATATGCTGAATTCTAAGAAGCTTGCTAGCCAAACCCTTGAGGAGGGACTATTTGAATATTGAAAACATATAAATTTGCAGATATTAGATTGTATGAAATTGGGATTCAGATAGGTGTTTGAATGCTCACCCCAAATCTTTTAGGTGGGTTTTTTTCCATTTTCCTTCTTAGTTTTGCTTACTTATGTACATGATATCTGTTCCTTTTGAGCCAGGCTGATGTAGTTGTTAGAGGCTATGGTGGATACAACACAAGATGGGCTCTTTTCTTAATACATCACATCTTTCCACGGGTAAGACAGTTCCATCCAGCCTATAGCTACGTGGTGTTTGTGCACATATTGCTGTAAAAGTCTGTGTTGGCATACAGATTGATACGCTGCAAATCATCATATGCCTTGTAGGATGGTTTAGTACCCCCTCTTGCAACCACTATTTTCTTTGGAGCAAATGATGCAGCCCTTTTAGGAAGAACTGGAGAGCGACAACATGTTCCAGTTTCAGAATATAAAAACAATCTCAAAACGATTGTTACTCATTTGAAGGTAATTTCTTTATGATCTTTATTAGTTAAAGTTAGCTGGATATTCTGGTAACAGTTTTTTTCTCTATCTTGGGGACTGAAGCGTGTTTGATTGGTTGTGTGAGAAGTCTTATATTCTACTCCAAGCAGCCAAGCAGTGCACTGTAAACAGAGATGTGATAAACTTGTGTAAATCTCATGTATGTTCGGAAAAACTACAGATTTGCTATCGTGGACAAAATGTTTCTGTTAAGTGGGCATACCGTAAGTTGGATAAATCATGCCTGTGTAGTCAGTGCAAAGGAAGTAAAACTGCACACATCTTTAAGCTCCTATTTCCTAATGTATTATTTATTTCCTATTGCGAACCCTTCTATTTATTTAGTTGAGAATAACATTTTTGGCTTTGCTAACATGGGTCTCACCACTATTACCACAATAATACACAAGACTTATAACAGTTAGTCAAGTTAGTTTCAAATGCAATCATCGAAAGGTAAGTCTTCAATCCTGGTATTGGTGAGAACCAAGCAGGGGCTCGGTTGGTCAGCTGAGCAGGGGCTCAGGCTGCCCGCCTGCAGTTCGAGCGCTGGCTCCTGCACGGCGCCTCACCTTTCTTCTTAAGAGTATCTGGGAGACTCCCCTGTGTGTTAAAAATAAATCCTGGTATTGGTTTAATAAATGTGAACTTTGGATCAAGTGTCATTCTTTAAACTTATTATACAATCTAATTTTACTGTAACCACAATGCAGGAATGTTCTAATTCCATGGTTATTGTGCTTATTACGCCACCTCCAATTGATGAAGAAGGAAGGGAAAGATTTGCACGGTTGGTTTAATGTCTTTTGTTGAACTCATTTAAATGCATGATGCTTTTTACTTTATGATTATGATTCAAAAAAAAATGTGAAATGAATTATTACTGTCGAGCTAATAGTTGGGCTGCAGATCTATTTGCTTGTGGCACTTTTGTGTACTACACTGAAGTGAGCAATAATTTATTTATTTATTTATTGCTATTCTGTTAGCCCCCACCTAGGAGCTTTGAGCATTTAGTGCGCCCCTGTATTTCTTGGTTACCTGACCTGTAATTATGAAAATTTCGGCTTTTTCTTTTTGTCGTATCTCCATGTAGGAACCAATATATTTCATTTACCACAAAGTTTACCATATGCATTACATGGACTATACCAATTCTGATTACCCCAAAGATCACTTTATGGACAGGATGCGAGGAAGCTACCGGAAAGAACAAATGAAATGGCTGGGGTCTATGCTGATCATTGCGTTGAACTAGCCAGAGAAATGCATATACCCTGCATTAATATCTGGTCAAAGATGCAGGAGACAGAAGGATGGCAGAAACTTTACCTAAGGTATTACTTCGATGTCCAGACTTCATTTGCTTGTACATATGATATTTACTGTGTCTATATCTCGACTGTATATGCAAGTGTAATAAATATAATTTACTGCAGTTTTCAAGGTCAGTCATTTTCCTTAATTGGTTACATCATTTAATTCCAAAGTATAAATGTTTTGTTTATGTTATATTTCAGTCTTGGAAGAAAAATGAGTCTATCAATGTTGTGTTGTTCTTCCACTATAAGAGTATGCTGATTTTATTTTAATGAAATCCAGCTTTGTTTTTGTCATGCGTGGTTTATAGATCTTTAATTTATTTCTTTGTTTGGTTTCCCATGGTGATTTGTAGGATGTTTGTCTTGACTGGTGTGGCTTATAGGAGGTCTTATCGGAGTAATATGAATTTTGTGCATGAATGTCATCCATATATTTGTGAAGACTCAACCACGAATGTATTGATAAACTTAGGGGCGACAAACAACCCTTGTTTTTTTTGCTCTTGCAAGAATAAAACATTATTTTCGTGAACCTTTGCTTTTGGTTATTTTCAAGACAATGCAAGTCTTTGCAATTGTGATCCCTGGATCTTGTTGTTCTTGTTTGAAGATACTTCTATTTATTGTACTTATAAAAAGGCTCTTCGAAGTTAGAAAAATGTTGCAAAACCTCCTACGCAGCTGTAAGTCTCAGACACCATTTACTTTCCATGCTTTACCAGTAGACACCTAGCCAGGACTAGTTACTCGTTTTTTTCATACCAGAACCTGGTGCCATTGTGAAATGATTCTGTTTTGACCCTGCAGTGACGGCCTGCATCTGACTCCGGAAGGAAATGCAGTTGTCCACAAGGAGGTTGTCGAGACATTGAGAAATGCTGGTCTGAAAGCAGAAGACATGCCTCTCGACTTCCCTCATCACTCAAAAAATAGATGGCAGTTGTCCAGAAAAGGCCTTCCAATGAACTGATTTCAAGCTCTGTGATATTTTGGAGATTTAGATCCTGGATTGAAGATTATGATCCCCTCCAATCCTGTCTAATTTGCTTCGTGCAAAATTAAGGATGTAGGATTCTCCAAATGCTGGTTTTGCTTCTTCTACGCTTACATTTTTGGATTAAGGAATGTTTGCTTCTATTTCTCGTTATAATAGCGAGTATTATGAGCCACTAAAAGACTTGATTTGTGCTTTCGACACTTGCCCAAAATAAGGGATGGAATTACCAGGATAATTTGTTGATCCAAACTGGTTTGGATACTGAACGGATTGAATATTCGGATATCCTAGTTTTTTTTCAGATACAGGGTACAGCTTTCGGATACCAGTATCGTATACAAAATGGATAAAGATATTTATCTAATAATATATGCTGATACCTGATTTGATGTCTTATTGGGTAATTGTATTTCAGAGTAGTTTTATGGAGGCCCATATGAGTTTTTAGCCAGTTACTTTTTTCTTTTCTTACCTGAAAGATTTTCTCTTTCTCAACCCCAAAAAAAAAAAAAAAACTGAAAGATTTTCTTACCTAACTATCATATACTGCATTGAGGTTTAGATTACAGGCCAAATTAAAACGCTGACTTCAATTATACGAAAAAAGTAAATTTCAAGTTTAAATTTACAGCTATTATCATAGATCCAAAATATGATTTTGAGTTTAAATTGAATAAAAAGTTTTGAGTAAACTGAAAAATATAAATGTTCATATTAACATAAATTTCATTTTAAAAAGTTAGGGATCTAAGAAAAATCATTGGGTTGACAAACGTTTAAGTAAAGTTTCTAGATTTGATTTTTTAAGAAAACTGTACTTAATAGTTTTATGAGTGTAGATTTATTAACATGTAAATGGTTAAGTTAATTATCTACTTTCATCTTTCATTACATCTCATCTTTATATCACATCTCCTATAAGTTATTTTCAAAATCAATTCAGGGCATAAGAGAGCACAGTTATAGTAAATTACCTAAAATTTGTCTCCTACAATGTTTTAGGAATAGGGAGAGGGATTTCTTTCCTTTTATTTAGGAGAATGGGTGTTTTTTTTAATATCTCTTAAAATTTAAAGGTATCAGAGATTGATTATGTAGTAGAATTATTGTCACACTTCCATCTCTTAAAATGCTACCTTTTAAGTATAGGAGATTGGATAGGATATTTATGCTCTTAGTTGTTACTCTGTTAGCGGAAGGATCGAAAGCAAAAAGAGGGGGAAGCAATAAATCTTAGTCAATTAATATCGCTTCATCCTCACTAAAGAACTAACCCCAACTTGTTGAAAGCACACTAAAGCATGTACCTAGGGTCATCATACGAACTTGAAGGCTTTTAAAAAGTACCTAGAGAAACATGCTAAGCAAATTCATCATCAACTTTTTCAGAAACATAGACCCTAGCAAGGATTTAGTGATTTGAGTGTCAACTAATTATTGAGATTAACAATATTTGCTAGTATACAAGGTACGTTAGTTCTTTGGATATAAAAATACTTGAACTAGGCTTAGTCGAAGTTCGAGGAGTCAACATGTCAATTGTTGAAGATCAAAGAGCAACATTAAAACAAGAAGCTCAAGACATCATACAAGTGAAGCCCGGACAAAGAGAAGAAAAACAATAAAAGCACTCGTAAGACTAAAAGAGTACCAAAGTGCTAGAACAGTGCACCGAAGAAGAGACGAGGCGCTGTTGACGACAAAACGAGGCCCTCAGCCCCTTGATGACAAAGCGAGGCGGTTGCAGCCCGAGGTGTCTAGGGAGGAAATCGAGAAGGGAAAAAGAACCCAGAGGAAGATTTAGAGCAACTTCAATAGCTCTATAAAAATCTGGATTTAAAAATCAGGCATTGGAGGCTGTCAAAGAATCTGACAAGAAAGAAATGCAGCGATCAGCTGATGTTTCATCTGCCTGGATGTGGCCGGTGAGCTGATGCAAGTGCTGATTGCATAGAGTATCAAATGAATTCTCAGCATACGAAGATAAGAGGCTTCATCACACTGATGCTAATCCAAAATCAGTGACCATATGCCATAAGGACCAGCAATACTAGACTTACGGATTTCATAGGATGTTTCAGCACCATAAGAAACTACTCTACATGATATACATACTAGCATGGGGGCATATAGACAAAATCGGACGGGCCAAGGTCCCACCCACTCCATCCCCATCTACAGAACCTAGATAATACTCCTACCAAGCATGCCCTCAACAACATACTTGACACTACCAAAGTATCCAGGACATAACGTCAGTTATACACATCGGGAGTTCATGGCAATAATCACTTAAACAACATCTTGAGATGCTCAATGCGAGCGCCACGAATTTCCTCATCAGTTAGCGCCCCAGAAACCATCCTCTGCTTGCGCATTTGGACCTGTTGCATCCGCTCCTCGACAGTGTCCTGAAATAAGAAAGCACAGCATTTGAGATTTCAGTGTCCTGGGACAGTGAACAGGTGACGCCCCTCAAGAGGATAGAGATGCCATTACTTACCTTGACGATGAAGCGTTTGACTCGGACCTCTCTTTTCTGCCCAATACGGTGAATTCTCATGATAGCCTGCTCTTCCACAGCTGGGTTCCACCATGGATCCTGTATCAGCAAAATGTAAGTGCCAAAACATCAACATGACCAACTAGCTACTGTCAAGATAACTAAATTGTATTCAGTCAAAAAGATAACTAAGTTGTACTGGATTGACAGGGTGCAGTTTAATTACCATCAGAAAAACATTGGAGGCAGCAGTTAGATTTAGCCCTACACCTCCAGCTTTGAGTGACATCATTAGCACCTATTTTTCATACCACATACTCAGTATGCATCAAGAAAAAAAATGAAGTTATGCAAGGAAAACAGGAGTGTTTATAAATAGCTCAGGCATACCAGCTTGTCCTGACTTTCACTGAACTCCTTCAGAACTTTTTCTTTATGCTTCTGGCTCAGCTTGCCATCAAACCTCAAGAACTTGATACCCTTCTGATTGAAGGGGATCTCTAGAAGATCGAAGAAGGAAGTAAACTGGCTGAATACAATGCTCTTCTCCTTTTTCTTCTGAAGGCTCTGCAGCATCATTATAAGTTTGCTCACTTTGCACGAGTCCTTCCAGTTATTTTTGGCATCAACCTGGAAACGGCACTGAGCAGGCAATATGATCAGGTCAGATTTGCTGATTTGACTTCTACAGAGTGGGCATGGCCCTCCATCCGGAATCCTCCAGCTAGAAAGAAGGCACTCGCGGCACATCCGGTGTGCGCAAGGCGTGAGTACTGGATCATCTGAAGCTGACTCAAGACAGATAGGGCACTCAGTAGTAGCACCCTGGCGAATTTCCTCAACAACCTCTTCTACATAAGCACGTGAGGGCACTACGTTCTGTCTTCCAGAAAAACTTTCCACTCCTTCAAGGAATTGTTGTGCTAGCTGATCGAGATCACCATACTTTCCAGGATCAGCTCGGCTGCACATTAAGAATTCGGTAAATGGACTAGACGATAAAATGAAATGCATGAATTAGAACATTTTCTTAAAAATGCACAGCTAACCTGATAACTAGAAAAGGGTGATTGCAGCACTGCCTTAACCGGAGAAGCAGCTCGAGAATATTAGCATAATTGTTCAGAACACTTCCTTGTGCCACGAATTTGTCAAATTGAACCTGATACAGGTACCATTTTTGTTAGACATGCAAGAAATTTATAATATGCAGAAGCACAATTCACTTAAAGTTTGACAAAGATAAAATAAGATTCCTTCTCTTGGTACCACATCAGTTAAGCAACAAACATACTAGCATCTGTAGTTCCATATTTCAGCTCCATATCAATTAACAACAAGCCAAATATTTAAAACTAACATACAAATCCATCTTCTATCAATGAAAAAAAACAAAAACATAAATATACCTTTGATCTCCTGAAAAGCGCTTCATAGAAATCACGTTCATTATCAGATTGCTCACATTCTACAACTTCAATATGAGCTGGAGGTAGAACCAGTATGGGACTGAAGCAAAATATTGAGCATTGTGAGGCACTATATATGCTTATTTATGCAGTTGTAAACTTTGAAAAAAAATACATACTTTCCAATCTTGTCTTTTGTTTCCTTGGTCCTCCTTAGCATTAGTGGCCTAAGAATAGCTCTAACAAGTTTCAATCCTCTATCATCACCATTCTCATAAGGTTTCTGAATAAGCTTCTGCCACCTAGAGAGGTCAGTAAAATCGTCCTAAGTATTTAAAAAAAAAAAACTAGCAGAAATGTCAATAAGCAGGTGGCTTTCATCCATACCATTTTGCATTGCACCATGGCTCAACATGTAGGAAGCAGAGAAGACTGTAGAGGTCCTCCAAATTATTCTGCAGAAAATGTGATACTGAGTTAGCTTCACCATAAATTACAAAGCTTAGATCATGTTTTTTCCATTATTGTCACTTTACAAGCTGCCAGTTCAAATGAAAACAATGAAAACCAAACTGAATGTCAATTTGAAAACATACTTGCAATGGTGTGCCTGTAAGGCACCATCTGCATTCTGAGTTTAATCTATAAGCTGCTTGGGCAGTTTTAGTTTTAGGAGATTTGATTGTGTGAGCTTCATCAAGCACAATCCTATACCAATCCATCCTGTGAAAAATGCTGTTGTGATCCTGTTAAGAATAACCTTTTCATTAGTTAAAGTTGTGATGGCATTGTTACTTCCAAAAAAATATAAACATTGACAAAAAAAATGTACAAGGAGTTCAGATGCCAAACACATACAGGTTTTGATGCAGCTGAGAGGACACCATAGGTTGTTAAAACAACATCATGTTGAGCCATCAGCATGAGGTTACTAGTTTTATCACCACCATAATGCACAAACACAGAAAGAGCTCCTTGAGCCGAATGTGCCTCCAACTCATCCTGAGAGGAAGAACAATATGGGTGTAATTATTTTTCTTGTGTGATCAAGTTTATTGCAGTAACTACCAAAAATTTATTAAGTTGGTTCAAGATGCAGTGCATGAACAGTATGAGTGAAAATTTAGCAGTGACTCAAATATTGTCATAGATTACAAAGACAAGTAAAAAGTTTCCTAATAACAATTGCTTCAACAGAAATCAAGGTGCTTACCTTCCATTGACCCAATAATGACATAGGGCAAATAATAAGGGTACCCCCTCTCACAGAGGATGTTGAGGTTTGTGCTCTAGACGCACGATCTCTGAGACACCTCGTGTCTCTTTCTGTAAAGTTAGAGAACTCTCCCTAGGATTGGAAAGTATCAAAGCAATGGTCATCACAGTTTTGCCAAGACCCATTGCATCTGCTAGTATCTGCAAATACAGAGTGAACACATAAATATGTTTCATAATAGATCATTTAATCACAACTCCATTAGGAGAACACAAACAATCATAGCCATGTAACTGGACATCATTGAAGGAACCATTCTGTGAGGATTGAGTTTATGTTATTGCCAGAGTGCTGAGGATTATGTTTTAACATGATAAAATCAACATTTGTCACAAAACGTCAGAGTGCAAGCAAAAAGTATAACTTATAACAGCATAATCCTCGGTGCAGAAGCAAATTTAATGTTATTTATTGTTAAAATATCTAATTGGCAGCATAACATAGCATAGCTGTTAAGTAGCAGGATACATCAGGGAAAATGGAACAGCAAGACCTTTGGGAATATTATGCTAAGGAAGCACATGAGCACCCTTTTTTAAACAAACTTACCCCTCCTCTTGCAGTCTCAGTTACACTTGGAAATTGTGTTGTTGCTTGACCAGTAAAAAGATTGACATACACTGGAGGAGCCCTCCTGCAAACAATGACAGTTTTCATAGTTATCACCATAATCTAGTTGACACTTCTGTGCTTTGTAAAGGAGACACTGAATAGAGCATACTTGTCTGCAATATTGTAGGCACTCCAACATGGATTAAGAGTTTTTGTTTCTTCATTGGCATCAATTCCCTTCTCCACTTTAGACATCCAGAAGAGAGCTTGTTTTTGGTATGGTTTTAGAACAGAGACAAGGGTAGTGGGAGGCTCCGCTTCCTGTTTTACAGTTATGTAACCAAATATTTATAGCAGTTTAAGCTTTTGTAAGATATTAGGGCAGCATGAGTAAACATTCAAACAATTCCACAAGCTTCTATTATTACCTCTAAGTCAAATGTTTCAGCAGTGCCAACAAGTTTGTTCAAGGCAGCCTCTGAAATAGCCTGCTCATCAGCGCCCTGCTCGAGAAATGTTTGGCCAAGCACAGGAGTAGAATCATCACCGCTATTATTGCTCCCCTGATCCACATGTTTCAGGAAAAAAAAACATAATAGAAAGAATCAAACACATAGAACAAGGCTTGTTGCTTAGCAAGAGGGCTTGTTGCTTACCCTTAGAATTTGCTTCAGCTTTCTAGTAGTGAGGTCATCAAGAGAGAAAGCATCCTGCACATGGTAGGCATATCAACATTTATGAAGAAAAAAAGAGCATTGTACAATTTACAAAAAGAATCAATCAATGAGCTACCTTGTTGGATGGCTTTAGGTTGAGCAAATTAAGCAATTTATGAAGAGGACTGGGAGAGAAATCAACTTTTGCATTATCGAGCATGTCACAAGGTGAGCTGTTCATTTCGGCGAGCACAGATTTGTGGATGTAGAAGCTGCACAAATAAATTTCAGCATCAGCACAAACTGGCAAATCTCAGTAATTGTTGAATAGTAAAACAAAAGGCACGTATTATTATCAAACATTACCTAACATAGAGCAAAATCTCCTGCATCAGCCTCAGCTCCATTGTTGGGAACACGAGCTTCCCCTGAATCTTCACCTTGGACGAGTTGACAAGCGGGACAAGGCATTGCGTCCACTCTGGGGACAGCTTCCCAATCTAAAAACAACATCATGGAGAATGAGACATGACCAAATTACAGCAAATAAACAAGGAATTCATTAGCTGAAAAAAGAATATTCAAGATTATGCATGCATCACGAAGATGATTTGAGTAACAACCTCTCCGGCTCGTTTGGTGGAGAAGCGAACAATCTGTGCCAGAGCCGCTGCCTTCCTGGCTGTCATCTTCATCCCGCCATAAATCTTCTCATACGAAGGGAAGGCGAAATGGACGATCTCCCCGGCGTCCAACCTCCTCCTCCCACGGTTGGTGGACAGCCCGGGCACATAGGACTTGCCGACGAGCATCCAGTCGCGCTCCACAGGGAAGTCGCCAAACTCGGCGTCCGGCGGCGCCACCACCATCCTCATGTCCGTCACCGGGGCAGGCGCAGCCGCCCTGAGGGGCCGCGGCCGCGACCGCTGCTCGTACATCTCGACGTCCACGGGCGGCGGCCGCGGCGGCTGTTGGTACATCTCGACGTCGTGCATCTGGGGCTTCCAGGGGCGGCACCATCCGGATCGGCTTGGGGTCGTACACCTCCCCACCCACGGGTGGGGGTGGCAGCGCCCGGATGGGCCGCGGGTTGAGGTACGGCACCGGGTGGGTGGCGGTGAGGTCAATGGTCTCCTCCACCTCCTCCCTCGGCCTCTTCTTCTGCCGCGGGACGAGGCTTATGCCGGCGCCGGCACTCGCCGCCGCCACAGGCGCACCGGGGACGAACCGGTCCGGCTTCTTGGCGGACGAATCGGCCGGCTCGCTCTTTACCCTGGCGGTGGCCTTCGCGGAGGTACCATCGGATTCTTGGCTCCCCACGACCTCCCCGTCGAAGGACTCGGCCTTGACCTTGACAGCTGCCGGCGGCGCCACGGGCTCACAGTCGACGGACTCGACCTTCACCTTGACAGCTGCCGGCGCCGGCGCCGGAGCACCACCGACGCCGAGCTCGGCCTTGACTCGCTTCGGTGCGGGACCCACCTCGGCGGCGTCGCCGGCGTCGTCGAGGAGCGCATTGATGGCGCGCTCGGCGTTGCCGCCGCACCGGGAGAGCGCGGCGATGACGCGGGCCTCGGAGAGGGCCCCGCCCAGGACGGCGCGGACGGCGGCGATCTCGTCGGCGAAAAGGACGGCCTGCGACGGGGACTCCTGGCAGCCGGAGTCGTCGTCGGCGGCCAGCATGGCTGCTACACCGGCGCGGCGACGGCGGGGCGGGCGGGAAGGGAACCACGAGGGGGAGGTTTGGGGGCGGAGGGAAATGGTGGACTGGTGGGCTTTGGAGGGGGTTTTAAGTGCATTTTTTTTTTGGCGGGGAAGGGAGGGAGGGAAATGGGCAGTGCTGTGTTGGAATTTTGGCGGGGAGGGAAAATCTGCGAGGAAGCGGGCGCGGTCAAATTTTGGGGACTCCGCGGTGAAAAGGTGAAAGGAGCGGGTGCGTGCGCGCGCAGTGACGGATGTTCCTCTTTCCATTCCTCCCGCCTCCCGGTGTCGTCGCGCCGCGTCTGTGTTCCGGGCCCACCACACCCGTGCTCCACACCGGTTGGACGATGGCGCGGTGGGCGGTGGCGGCTGAAGCGCTTTCTTGTCCCGATTCCGTTTTTCATGTTTGCCGATTCCGTTAAGCATGTTGACTCATCACCAATATGATAGTATTGGTGATCACCAATACTGTTTTTTGGTTTGTTAGAGGAGATGCTGCAGCAGATCACTAAAATCTCATCCCCAATACCTAATATGACAGGTGGAGCCCATGTGTAAGTGTGATAGTTTTCTTTTAATTTTTCTCTCCTTCCTTTATTTTCTCCTTCTCCCGTACTAGATTCAGATCGGATTCATCCTAGTAGGCTAGTAGCCTTCCCGTCCTTCTCGTGCGGACCGGAGGTGGCGAAGGTGCTCGTCGTGGTGGACGCCGCTGAGGATGGCGCGGGGAGGGCCGTCTTGGGACGAGTCCATCTCGGCCTGGCTGCAGATGCTTCGATCCGAGGTGCGGCGCGGGGAGGAGGTGCTCGACGCCGCGGCCGTCGCCAGCTTCCGCCTGCCGCCTCGTGGGCTGCAGCGTCTTGGGGAATGGCAAAGACGTATACGGTCTTCGCCTGCGGCCTTAAAGGTGGACCGCCTCACCCAGGCCGCCGCCGAGGAGTTCAAGCTCATTGCGGGGCCTGGCGCGACCTCGACACGTTCATCGGGATTGAGGCCTGGATGCCCGCGCGCCGCCACGGGAGGAGGACATCGACGTCGACGGGATGCCGCGCGCCGTGTTCGTCGCGGCCTTCTCCCGCTTTGGGCGCCAAGAGGAAGTGCGCATGCGGCGGCGGCGGCGACGTCGCCAGTCTCCCCCGTCCGCCGGCGGGGTCTCCGGCGCACGTGGGAAGAAAAAGGTGCGGCAGTTGGGATGCGGGTGGGGTATTGGGAAGCTGCATCGTCCCCTCTATGTGGGGGGAGTTGGGCTGATTTTTGGTGATCACCAATTAATGGGGATGAGATTGGGGAGCTGTTGGAGCAATATTTTTGAGCCAACTCCCCCAATATGGTGGTTGGATCGGGGATAGGGGAGCTGCTGGAGATGCTCTTATATCTAAAATAATTATGAATGTACGATCTAATATTAAAAAACTATACGTCTTTCCTCCTGTTAAAAATGCAATTAAGGAATTTAAAATTTTATTAAAAAATTAACATAAGGCTAAGTACCTAGAGCTTAAGGTAGAACCCACAGCAAAGTCATCAACTAAACTGTTACTATCAACACATCTTATAAAAAAAAAAAAAAAAATTCATCGCAAGACACTTTCTCCTTGACTCGTCTGGTATCATGCCAGCAATAGCTTTCGCATCCTTTCTACTACCGCACAAGCCACGCTAAAAACAAAGAAATCGACTACACCTTATTACCTCATCCTCGCTCCTTATCCAATCCTTTCCTTTGCCACACCTCATCCTTTGCCTTGCTCGGTTCCCATCCGGAGCCTCCAAACCTTCCCAGATCGAGCCCCATCTCGTCCTCGTTCTGGCATGTCTGGTAGCGGCAGGTGTCCTAGGCATCGCTAATGGAGTCGCCATCGGCGTAAGCGTGGTGGCAAGATATGTGATGACAATGATGGTGCGGAGCGTGTTGCGACGTTAGACGGTGTTGGGATCCAATCTGACGCCAATGACTCAATTTGTGTGCACGAACGCTATACATGACGGTGTCGCCTGCACATGGAGGTTGACGCGGACGGCATAGGGTGTCTCTAGAGTCTTCTAGATAAAATTTGTGCCAATGTCTATCCAATGACACCTGTAATATCTCCCCTCGGGTACCTGTTGTAATTTGCTGCTGCCAGAATCAATGAGTGTGCAATGAATGCGAACATGTCAAATCAAATTATTGGGGTATTATGGTAGTTTTCCATGTTGCATTGGTAACCCCCTCCGGTCTTGCATTGCATTTTAAATGGGACCAACGGAGTAGACACAAGAATACCCATATCAAAATAAAAAAATGTAGTCATTTGTGAATGGAGAGAAGGTGAGAGCACAGTTGAGAAAAAAAAAGATAAAGAGAATGTCGTTGTCTACTCATGTTGGAGATTACCTCAATTAAAGATTTGGCTTTCTAGCTCACTACCGCGTGCGCACATAGGAGATGCCACCCCGCATGGTGGAGTCCGCCATTGTCATGCATCTTTCTCGATGGATCCAACCATGGTCGCTAGAATTCATGTCCTCCTTGATAGATCCAACTATGGCCTCCAAAACTCACTCATCCACTGCATCCGGGCCTCGCCGCTCAAGATCTGCATCCGGGCCTTGCCGCTCAAGATCCCCATGGTTGTGACTTCTCCGTGTAAGGAAAATGACACCTAACAAGGGTCTTGACAACATGATTAAATGGACTATTATGGTTTGCTAGTATATAAGGTTTTAGTTCATTTGGATGCAAAGATGACTTGACCAGCGACAACATAGATCAAGTGATCAACACCTCAGGGAAAAAGACCATGGAGAAGCAATGAAGACCTTAGAAAACTTGCATGAAGTCCAAGGCATCAAGAAAATGAAGCCTTGAAGAAAAGACATGAAGAAACAAGTCAAAATTGCACTAAATACCTTCACCGAAAAGCTCAGAAGGTCTCTACAATCAACAAGTAAAGAAGATGGAGTGCATCACACAGAGAAGTAGGAAGCGACAAAGCCAATAGAATTATTCAGTGTTCTAGAGGGATGAGCATCGAAGTTAGGGACGGGCTACACTTATAGAAGGTTGTCATAGACACCGAAAAAACTCCAGTGGTACAAAAAATAGTCACTGAAGAATAGGGTGGTGTCCAAAGGCTCTACGGAAAGGTTCAAAGAACACCAATTTCCTCTGGTCACCACAAGAGAGGAAGCACCAAATAAAAGGCCCATCACAGCAACAACTGTGGCGACCGCCAGAAAACTCTGTTGTGGTCATTAGAATTTCTGGTAAAGCATACAAACATGCATACCAACCACAATGGCCATGGAAGATGCTATATATATCTCTCCTTTTGCAAGCCATTTAGAGTGGTTAGAGTTCGTTGAAGCTATAGAAGAGTTGAGTGTTAGTATAAATTAAATGCACACAAGAAAATATGACTATCTGCAAGCGCACAGATATAATACCGATGTAGCACTTCACCCAGAGGTTTTAAATATCGTATCCACAAGGAAACGTGTGAGTATAACTACGGTCCAACCTAACTAGTAGATATCAATTCTAGATAGAGATAAGAGGAGATCACTAAAACTACGTTTACTTCGAATCTCGGTAAAAAGGTATTTTCTAATGTTCTAACACGGCCAGATAACTTGAATAGAGGTAGAAATCAGAGTTCTCCCCTACCAGCATCTATATGTGGCTGCCAAACCTTCTAACGGGTGATGGATACAGAGGATTCAACTAAGCTATAATTCACCTTCATGAGCTACCATCTACCGGAAAGACAGGGGACATTCACAAGTAATCTAGATCTAAGCGCCACGCTTACACCTATATTACTATTTCAATCTACAGCGTCCTATAGACTAAAGCACTCAAAAGAATTATGAACTAGAAGAACAGTATGAATACAGAGTTACTTACATAAGAAGACGATGATTGAAGAACCTCAGAAGCAAGTCCCGGGCGAGGGGACTTGATCCCAGAGAATACAGCCGAAGAGAAGCACCGACAGGCCGGAACTCCTCCAAAACTCTACTCTCAACTCCTCTCTAATTCTAAGACTAGATAGCTACTCTAAGAGGCAGATCCATTCAAGAGACCCCTCTCACGTTGATCCAACTGGAGATAATGAATTAGGGTTTCAGGGATGCCTCCGTCAGGGGGCCAGGGGTCCCTTTATATAGCCCGGTGGGATGCATACGAGCCGTTCGATCAAACCGACTTCACGTACGGTGGATATGAACCCTCAAAGGCGGTGGAGGAAGCTTCCAGAAGCTGAGTCGAGCAGGATTTGGGGGGAGGCCGCCCGGCCCTAGGCCCCAAGCCGGCCGGCCCTCTATTTCGGCCTCTCGGGCCCATCTTCGTCGTGGTGTCTCTTTGTTCCATGTACAGCCCAATAGCGCATGTTTAAACGTGAGATAATGCCGCTAATTTGTTTGATAATTACGTCCTTCTCCACGGTTTTCTAGAACACTCTCTGGAAAATATGAAATCACTAAAACTCATGTAATTGTTAGTTAAAACCCCCTATCTTCTATGTGTATTGATCATTTATCATATTTATTTCACTATAAAAAGTTGACGCTATCCACCATCAACAAGCTCCCCCAAGCTTATCCTTTGCCGGTCCCTTAGCAAAGCCTAACTAATAAACTTGGATCAGGAGTTGCTACAATGCTTTCACACCTCAAAACTACACATGCGTTCAATCAAAAATTCTCCTCTGGATTAGAATAAACTGATCTGACTTTCAAACTTACCCCATACTACCTTCAACCATGGGGCTTCTTAAATTTTACTTGGGTCTTGAGGAAATTGAAAGACAGAACAATCAAGTCAAGCACTATGTCTCAAATTCTTCACTCAACTAGTATTCCGGAGTTTTTATAAGTTTTCGAAATAAAACTCGGAGCTTAATTGTATGACACCCTCAAGTCTTTTGTATATGTGGTATTTGTGGATCTCACTGAGGCATTAATGATGTTATGCCATCCTATAACTAAGGATTATAGTGGAGCTCATAGGAGTGGCATTAAACAAGGGTGAGCATACTTGCAATTCATATATTGTAAAGTCAAACAATAGATCCAAAGAGAGTCAAATCATATAATCAAACCAAGATGTGCATGTGTGTGGAATATGGTGGATAGGTGTATATATGGTGACTAATCCTAATTCTGTTCTTGCTCTTTAGGAAGTAAATCTCTCTCTAGAAACTTTAAAACTTTCATAGGAAAATATGAGCTATCTTTATTCTTTCTTTTCTGTCTTTTTTTCTTCTTCTTTTTCTTCTTTTTTTTAGGGAGGCGGGCATCTAAGTATCCATTATTTTAATTGCTTGGACACTTGTCCATTTCTTTTAACTCCCTCTTTTCTTTCAATACTCTTTTTTTTGCATAGCCACATGCATCCTTTGAATACGAAATGATTGGAGAGATGATAAGAACTTAGAGCAATGAAACAGGGGTTTATCCTATGGGGTTTATTTTTTGGGTGTTCACTCCTAGTGTAGGAGAAAAATATTTTAAGATGGATCAGGATGAAAGTGAAAAATGGTTGCGCTTACTCCCAGTGTAGGAATAATGCATATGTAGGTGGAGTGTGCGTGTGATCTTGTTTTTAAAAAGTATGACAAGACTCTCATAAGTTATACAACAAAGGTTGATGAACTCAATGCAAAGCAAGCAGCATTAATGAGCAAACATTTTCCTAATCTAGATATATCATATATGGCTTTGGTAGGAAATTAAACTTTATCATACAAGAGCTCATCATGTAAGATTTTATGTTTTAAAAAGATAAATCTCTAGAACTTTAGTATCGCTAGAAATAAGATAAATAGCAGCTCGGACTTTCTTATATCATATCCCTCATTCATCTAGACTTAGCTTAAGCATATGCCTCCACAAGTTTCGTGTTCAGAGTAAATTCTTATATCAAAGCAAATCATATCCAAAACTCGGGAGAATTTAAAGTTGAAAACTAGGCACTTAAAAGGAATTACGGTAGAGTAACTATTCATCATCTCCAATTCAAAATTATATTGTTCTCTAGTTTTTATTCAACTCTTTAACAATCTGGATAAAACTTATTAAGTATACTCTATGATCACACCTTAATAAAGTATCTTTATTTGGTTTTAATTATTATTCATCTTTTTATTTTAACTAATAGACTCACAAAAGACTCTACAGACATGGACCTTTATGTGTCCAAATATTTTTGATATTTTTAGGTTTTCTTATGATACTATAGTGAACCTTCATGTGCTCATATATTTTTTGTATTTTATAACTATAAAACAGACTCGATAATCGCTTAGGTATACTTACCCGATAACTAGGGGATGCTCTCCCCCAAGCTAGTTATTGTCGTGGTTGAGCGCTGAAGCTGATGGTGCTTATAAGAGCAAGTGTTGTCTGGGATCTCAAACTCATTCCCTAAGAAGCTATTTCCTTCACACAAGGATTAGCTATGTGTTAGAAAGGTGTACTTCGAGTGGTGTAGATGAAGATACCTAGATGCGCTAGCTCTTGGAGTCATCCTGCAAAAGCTCTCACAAAACACCAAAACTCGTGGAACGGTATTGTTGACACCTTTTAATGTTATCTCTAGTAACGGTGCTAAAAATGCTTGTGGGCATAGCATCGCTACTAGAACGCCAAGTTGTCATCCCCAAAGAATAACACCAAGAGGTGTGGTATTAAATCATGCCACCATTTAGAATATAGAAATAGTATCCGCAAGCGCACGGATCAAATACCATTGTAGTATTTTACCCGTAGTATTACTAGGTTGTCATTTATATTTTACCACTTGGGAAACAATGGCTAAAGACATTGATAATTCACCATCTTGTATCTACTAACTAGTATACCAACTAGACCTAAGCAGGGGTAAGTGGTAAATGATAAGAGTTATGCACAATATCACACACAGAGGAGAATCCTATAATATATAGTCAGCTAACTTGAGAGGGCTAAGGGAGAGTTCAAGGTTCCTATGTACTTCTCTACTACTCGGGTTCTATTCTAGTTGACACTAGAATGTAACTAATGCACGGATAAGTATAGCACACACAATAGCACTTCGGGGCAGCAGTACCTTTCCAACTCTCGAATAGATGAGAAAGAAGTAGTTGGGGAAGGCTGCCAAAAGCCCTACGAAACACCAATCCCGACGTGGTGGAATACGAAGGCCACACAGAGCTGTCACCCCTATGGGCTACCACAACTAACCGTAAGAATTGGGCGCAACCTCAGGCAATGTTAGCCTACACGCTACACGGTACATGGTCGGTCACCCTTCGTGTAGCGAGTAGTCGGATTATACATCTGATTAAACGGGTCAAAAAACGGATTACACGGGATTAAACGGATTAAACGGCCTACACGGCCAACACGGTTGACTACTGAGTAGCGTGTACACGCCGTGTAATCGGCCTACATGGCCGTGTAGGCGAACAGGGACCTCAGGTAACCTATAGCCTAGACATCATGTCTACACTATCGATTACTACTCTAGCCACATATGATAACTAGAGCACCTAATACAGGCGGAGATCCTATGCTAACATGCAATAACTACACTAACCATACAAATAAGGCATAGAAGTAAATAGAGAAGATAAATATACTAAAGCATAAGTGTTGCAAAGATAAGATACAAAGATATACCAGACCTCCAAGGCTCCACGGCGAGATCCGGAACGAAGCCTCTCAACCCTAGCTCTCAAGTTACTAAACTATTACATTGAAGAGTCTAGCCCTAATCTCCCTGGTGTGTTGATCTCCATGACAAGATGATCCTTTCAAGGGACGCCTCTCAAATGGATCCCAACGAATAATGAATTAGGATTTCGGGGATGCCTCTCTCCCGTGGGGGTCCTGCCCTTTCTTTATAGCCCGGTGGGATGAACGTGAGCCCTTGGATCAAACCGACTTTGGCGGACGGCCGAGATTGAAACCCTAAGGCGGTGGAGCAACCTTTGGGCGGCAGGCCCCCGATTGGGCCAAGGCCCGACCGGCCGGTGCAGGGGTGGGACCGGCCGGTCCCCCCGGTGGCCGCTGGCCCTCCGCTTCGGCGTGGTGTCTTCTGGTCTCTTCTAGAATCTTCCTGCGTTGCCATGGCACCCAATTTCCCGCTCTATGTTCGATAAGCTCCTCGGGATTGCGTCTTTTCCAGTTTTACGCCCAAAAAATAGTGAAACACCAAAACTCGTGGAATTTTGTCAATGTAAACCCTATATCTACCGTGGTGATCACAATTATATCCTTTTCATGGCTAGTTGACGGTTGAATTCATACAATAACGGCCGTCAACAGTATTAGGATAAAAAGTAAGTAGTTGGCCGTTTTAGAGGATTGGGTTTGTGGAGGTTTCAAAGTATTTTATGATAGCGTAAATGCAAATTGGATGCCCAATTAATATTTTTAGAGTTTCGGGTCTATATGTAGAAAGGAAATATGCATGCTATATATATATATATATATTACTTTTCTTTTTAGGCCACCACAAAGAGAACTCCTACAGCTTTTACACCATAAGTGTTTTACATGGGGCTTCATTGTTTGAGATGCATGAATGCGACATAATGGATGTCTAATTATTTTTGTTGTTTTCTATATAATACTAATACAGAAAGGTAAATATGCTAAGGAGACATATGCAATGCAAGAAAGTAAATATGAATAACTACCGATGTTATCTTTCAGCGAGGGTTCGGATTTTTAAGTCCTCCGAATTAGACTTGTTCTTCTCCACTCTTGTTCTTTCATTAAGTCCATATGTTGGTCTTAGAGATGGAGATAATGATGTTTACACCTCTTACGTTTGTGATTTTGATGCCGGTGCCACTCTTGTTCTTTGATTGTCCAAGAGGGTTGAAGTAGAGCATTAATAGTGGGAGCTAGCAGCATCTTGCTTAGTGTACATGTTCGTGGATTCAGAACTTTCACTTGTAGAGTGTTAGGGAATATTCCCTTCACACTTTGCTTGAAGTGTATCCTGCTTGGAAACCAAGGTAGAGATCAAGTGCATGGGCTCTGTTGGTGGAAAAACACCAACAGAACCAAATCTATTTCTTCATTTATTCTTCTCTAGCCTTTTTTTTGAGTAATTTTCTTCTCTAACATTAGGCACATTGCACAAAACTAATGTTGCTTAATTTATTTAACAAGGGTGGTAAGATCAGAAGACTGAGCATGAATGTAATGTTTAAGTTCTTGTGGCGCTTTAACCAATGGAAGGATTGTCTATCTCTACTTAATGTTTGAATTTTAATATGAGTATGACTATCATCTTCCACACATAAGATGTACACTTTTTAGCTTTTAATTGATTACAACCATGGGATCAAGAAAGTGAATGCTAGGAATAAGTTTAAACATCTTAAACATGTTGAGTCAGTTAAGCAAAGTTTCAATCCAAACATGTTTGTATCTTTATTTATATGCATATCAAGATCAAGAGGAAAATGCTGACCAATTACCTTAGATGTTACCTTCATTCTTGGAGTATGACTCCAAGTGATAAGTGATAGATGACTTTTAGTGGTCCTTTCCTTTCTTAGATCTTGTGTTGTTCTTGAGCAACTTTGCTCCTCCATTTCACTCTTTCTTTCCTATCCCTTTGCCATCTTTTTGCTTCCTTGATCTTATTACTCTTTTTCGCTTCACTCATTCCCATGTCTCCGCAATGATTAGTGGACCATACATACCCGAAGGAGTATAGAATTTTGAAACATAGGTTGTTTGTCCATGATTTTATTGTGTTTTGTCTATGCTAATAAAAAGATAGTGTTGAGATTATTTTAGCATAGACCATGTTCTATTCGGGCATAGTTCAAGGCAAAAAGTAACTTGCAACAAATGATAAAGTGAATGAATCATTGACACTTAAAATTCTTCCATCTATGATGAATGAGCTGTGTCTTCTTTGCAAAGTATTGAAGTTTGTCATATGCCTTGCTTCATCCTTGATTTGAATTCATCTCATGACTTACCCAGATTGAATTAAAAGATTCCTACAGGGGTTAGTCTAACAAAATATTTCAATGTCTACTACAATAATTTTTAGTTCAATAACCAAACCAAACTCTATGTCTAGTTTTAGTTAAGGAAGACATTTTAACCTAAGCACCATGCTTAGTTTAAAAAGCCTATAAAAATACCAAACCAAAACTTACTATGGCAGACAAAGGTGACATGAAAGCACTTATAGAGATGAAGGAGCATGATTATTATGCAACATTTTGAGTATGAATTAAAAAGGTAGAGACAACCAATATTAGCAACATGATTTAATATTTTTCAAATAAGTCCATTCCCCAAGCTGAAATTTTGCAAAGCAAAGTTAAGGTTGGATGGATATACTTCAATGCTGCATGATAATTGGTTGGACATACCTGGTGCTGCCATTGTTTATTTTCTCACTTCAAACCTAGAATGGTTAGTGACAGAAATACCCAAAGAAATATTTTCACAATTATATTTCTATCACAAGGGCATCATAGCAAAAGGTGCAAACTCATGTTATCTCAAGATTGCAACGAGATCTACAATATTTATGATAAACATATGCATCTACAACCACCCTTTCAAAGTTTTTAGGAACATGTAGAATGGGGGTTGAAAATCTCGTGTGCAGCAATGTTAGAGAGACCAATGAATCTAGGAGATTTGTCATATGGCCATGGATTTGCTGGGGTATTAATGAAATAATTTCCATGCTCATTGATATGATCTCTCTTTTCAAACTCCACCGGTGTTTCTTCATGGGTGTCTATAGGCAACAAGTTTATTTCTATTATTTCATGCCTATGATATTCATTGGATGTTTTATTTTTTAGAATTTCCCATGAATTGATGTCTCTAGGATTGGTCTCGTCTAAGTTCAGATGCTAACAAACTTGGATGAGTCATATTTATTGAAGAAATTGATTTAAGCTCACCATTTGAATCTAGTCCAAGTTCAGATGCTAACACTAAGGCTTCATCCTCTTCCATCCATTCTTTGATAATGACATATGAGTTTTTCATATGTTCCATGCATTCTTGCCATTGTCATTGTTGCTTTTCTCGGCCATTCGTATAGTCTTCATGACTCCTATGCTTTGGGTATTCTAATGAGTTTCTAGTGTCATTATGGGACTTGGAGAGAGAGGATAAGAAGGATCATCAGGTCAAGGATGGTTTTAAAAGATGCCTTTAGATAAGTCATCTAATGAGGGCATAGAAGGGGAGAAGATGGGATTAATTCTGAGTGGCTTAGCTCTCCTTCTATTGCATCACTAGACATGCCATCCCTGTATTCTTCTTGATTTCCTTTAGGAGGGAAAGGAAGTTGAGGACACTTTTTCCAAGATGCTCTTCTGAGAAGATTTGATTTATATTGATGTACAAGCATCTTAGCTAACTGAAAATCTAAATCATCATTGTGAGACTTTGATGGTTTAGGATTGATAGCTGAATCTTGGGTTTAGAGTGATTGTGTTTTAGCTACAAAGACTTCCTCTTTTTGTTTAGGAGATGATTCCTTCTCTTCCTCGGAGAGCTCAGAAGTGGCTTGAACAAACTTTTCTAGCATAGGTCTTGCTTCAGTTATAGGTAAGTGAAGAAAAGCTCCTCCAGAGGCTAAATCAAGGGATTTCTTAGAATCTTTGGTAAGACCCAAATAAAAATATTGAAGAAGCATGGAGTCTGGTAAACCAAGGTCAGGACCAAATGTGATAAGTTCATTAAAATGCTCCCATGATTTACTAAGAGATTCTTGTTCTAGTTGTCTAAAAGTTAGAACCTCTTTTCGAAGGCTAGCTACTTTGGAGATAGGAAAGAAGTGTAAACAGAATTTAGAGTATAACATTTCCCGTCTCCTTGCATACTTCCTACGGCTCGATTGTACCATTGTTTAGCTCTTCCTATCAAAGAGAATGGGAAAAGCTTCCATCTTAAAGTCTTATCGGACATACCAGCTATTCGCAAGCATGCACAGGTCTGCTCGAACTCCTGTAGGTGTAAGTATGGGTTTTCGTTGCCTTCTCCCGAGAAGGGTTTATCCCGAATCATATTGATTAGACATGGGCACAGCTCATAGCCAGGTGTTATGATAGGCTCTCTAGATTTTGGTGGTCCAAAGCTTTTGCGCATGCCATATAAGCAGATAGGAGTGGAATTAAAAGCATCCATAAGGATGAAAATAAAAACAATGAAGAGAATGGGATAAAATAGGAAAAGATAAAAGTATAATACAAGGTAAAGCTAGATTCGCAATTAACTCAGCAACCGTTTTCCCGGCAACGGTACCAGAAATGCTTGTTGGTATAAATTAAATGCACACAAGAAAATATGACTATCCACAAGCGCATAGATATAATACCGATGTAGCACTTCACCCGGAGGTTTTAAATATCGTATCCACAAGGAAATGTGTGAGTATAACTACGGTCCAACCTAACCAGTAGATATCAATCCTAGATAGAGATAAGAGGAGATCACTAAAACTACATTTACTTCGAATCTCGGTAAAAAGGTATTTTCTAATGTTCTAACACAGCCAGATAACTTGAATAGGGGTAGAAATCAGAGTTCTCCCCTACCAGCATCTATATGTGGCTGCCAAACCTTCTAACGGATGATGGACTACAGAGGATTCAACGAACCTATAAGTCACCTTCGCGAGCTACCATCTACCGAAAAGACAGGGAACATTCACAAGTAATCTAGATCTAAGCGCCACACTTACACCTATATTACTACTTCAATCTACAGCGTCCTATTGACTAAAGCACTCAAAAAAATTCTGAACTAGAAGAACAATATGAATACAAAATTACTTACATAAGAAGACGATGATTGAAGAACCTCAGAAGCAAGTCCTGGGCAAGGGGACTTGATCCTAGAGAATACAGCTGAAGAGAAGCACTGACAGGCCGGAACTTCTCCAAAACTCTACTCTCAACTCCTCTCTCTAATTCTAAGACTAGATAGCTACTTTAAGAAGTAGATCCATTCAAGGGACCCCTCTCACGTTGATCCAACCGGAGATAATGAATTAGGGTTTCAGGGATGCCTCCGTCAGGGTGCCAGGGGTCCCTTTATATAGCCCGATGGGATGCATACGAGCCGTTCGATCAAACCGACTTCACGTATGGTGGATATGAACCCTCAAAGGCGGTGGAGAAAGCTTCCAGAAGCTGAGCCGAGCAGGATTTTGGGGGAAGGCCACCCGGCCCTAGGCCCCAGGCCGGTTGGCCCTCTATTTCGGCCTCTCGGGCCCATCTTCGTTGTGGTGTCTCTTTGTTCCATGTACAGCCCAATGGCGCATGTTTAAGCGTGAGATAATTCCGCTAATTTGTTTGATAATTACGTCTTTCTCCGCAGTTTTCTGGAACACTCCCTGAAAAATATGAAATCACCAAAACTCATGGAATTGTTAGTTAAAACCCCCTATCTTCTATGTGTATTGATCATTTATCATATTTATTTCACTATAAAAAGTTGACGCTATCCACCGTCAACATTGAGGTTTCATTCAAGTGCTCTAAACACCAAAATGCTTAATAATAATTATTAGTTGATTAGCGAAGTGTTTAAACTAGTTAGACCGCCTTATTGGAGCTTTGCTATGTGCTTAGGCTTAGTGTTCAGTGATATTGCATATCTTTTTGCCATTAGGTGCTTGCGCGCATTATTTTTGTAGGCTTGTAATCTTGCGAGATAACACCAATAATGTCCATGGTGTGGCCAACTCTAGCTTGTACCGAAGGGAAAGAGACCCATGATGGGAAAGAGACCCATGATGTTTGAGCCAGAAGCTCGAAATATGGTGAAGACAATGATGAGAAGTATAGGAGATGGCCCTATAGAGGCCCACATGTGTTGGGGGAAGGCCACTTGGCTCCATGAAGTTATCCAACCATGAGATTGGCCATTGCACAAGAAGTACAATGTGGACTATGGGGAAGTGAGCTTCTTGATACCTAAAAAAAATACCATTGCCAGCAGAAGTTTGCATCTCTATCTAATTTAAGCTTTGCACTTGCTTTACATTTCTAGTTTAGCTCGCTAGAATAGTGATAGGACTAAAATGCAAAGTTCTTTCACCACAGAGATGGCAATACTAGCAAAATCTAGTTGCATTTTTAGATAGAAATTGTGCATAGGTTTCATTAAGAAGAAAATATAGGCCAAGTAGTTTCTTGAGGGCCTAAATTTCACACCCTCTTTTAGACATCCACAAACCCTTCACTATACTATCCGATCGCCACCACTTTGGCCGAAGGGAAGGGAGCAAAGGCGAGGAGAGCACTTGACATAGTAGATCTCAGCAAAGGGAGGAGAGTACAATGGAGAATCGAGAGAGGTGTGCAGTGGACTCACGAGATTGACCTAGGGAGAGAGATGACTGGAATGTGGCAGTTGGAACTTAGGAATGAGAGGTGTAGATCTAGGGTTATAGATGGCCCATTAATAGAGCTGGGACTTAGGCCATGCCATTTGAGGGCAGGTCACGACACAATCTTTTGGCACGACCCGAAGCACGGCACGACACGAAATATTTTGGACCGTGGTGGCACGACATAAACATGAGGGCCGTGCCGTAACTAAGATCTCGGCACGACGGGCTATATGGCCCGACCCGTATTTTTGGTCGTGCTTGGGCCGGCATGGCACGAAAATGGCACGTAGACACATCTATAACTCTAAAATGCAATTTCTTGACATTTACTATACTACCTCTCATCTAATTCTTAAAATATTATGAAAATTATTTAACTTTTATAAAAATAATGCATATGAGATATATATTTATTTATATAATGAGCGGAAAAAGAAATTAAGTAGAGATATTTTGAGAGCCATGCTTGGGCCTCAAAAAAAATCTATTATGCCATATTGGCACGACATGACGTGCCTCGCGTGTCTACTAGGCCGGGCCGGCACGGCACAGTCCAAGTCCTAGCTCTACCCATCAGCTGGGCCTCAATTAACTAAGATAGGTATATTAATAAGCCCGCCTCTAAAAAGTTACTCCCTCCGTCCCGGAATGCTAGTCGTTCTAGCAGCCGGAGGGATTACCAAGGAACTAGTAAATGACGCTCATTGCCCCTACTCTGCACAAAGTAATCAAGTAGTACATGAAAAGCTATGGAATGGAAGGAGCTGAATAGCTTGCTGTGCCTGTACAAGCTAAATGACTAGGCTGCTGCACCTACACAAGCTAGACTGCTGCACCTACATAAGCTAAAACGTCAAGCTTTTTGATACTTATTTTGATGCTAGAACGACTAGCATTTTGGAGTAGAGGGAGTATGTGTAATTTCAAAGGTGGATAAATTGATTAAGAATTGCATTTGTTGGGTTGTCTCTAAAAATTATATGACCACTTCTAAAATTGTGGAACACTCTTTAGAGAGGGGTACTATTTGACCGCCTCAAATTGTGGAGCATTTTTTAGAGAGGGATATTATTTGACCGCCTTAAATTGTGGAGCATTTTTAGAGAGGGATACTATTTGACCGCCTTAAAACTAAACCTAAAATTGTTTTGTTTTCAGTGGTGTGAACGTGTACTTAAGAGCCCTGCTATAAAAAAAAGAAGAAAAAAACCCGTGTACTTTAGAAATTTGTTGTGGCAACCATTGTATATCACCGAGGGCAATGCTCGAAAGCAGGTCGGCAGACCATCGGTTATGTTTCGTGCCACGAAAAAACTTGAGATAGGAGTCCCGGTGACCTGAAACAGCGCGCAATAAATTTCAAAAAAAAAAAAAAAAAAAAAACAGCGCGCAATACGCGAGAGCTGGCCAGACCAGCAAGGTACACGGTCTAAACTCTGGTACTGGAGTATAAACTCCTCCGGACAAGGTGTCCTTAAAAAAAAAATATAGACAAGGTCATTTTCTGTATCAGAGACCACCGGGTGCTCCGGTGCCAAGAGAGGTAATAGCTGATGCGATGGCTCACGCGTTCACGCGCACTGGGGGCTTGGGGCTTTGTGTCTCCACACAATCCTCTAGCCCAGCGTGTTTGACCGCCAGTTTCGTGTTTCAGTTGGAGCTTTTGTCGCATGATGAGGCGAATCTCACTGGTCTTTGGGGTTTCACATTTCTCCCGGATTTGCTGACCGACCATGTTACACTTTTAGCAAAACAAGCCGGTTACAGATAAGGAGTGAAGTGATGACCGTGAGGAAATGTCGCTTCCGCGCTGCTTCCTGCTTCCCATGCTGTTTGCAGCAGTAGTAGCATTGTCGGCGGCGGCGGCGGCCACGGCAGGGGCGATAGTGAGAGCAAGCCCAGACGATGAGTATGAGGAGAAGCCACAACCATCCATCTACCTCGTGTCGGTGCACGGTGAGCCCTTGGTGACCGCGGCGGGAGTTGGTGTTAGCAGAAGCGTAATCGAGAGAGGAACGAGAGGAACGAAAGGGAAGGAGGAAGAACACGGAAGTGCCAGTAGGATGAAAACAGAATTCGGTTATGAGTTTACAAATTTCTTAATGCCTCTCCTCTCTTCTCTCTTGCCTTAAGTACTCGCCAGCACTAGTCTACTTGCCCCATTCTGGTCCGGTAACAAGCGTGTTGGGCCTTCTTTCCCGCTGTAGACGAGGTCTTGGGGAGCTTGGGCTTTCCTGTCCTGGGCCCTCTTCTGTGCTTGCCGGACTCGTAACAGTCGCCCTCCCTTGAGAACCGGCATGTCCCCATGCCGGAGCACAGGGAAACTGCTGTCGCAGCTGCTCATAGTTCTCCCACGTAGCGAGTGAAGCTGGCATGTGAGACCAACGTACCAGCACTTGCTCCAGAGGATGTTCACCCGACGTCCAGCGGCGGTTGAGCACTTGCTGTGGCACCTGAAATTCAATCACAGATGAAGGAAGAGAAGATGTTACGGTCTCAGTTCCATGAGACGTCTTCAATTGAGAGACGTGAAACACTGGATGGATGGCGGCAGTTTCAGGAAGTCCCAGTCGATATGCAGCTGACCCAATGCGACCAGTGATACGATAAGGCCCAAAGAACTTGAAGGCTAGCTTTTGATTGGAGCGGTGACTCAAGGAGGACTGAACGTAAGGTTGGAGTTTCAGATACACCCAGTCACCAACTGCAAACTGGCGCTCAGACCTGGACTTATCAGCTTGCCGTTTCATCCTTTGTTGTGCACGGATCAAATGTTGGCGCACCAGATCTTGCATTAGAGTTCTTTCAGACAACCACTCTGTTAAGGCAGGAGCCGGTGACTCAACTGAATCAAGAGAGAGTCCCAGGTGACGAGGTTCGTACCCATAGAGGACTGTAAAAGGAGTCTTCCCCAAAGCTGTATGGAAACTTGTATTATACCAGAATTCTGCAAGGGAAAGCCACTGACTCCATTTGGTTGGGCAGGCGTGCACAAAGCAACGCAAATAAGTCTCCAAGCACTGGTTCAAGCGTTCGGTTTGTCCATCGGTCTGCGGATGGTATGCTGAACTCATCCGAAGGTCTACACCAGCCAGTTTGAACAAGGACTGCCAAAAGGAGCTAGTGAATATACGATCACGATCAGAAACTATTACCTCGGGAAGACCATGGAGGCGATAGACATTGTCCAAGAATAACTTGGCCACCGATGCTGCAGTAAATGGATGGCGAAGAGGAATGAAGTGACCAAATTTGGAGAATTTGTCAATCACCACTAAGATAGCGTTAGCAGATCCGGACTGAGGCAAACCTTCCACAAAGTCCATTGAGATGACTGACCAGGCTGACTTGGGTACAGGCAGCGGTTGGAGAAGACCCGGATACTTGGCTCTGTCTGGCTTTGCTTGTTGACACACACGACAAGCTCGGACCCACTGTAAGATGTCAGACTTCATTGTTGGCCAGTAGAAGAGCTGACGAATTCGGTGGTATGTAGCCGGAGCCCCGGAGTGGCCACCAATAGCACTAGCATGGAGTGCAGCAAACACTCTTTGTTGGAGGCTAGAGTTAGAGCCAAGCCAAATTTTGCCATCATAACGAATCAGTCCAGCCGACAGGGAGAAATGAGGGTCACTGGCTCCACTGACAGCGAGCTTGGACAGAACATCAAGAGCAGCAGGATCTTGCTGGTATCCAGTGCAGACATCATCTAGCCAATGTGGAGTGATGGTGGACAGTGCACACAGTTGGTCAGTAGCAGGTTTTCGAGACAAGGCATCTGCAGCTCCATTTTCTGATCCCTTCTTATATGCTATCTTATAATTGAGGCCAAGCAACTTAGTAAAGACCTTTTGCTGCCATGGTGTATGCAGACGTTGTTCATTTAAGTGAACTAGGCTTTGTTGGTCAGTATGGATAATGAGCTGGCCTTGGAGAAAGTAGGGACGCCACTGGTCAACTGCCACTAGAATAGCAAGGTACTCCTTCTCATAAGTTGAAAGCCCCTGATTCTTAACCCCTAAGGCCTTACTGACATATGCCAAGGGGTGCCCATCTTGAATCAACACAGCTCCAATGCCACCAGCAGATGCATCTGTCTCTATATGAAATGGAAGTGAAAAATCAGGTAAGGCTAAGCAAGGGGCTGTGGACAGAGACTGTTTCAGCTGTTGAAATGCCACTTCTTAACTGTCAGTCCATTTGAAGGGTGTATCTTTGCACAACAACAGTGTCAGTGGCTTAGCTATTAGGCCAAAATTTTTAACAAACTTTCTATAATAACCTGCCAAACCCAAGAAGCCTCTCACTTCTTTGACAGATTTTGGAGTAGGCCAATCCTGAATAGCTTGGACTTTGCTTGGATCTGTGGACACTCCAGCTGAACTGACCACATGCCCCAAATAGGCTATGGATTGCTGAGCAAATTTACACTTACTGAACTTCAGGTGCCAGTTATCATCCTGTAACCACTGGAACACTTGCTGCAAGTGCACTATATGCTCATCCAATGTTTTACTGTAGACCATAATATCATCAAAGAACACCAGAACAAACTTTCTCAACCCAGGTGCTAAAGTAGCATTCATTGCTTTGAAATGTTCCCGAGCCCCCAATCAGTCCAAATGCCATCACCTTGAATTCATACTGGCCTAAGTGGGTTTGGAATGCAGTTTTATGCTCCTCACCAGGATGCAATAAAATCTGATGAAAACCAGCTCTCAAATCTAATGTAGAGAACCACTGAGCATGTGCTAGTTCATCCATAAGCTGATCAAAGATGGGAACTGGAAATTTGGATTTCAGTGTGATAGCATTCAGCTGTCTATAGTCCACACAGAACCTATATCCACCATCTTTCTTGGGAACTAACGAACGAGAGAAAGAGAATGCACTGAACCGGGCTGAACAATTCCTTGTTTCAACATGTCTGCCACCTGCTTTTCCAACTCATCCTTCAACTTTGGAGAGTATCTATATGGTCTGATTGCAATTGGTTTTGAACCAGGCACTAAGGGAATTAAATGGTCACAAGCTCTATGAGGTGGCAGTCCATTTGGTGGCTCAAACAGATGCCTGTACTGCTGAATCACTGAGTGCAACTCAAGAGGAATCGACTGCATGTCAAAATTCACAGTATCACTACTTGCCAGACACATCTGTAACAGCATAGCATCAACCTCAGAAGGAGAAAGCCCTTGCAAAGTAGTTTCTGAATCCCCATTCTTGAACTGCAACCATTTAGACTTCCAGTGTACCTGCATAGGGCTATGTTGCTCCAGCCAGTCCATACCCAGGATGGCATCAAAATGTGTCAGAGGAAGAATTTTGAAATCAGTGGTAAATGCAACATTATCAACAAACCACACTGCATTTTTCAACAACCCAGGACTAGCTAAGATACCTCCACCAGCAACAGTAACTTGAGTTGGTTTAGACAAAATAACCTGAGAACTCAGCTGCTTGACAAATGTTGAGCTGATAAAAGATGAAGTACTGCCTGAATCGACCAGAAGTGAAAGTGGCAAACCTTGCATAGACCCCAATAGCTGAATGGTACGAGGGGCAGAAACTCCCGCCACTGCTGCTTTGGAGATCGTCAGACAGAGAAGATCGTCTGAAACTGGGGATTCAGTGCTGTCTTCTTCAGAGTCAGATAGAACACCCTCCCACAGATCCTGCACTGCATTGAGAACTTCAGGAGGACAGCAGTGCTCTCTGGTCCACTTCGCGCCACACTTATAGCACAAACCCAATGCTCGGCGTTGGCGCTTAAGTGCTGCCAATTTGTCTTCAGTGTCCTTGGAAGCTGGGGCTGCTCTGGTATCGGCAGCACCATGTTGGTGCTTGTCAGCCATAGGTAGGGTAAAGGCGGCTCTGCTTGCTTGTCGACTGGTAGAACCAGAATCGTAGCGAGAACGCCTGGCATCCGCGATAGCTTCCTCCTGCAACAAGGCCAAAGTATAGGCAGTATCGAGCTCGGAAGGCCGCTGAACAAGTACAACCGACTTGACACTAGGAAGTAAACCATCAATGAAGCGCGTGACATAGTGGAGTGCGGGTGGGGCGGCATCATAAGCAGCTAATTGATCTACCAACTGAGAATAACGATCAATGTAATCTTCTACAGATGTTTGCTGCCTAATGTGGTACAGTTTGCGCAACAAGGACTCATGCTCGTCACGCGCGAAACGCTCGTGCAGCTTCTTACAAAATTGTGGCCAAGAGAGATCACGCAAACGGGGGCCTAGAGATTGAGCCCAACGTTTGGCAGGACCAGAGAAATTCATTGTAGCAACACGGACCCAAACAGAAGCGTCAACTGAATAGAGATCAAAGTAATCCTCTGCCTGAACAATCCACAATCTCGTGTTCTCGCCCTCAAAGGACGGAAACAACAGCTTAGGCAGGCGACCCATCGGACCACCCACAGTGTCAGGCGGCTTATTCCGAGCAGCAGCCAGATCGAAAGCAGTACCATGAATCTTAGGCAGGGGATCAGGGGGCGTGTGCGTACCATTGGCCGGGGAATGGATTAGGGTGTATACACCCCCAAATCCATCCTCCCGTGGAGTCGTCTCGATGCGATGCCCGCTGGGCCGAGCAGCCATTTCGTCGGCAGGTGGGCGCACGACGGTCTGCTCAATCTTCACCGGAGTTGGGGAGATCAACCCGGGTTGCGTGTTGTCGGAGATCACCGCGCGATCCCAGTGCTTGTCGAGCTTGAGCACCTTGAGGCGGAGGTCGTCGACTGTTCCTTCCGACTCGTGGCGCCACGATTCGAGTTCGCCGGCGGCCTTCTCGATTGCGGCGATGCGGGAGTCCTGCCGCAACTCGGAGTCGAGGACGCGGCGCTCGACGGCGATTTCCGCCTCGGAGAATCGCTGCTCCAAGGAAGACTCCGCCGCCTGGAACTTCTGCTCGAGGAGAGCCTTCTGATCCGCCAGCTGTTGCTGGATAGCAGACTGCTCGGCGGCGATCTTCTGGATCTCTTTGAGCAAAAGCTGTGTATCAGGGTTCATGGTGTCGGGAGATTGGGTGCGGCGACTATAGTGGTGAATGATTGGCGGTTTGGGAAGAGAAGAAGGCTCCAGATTGCAAGGATTTCCCGATTCGCTGCAGATCCGTGGAATTACAGGATCGCTCAACGAACACGCCAAGCGATCGACCAACCGCGGATAGTTGCAGACAGAAAGGGGAAAGGGAAACAGAGGGCGGAGCGAATCCCAGGATCGGAAATCTGATACCAGATGTTAGCAGAAGCGTAATCGAGAGAGGAACGAGAGGAACGAAAGGGAAGGAGGAAGAACACGGAAGTGCCAGTAGGATGAAAACAGAATTCGGTTATGAGTTTACAAATTTCTTAATGCCTCTCCTCTCTTCTCTCTTGCCTTAAGTACTCGCCAGCACTAGTCTACTTGCCCCATTCTGGTCCGGTAACAAGCGTGTTGGGCCTTCTTTCCAGAACGCGACATGGTACCGAGCACAGAAGCGGAGAGTAGTGCGGCTCCACGACCGGCTCCTCCAGCGCACCATGGACGACGGCGGCGGCACCGGAGGTTCGCTCTGGTGCCGGAAGATTTACAGCTTCCACCACTCCATCAACGGGTTCGCCGTGCACGCGACTGCCTCACTGGCCGAGCGGCTGCGGGCGGCGCCGGAGGTGGCGGCCGTGGAGGAGGGCGTGGGGGCCGCCTCATGACCACGCACACGCCGGGCTCCTCGGTCTCCCGACGGCGTGTGGCGGCGGCCGCACCGGGCGCGAAAGGGGATGATGATGAGGACGGGCGGGGGGAGGGCGTGGTCGTCGGCGTCATCGACTTCGGGCATCGACCCGCACACCCGAAGCCAGCGTACGTGCCACGGCCAGAGGCGGCGGCGATCCGCCCGGACGGCGATGGCACGCTCGCCCGGGCGCGCGGTGGTTGCAGCGTGGGGCCCATGTTCCCGCCTGGCTCGTGCAACGGCAAGATCGTGATGGCGAGGTACTTTGCTGCCGGCGCGGCGGCCGTGCTTCCGCTCGACCCCTTGCGTGACTTCTCGCCGTTCGACGCCGAGGGGCACGGCAGCCACGTTGCTTCGGTAGCAGCGGGGAACCGGGGAGTGCCAGTGGTCGTCGGCGGTGCAATGTACGGCTTCGCCAGCGGCATGGCGCCAAGTGCAAGGCTAGCTGTGTACAAGGCTGTGTACCCGGCCGGAGGAACAATGGCTGATCTCATCGCCGCCATAGATCAAGTAAGACGACAATTTCTCCACATTATTGAGAAATTTTTAGAATGTTTGAGAATTTCTGAATTCCATCGTGTCAACTCGCCGTCAGGCAACCCAAGACAAGGTGGACGTGCTGGTACTGTCGGTTGGACCAGACGAGCGTCCTACCAGCAAAGTCACGTTCCTCAGCATGCTGGACGTCGCTCTGCTGCACGCAAGGAGAGCCGGCGTGTTCGTCGCTCAGGCCGCCGGCAACCGCGGGCCGGCCGAGTCTTCCGTCGTCTCCTACAGCCCGTGGGTGACCACCGTGGCCGCCGCCACCACCGGCCGGAGCTACACGTCGTGGCTGGTCCTCGGCGACGGTCGCCGCGTTCCGGGACTCGGACTGTCCGGTGCTACAGTACAGTCCAGGCTCGTCGCAGCCAAGGACGCGGCGCCGCCGGACGCCGCCAGCATGGAACGCGCGGAGGAATGCCAGCACGCGGAGGCGCTGCGGTGGCGCGCCGACGTGCTGCGCGGCAGCATCGTCGTCTGCTCCTTCTCGCGAGGGTTCTACAACGGCACGTCCACGGTGACCGCCATCCTCGACGTGGCCGTGGCTCTCGGGTTCGCGGGCTTCGTCCTCGTGGCCGACGCGCAGCACGGCGGCGACTTCCTCGGGCAGCCGCTCCCTCTCCCCGTCCCCGGCGTCATGGTCCCTCGGGTCGCCGACGCTCTGGTGCTGTGGTCGTACTACGCCGCGCACACGGTGTACGGCGGCGGCGGCGGCGCCACCGTGTTCGACGCCACGGCGGCGATCACGGAAGGGAGAGTCCCCGCGTTTACGGACGCGGCGCCCGTGGTGGCGCGGTACTCGTCGCGAGGGCCGGACGTCGCCGACGCGGAGTCGACGCCGGTGGACGTGCTGAAGCCGGACATCCTCGCCCCCGGCGACCAGATATGGGCGGCCTGGAGCGCGGTCAGCGTCAACGAGCCAATCCTCGCCGGCAACCGTTTCGCGATGATATCAGGCACCAGCATGGCGGCGCCACATGTCGGCGGCGTGGCGGCGCTCATCAAGCAGAGGCACCCGTCGTGGGGGCCGGCGGCCGTCGCCTCCGCGCTGTCCACCACCGCGCGGAGGCACGACAGGCGGAAGCGCCCGATCATGTCGGAGGGCTTCCAGATCGGCTCGCTGCACCCGGCGACGCCGTTCGACTACGGCGCCGGGTTCGTGAACCCCGCCGGCGCGCTGGACCCGGGGCTGGTCGTCGCGCCGGAGCCCGATGACTACACCGGCTTCCTCTGCTCCCTGCCGCAGCTCAGCCTCGACGACGTGCGTGCCGCCACCGGTTTGGCCTGCTGCCAGGCGTCGTCGCTAGCTTCTCCGGTGGACCTCAACCTGCCGTCGGTCACCGTCTCCACGCTGCGAGGCTCCCCTGTCCGTCCGGCGCAGGGTGAGGAACGTGGCGAGCGACGCCGAGACGTACCTCTGCTCCGCGCTGCCGCCGGCCGGGGTGGACGTCGCCGTGCGGCCAGGGTGGTTCGAGGTGGCGCCCGGGGAAACGCAGGAGGTGGTGATCGAGCTCAGAGTGACCACGGCGGTAGACGCGTTCAGCTTCGGTGAGATACTTCTCGCCGGCAGCTTGGACCACCTCGTCAGGCTGCCGCTGGCAGTGCGACCCATTGCCACATGACTGACACAAACAAATGTAACCGCTCAATCAGCTCCAAGAACCATGATTCGAAAAGTGTAGGCAAAATTGCATGGGATGGATTGAGGTCAAGACAAGAGAGAACGATAGGAAGTAACGGCGGAAACACGATTAAAAGAAAAAAACAATCCTAATTACGATCAAGGCGAGTTCAGAAACTATCTCAAATGGATGAGGATTGTTCGTTCTTTCTGAAACAGTAGAGAATGCATTTATACATTATCATCATTGGAATTAAATTATGAACCCAAACATCAGATCAAAGTCAGTAGGTAACACCATACAAATAATCCCAAATGTTTAATGGTCTACTTCTAACAGAAAAAACAAGGTGCTTGAGCGTACTTGCAAAGATTTTTGCATAGTTGACTTGATCATTCATAGTGTGATTTGAGATTGGGTATACTTGCAGAGAAAATTTATGAACTGGGCCCCGTTTTGACAGTGTGAGTCTGCAAACAACGGTTTATGCTCGTAATTCATTCATATCACCCAATATTGTTTCACTTAGATTCAGTGATGTGCTTCTCTGAATGTGCTGCAGTGGGCGATTGTGTACACAGTAATATGCTAGAGTCAACAGCAATGGAGGTCTACATTATTGTTGCTTACATTCTGCTGGCGCATGAACTGTGGTAGCAATAGATCATCAGATCAAAACCTGGAAAATCGTAAATAAAGTCAAAGATGTAATTACTGTGACCCCTGGTTGCTGAAGATATGGTTGCTTTTTAGAGGGTTGATTCAGTTGTTATTAGTCACCTCAATTAGTCAGTTTAATGGATGCTACTGTTACTTCAGAAGAGAACCATGTATCAATCATAATCAAATGGGAAGCAAGAAGATAAATGCTATGATAATCATATTGACAGGAATAAAGTTCGAGCAAAATCTGACAGGGATAGTCTCGCTCAGGATTTGACAAGGAAGCGTGCCTGCTAATGGACGGTTTTGTCAGATACATCGACCAGAGAGCTTGCAAATTGCAATCATCCTGTAAGCAAGCATTTTTTTTTTTTGCTATTTAATTAATCGGACAGCTTGGAAAGAGAAAGGTTGAGGATAAATAATTTGTCGTCTTCATGCATCTCTTTATGATGCATCTGCTGAAACTCGATGGCATCGAAGCTGAAGGAGAAGCAATGGCACAGACGAAGGCTGAGTCCTTGATGCCTGCTCAACGATTTTTATCTGATTATTTTTATTGCTTGTCGATATGACAGTTGCCATGTTTTCAGATAAGTGGATATTGGATCTAAACTAAGAATTTACCCTTTTATTTTCCTGTCAGTTAAATATTTGATATCCTTCAAATTGTGGATGTTTTTTCTTTATTGACCAGAAAACATTTTTTTTCTTCGAAAGATCCGTTACCTGCTTCATTGATAAGTGGAAAGCAAGTTTTGTTACAAGAGACATGGCGCAAGAGGCGCCCCGATTTGTATGGCTTTGCACATAGTCACAATGCCATGCCACCCCTGTGTTTTAGCGGTCCTAATCACACAGGTTATATATGCACTACTGGCGCCAATTCAGCAGTCTGGGAGATGAGTCCCGGAGGCACCTCGCTTGTCATAAATGTGGACGGCAGCACCGCTTCAATCAGGAAACAATATATTTTAGAAAAGGTTAACTGTACATGCATATACTGGAGTTTTTGTGAACATATGTGAAAAGGCCAGTGCATATTTGTGTTGGCACTTGTGCATGGGTAGATAACTTTAGTTACAAATTTTAGTGTCATTTTGATATGTTTTGACACATCTGCAATAAGTGAATATCATTTTGATATGTTTTGACACATCTGCAATAAGTGAATATCATTTTGATATGTTTTGACATATCTGCAATAAGTGAATAGTGAGCTGACTATGACTAAGGGAAAGCATCCAGTTCATGCTGGCAATGCGAATTTTATGGCTATTGTTAATCATGGATTCACACCATTGGTTTTTGTGGTGATGTAGTTCTTCGTTTCCAGCTCTGTTCTATATTTTTTTTAGCCAAACGGTTTCAGCTCTATGCACACAGCTCTAGAAAAAAATAGTGGAGTTGTGAGAGCACCTAAAGAAGTGCTCCATAAACTCTAGGTTTTTTTTTTTAGAGCTGCTCCACAGTGGAGTTTGTAGAGGAGTTCGTGTAGCAGTTCTAAACACGCCCTAAGAGTGCTATTTTTGATGCAATCCATATTGATGGTGCAGGAGAAACCGAGTACATACATGCATAGAGGATCCTGAGAGGGAGGATATGATGACAGGAGGGTCATTGCATTGATGGTGTGCATATAAATTGATAATCTGCAAGGAAGTGAAAGATTATTGCAATGTGCAAGTGGCATCACCTGTAAGAAAATTATTGGAATCTTGGAATTTTATTCATTTTGTTTCCAGTGGCGGAACTGAGATTTTTGGATAAGGGGATGTTACATCGTAAGTTCGACAAATATATATAGCAAGTGTATGACTTCATAGTATTTTACTTGTATATTTAGTATTCATAATAAAAAATCACAATATTATCATGAAAAGTAGGTGAAAAGAGAAATTTTTTGATGTATAATTAAATTTAGGATGTATAAATGAATTTTTTACATGGTATAAATATTTTCATTATTTTTTTTTTGGGGTGAGGGCTGGGGTGGGGGGGTGGGGCGGGGGGTTGGCCCCCTGGTCCTGCCACTGCTTGTTTCTGAGTAAGATGGTTGTTGGGAGCCTAATTGTGGATGGTCATGTCTCTTTAGAACATGCTTTGTTTGTAAAGTAGTTGAGCTGTTGCTACACATGAAGTATCTTGCATTGATGGTGAAGCACAACTGTGTATGATGTGCCACATGCTGGTAGATGTTAGTGCCGTTTGTGATGTTCGGTGTCTACTTTCATGTATGACTGTATGTGCCACATACTGGTAGATGTTAGTGCCATTTGTGATGCTCGGTGTCTACTTTCACAATGATAATATAATGTTTTTGTGACTTTCTGTAGAAGATGCTGTAAAATCCTTGAAGTTTCCATTAGGCCAATTTGGGCTGCCATTGGAATCAGGTGGCCGATTCTATCCCCCTCCATTGACTCACAGCTTTCACAGGAACAAAAATATTCATGATTCTCTTATTGCCTTGAAACTTTTTATGTAGATCACATTACATGTTGTTCTATGACAATCATGTTATCCTGTAACAATTCTTTCACTCCAGGTGCAGCACTTACCTCTTAATGCCGGTGATCCCCTCCAGAGCAAACATGTCATATGCAAATCTTTCTAAGATGGTTGGGATGCTGAAATTGCCAATGCAGAAACCAAAACCTGCTGCGAGGCTGGAAGTCTTAAACCGAATTGGATGAGACCACCTCAAGGTGTTCTGAAAATTAACATTGACGATGCGTTTGTGCCAGAAAAAAGGTGGGCGCCTAAGGATTTATTATATTATCAGAGACTATACTGGTGATCGTGTATTGGCAGGGGCCGGCAACGCTGGGCAGCTCCAAGATGCACTGATGGTGGAAGCAGTCAGTTGCCTCAAGGCGTTGGAAACAACTTGAAACATATGGCGTCTCCCATGTGGAACTAGAGGTGGACCCAAGTGTGCTGAAGTCGGCGATCACGTCGAACTCCCATGACCGTGCTCTCAGTGGCATGATCGTCACTGATATTCGTAGCTCTCTCAGTGGCATGATCTTCACTGATATTCGTAGCTTTCTAGCTAATCATTTTGTATGCCTAAATGTTTCTCTTGTTCCTCGCTGTACTAACTCGTCTGCGCACGAGCTTGCAACTCTAGGCTTAGTTTGGGGCCCGGGATAGTCGAATACTTGAACTAGCCCACTCCCGGTTTCTGTAAATATGAAAGTTATCGTCGATTTAGCAGAGTCTGATGATGGCAATGAAAGGCTGTAGAGCCACCAAAGCTTCAAAAAATAATCTCGTAGGATCTTTGAACTCCACATCACGAGAGGATTTTGTAACCAACAATGGAAAAAATCTACTAAAGGTATAAAATCAATACAATGATGTAGAATTTTACATCGACATATTGAAAAAAATAACATTATTATAATCTAAAACTAGTGATAAGTATACATTTTCATTGCAACTACTGAAAAGAAAGGAATAGCATGAACACGAACTATTATAAGAGCAACTGATGGTGTTGACTATTTTTATCACTACTAAATACTACTAGGCAGCACCATGAGGCATGAAGCAGGCAGCAAAGAAGCTACGACGCCGGAACCATGGCATGCTAAGCACGGCCGCTGCCGAGAGCCTGCGGTCTGGGTTGCTATGAAGCAGCCCTTTCAGGCTATCCGCACTCGTCATCCTTTAAATCCATCCTCTAAATGGAATATTTCATCCTAGTCATCGAGATTCCATTCTCTATACTACTTTTTCCCGCACCCATTCATCCTTTATATTCATCCTCTATGTACTGGGGCCCACACGTCATACACTGCTTTTCTCTCCTACTGCTTCTCTCCTACCCGGCCTCTCTCTCTCCTCCCTCTTCTCTCTCCTCCCGGTCCGCCGTCTTCTTTTCCCCACGCCCGCGCCCACGGCGGAGATCCCGCGCCCTCCCGGCCCTGCTTCCCTCCCCGCGGCGGAGGTGGCGGACTCCGGCAGGCGGCGCTGGCCGGGCCTCAGCGCGGAGGGGGGCGGAGACTTGAACCCTCGCCCGGGCGGACCAGCGTCGGGCGGCGCGCTCGGCGCCGCGCCCCCCTCCCCCGCGCGGCGGCGGCTCCTTCCGGCGCGGAGGCGGCCATCACTCCCTCCGGCGGCGCGGACCAGCGGCGTCGCGGCGGCCGCCGAGGCGGCGGGCGAGCTCGCGAGCTCGCGGCTCCTGCTCTGGCTCGCGGCCTCCCTGCTATCCGCCCGGCTCCGCCCGCAGGCTCGGGCGCCATCGAGGCTCGGCCGAGGAGGCGGCTCGGCGCCGTCGAGCGCCACCGGCCTTGACGACGGGCGGGCGGGCAGCGCAGCTTGCGCCGCGGCCCCGGCGGCTTCAGCGCCCGCCCGGCCGGCTTCTTCTCCAGCGCCCGGGTTCTTCTCCAGGGGCGGGTTCTTCTCCCTCCCTCCAGGCCGCTCGGTGGGCTGCTCGCCAGCGCCCGCGTCCGCGCCGGGCCAGCCTTGGCCAGGCTGCTTTCGCCCGGCGGCCCGCTACCACGGCGGCGGGCCTTCCTCCGTCCTCGCGGCGGGAGTCCCACGCGGCGGCGGCCGACCTCGGGCCGGCTCCCGCGACGGCCTTGGCGCCCGCCCGACGTCCTCGACGCGCAAGCAGCGGCAAGCAGCGGCGGCTCCCCTTCCTCTCTCTCTCCCTCCCTCCCTCCCTCCCTCCTTCTCTCTCTCTTCCCACCGCGCCGGGCGGACGCCGGCGCCGCGTGGGGCCCGCGCAGGCGCTCCCCGGACAGCCGCTACCGCGCCAGGTTTGGCGTGCGGCCGGCGCGATTCCGGATGTCGCAGCGCTTTCCCGGACGCCGGTGCAGCCATTTTTTCCGGTATCCGGCTGACGCGGCGCTCCCCGGACGAAGTTGGCGGACCCAGTGCGGGTAGCCTCAAGACCTTGAAGCCAGCCCGAGACAGCACCTTCGTCCGGAACATCTTCCGCAGGCAGCCACGTTCCTGGCGGCCCATCTTCAGAAGACTAACCGCCTTCTCGGGGGACGCCACACGCTCCAACCCCTGCCACTTGACAATGCCCCTGGTGCCGACCGCTTGCAGCATCTTGTAGAAGACCTTGCTGTCGAGCGTGTCGCTGAAGAAAGGCACGCCGGTGCCATCGACAAGCTCAGCCATGATGCAGCCGAGCGACCACGAGTCGACCTGTCCGTGGTAGTCCTTGGACCCTAGAAAGAGCTCCGGTGTGCGGTATGGGCTGGAGGATGCCAGCATCCCAGAGTCATCCTTCTCCGTCAGCGCCGTCGACTTGGACATGCCGAAGCCGCATATCTTATACATCATCTTGCACTGGTGCAGATCCATGTTGCGGGTCACGTCGTCGTCCATGTCGACGATCACATTCTCCGGAACGATGTCCTTGTGCAGGACTCCCGCCTCGTGAGCGTGGCTCGCACCGGCGAGGAGCTACGCCATGACGTCGCGCACCTCGTCCTCGTCGAACGACTGGGGGTTAAGGCGCCGGACGTCCATGTACTGGCGCAGGTTCATGGGCCCGGCATACTCCGTGACCACGAAGCAGTCACCGTCGGCGCGGCTGCTGTCGGCGTACATGTCCAGAAGCTGGACGATGCAAGGGTGGCCGCGGCACGCCGCGAGGGACATGACCTCCCGCGCGAAGTCGCCAAGTGGGGTATGCACGAAGCGGTCGTCGGTCCTCCCCGAGAGCCTCTTGACGGTGACGACACGCTCCAACACGCGGTCGAAGGCCTCGTACACGTCGCCGAACATGCCTTCGCCTAGCTTCTCGCGGCGCTCGTCCCGCTCCGCCATGGCCGCCGGCCAGGGGACCACAGGACGTCGCGTCGTCGCCGCCTGCAAGGTAGAGTGCGGCAGCCCGGCCGGAGAAGCACGTCGACAATGACGACTGCGTCCATGTCTGCTAGGAGGTGCTCGCTGCCCGGGGAGGCGACGTCCTGTTCGGCGTCGCGCACGCACGGTGGCATCGGTGCGTCTCTACTTGGCCAGGACGAAGGGCGGACGGCTGTTGTGCGAGTCGATGGCAACGGATGGGACAGGAGGCCGGCCGGCCGGGAACAAGGCTGCAGGCGCACATGTCGACAAGCTACCCGAAGCTGGACGCCGTGAAGCAGCTGGCGAGCAGCCGAACACGGCAGCATGGATCATCTCTTCTTTAGTTCATGCTTAGCACTAGCTGGTTCCATTTTCTATTTATTCTATTTAATCGATTTGGACTGTTTTAGAAAGTTGGTACAAGTCCATCCCATCACTTCCACTTTTACCAATACTGGGTTGACGTGGAGAACTTGCAGGACAACCACCACAATCAGACCAAAATCTAATCTTCATATGCAATCTCCGTAATCAAGACCTAGTGGACTAACCAAACTGAATTGCCTCCTAGCAATGGAGTTCCTGTTAGGCTCATAAATGTAATGGACTAAGTTCAAAATGCTTTGTTTTGCTGTATCTGCTGATTTGATATTATAAAATATTAACAACTCCAAAAAAACGTTTTATTTGATTTCAGCTAGGAAGAAGTACGCCCCCAAGAGCGAGGATGAGAAATTATGATGTTACAACACTGTACACACAGAAAAGAAACTATGCAACTCACGCATCTCGTATCAATAGATTGAACATAGAATAAACTTTCATAATATACTTATTTGAAGATATAAAAATTTTATAATATTTTCTATATTTTTAGTCAACCTTAGAAAATTTTTTGACCCCTCGTGAAGTGAAACGTGCATTTATTTTGGGGAGAATGCCATTTTTCACTGTCAAAGCAGCTCTTGTAGCAAATGGAACAAGATAGAACACATCGCAACATACGAAAATAGAATTGTGCAAGATAACATAAATATCCTACATGCTAAGTTCTGTAAGTCCCAATTCACAATTCAATTGGCGCACCAAGAACAAAAGTGGGACACCTACTCCTGTATAGTATGCAAACATAAGGAGCTCAATTGCTTCCCCTCCTACAACCACTGACATCAGTTTGTCTTGGTCTTTGTTGTCCTTCCCTTGGAGCGCCTTCTTGGAATCGAGTTCTTCATCCCCAGGAAGAACAGCAGGGCACCGATAAATGCCAAGTTCTGAAAGGATATGAAGTGCAGAGCTTGTCACTTAATAGGAACCAAAGGAATATTTTCCAATTAAATCTTTTGTAAGTAAGGCTGCATGGTATCAGGCAAACAAACCTCTAAGAACTTCAAAAAAAGCTGGACAAACTGCTGTGACTCCATTTCATAGTTGTAGAAGTCATACACGATAGGGGTTATAAACGCCAAGTAAATGAGCTGTGCAGATGAACAACATCAAAGCATCAGGATAACAAATCTACCCTTGTACCTGTGCAGCTGTGCTATACAGAAATAGTATGCAAAGATGTATCTATGAAAATCCAAATTTGATCCCATATAACTATATAATACAGGTTTATACTGGAGCAAATCACACCGCTCCAAAGATCACATTCACATATGGACCATGCCAAGTGGATCAAATATTGTGAGAACATGTCACAAGTATTATTATGGACATTCTATTTGAGCATTCCATTTCTACTCCCTCCATTATAATTTGTAAGGAATGTTTTTCAAACTTTGTATATATTGACCAACAATTAGTCTAACTTATAAAACCTATAGACAAATTTGTATTTCAAAAGTGCTTTCGCACTATATACATTTTGTAACTATTATTAAGTAATAAATGTTTTAAAAATACAATGGTCAAAAGTCTAAAATCGATGACTGTGCCAAAACAGAATATTATTCATGGCAGAGGGAGTAGATGCTAAAACCTTGCTAGACCATGAATCTGCAAAAGTAAATGTATTCTTCCACACCAGTAAAATCAAATTTCATTACCACAGCAGCGGAATTACAGAGTACATAGTAAGCAAAAGTAAATGTATAATGCAGCAAGCCTAAAATGCCAGAGTGCCAGACATAAATGTTGTTCAAATTACCAAAATATTTTTAATGACTGAGAAGACATGCTTACAAGAAATCTTGACATTTAGATGGTACTCAATTAGGCAATTAAACATGACATTATCTTTAGAGCCCTTTTTTTTGTAATTACCTCCATAAGCCCTTTATCCTTTAACACAAGACATTAGGCAGCATGGTGGAAGCAGAAAAAACAACAGTTATGCTCACCAGGAGGAATGCTCCAAATGAGCTGCTGAATATGAACAGAAGACCACCAAAGCCTTTAAGAAACATGGTAGCTGCAATGACAGTTTTTATCTGCAAAAAGAAGGGAGAGTAAATATCAAACTGGGTTGTATAGATTCCAAAACAGAATGGGATTAACCGAAACGACATCCCTACATCAATATGCGGCACCCCCAATCCGGTATTCTTGGACACTAGCTTGACGAAGAGATTGAACTTTGGCTTCAAGGCCTTCGCTGCAGGTCCACCGTCATTTCCAAATTCAATGAACCTAAATATATGACCAAAAAGCATTATTTTAACATTCTCAACAATAAAATGGTGCATCAAAAGCATTGTTTAAAAGGCGACTAGGCGTCCAGGTGAGTGCTGGGTACACCTGGATGCCTAGGCGCCACTGTTTCCCCAGGCAAGCTGTGTACGCCTGGACGCCTAGGCGACACCTTTAAAAAACTGATCAAAAGAATGAAATAATTGTGCAACAACTGAAAGAGAAACTCGAAAGCATCTTAGGGATTGGAGAACATAAGGCGCACATAACTTTGGCACTAAAGATCATTGGTGAAGACCCAAGAGTTGTGATGGTCAAAAATGAAAACTGAAAATGCACACTGAGCCTTGGCAATCAAAAGACTATGGGGCTAATTAAGGGTAAGCTGCATAGAAATCTTACTACTTCATCAATGGTATGCATTTTCTTTGGCAGACAAACAAAAGGAAAATGAGCAATATAATTGTAACAACATAATTTCTCTTCTAACTCAGCCATGTAGCAGTTTTTAGTTAGCAGACCATAACTTGAGTACTTCAAATATCTGATTGGCCACCAAGAAACAACACTAGCAGTTAGCAGAGTGATGAGTTTACAGGGATACATCCAAATGCGCCATATAAGCCAGCACTGCTCAGTTTTTGAAGGAGAGGATGCGTAATGCATTAATGAGAAGACTAACCATGCAACCGAAGGTAAGGGATTGATTTTTTTTAGTATTATTATTGGATAGGATGAAATGGCCAGAAGTAAGCTAATTCAAATATTAATACAATTCTAGCCCCGGGGAATCATCCCCAACTGAGTGCTTCAAAACTGAACAAACGTTTTTCAGTTATAACACACAGGCTGCACCTACGACTAACGGCAACTTCGTATCCCTTTTGGGCCTGGAGTGCATAAGATGCAGGGGAGATCTGGTGACATACAAGTCTTTCTGTGCGCCGTCACGCAGCATGTATTTTGATCCAATCCCGTCAATCCATCTCTAACACTCCTCTCCTTCCTCGGCTTACAGGCTCACCGCCGGGTCAAAATCCGGACGCCTAGCTTAACTGGCCCTTGGATTTGCCGCAGCAAGATCCAAAAAACCCAACGCAGGGGAAGCATTTCGATTGAACCCGGCCGAACCCGAGCCACCAGGGCCAGATCAGGACGCAGGTAAACCAACGGAGAAGGGGGGCCAGCGGCACAAGGAGCGGCCACGATCTGACGACGAGCAGACGAACGGGATCTGAGGAGGGGTGGGCGAGGAAGGCGTGGAAGAGGACGTACTCTTGGTAGGCGGAGAGGAGGAAGAGGGAGGCGAAGAGCACCCGGCCGACGAACGAGATGAAGCCCATGGTCGCGCTTCTCCTCCTCCGCCCGTAGAGCACCCGGCCTTGCGCTCCTGTGTGCTCTGGGAGATGATGGGTCTCGGGGGAGGAGGGAGAGGGGAGGCAGCCGAGGAAGGAGGGGGAAGACCGCAGCTGGGGCCTGCTGTTTTGTCCGGAATGCAGATGCTTGGGTTGGGGCCCTGCCTGGTCCAGTCACTCTTCCTTCCTTCCACTTCCATGTGCTCGCTCAGTCAGCGTTCGGCGGGTTCAGAGGCAGCGTGCCACGAGGGCACCTCGATGGTGCTCCCATTTATTTATTTTTGATTGATTGATTGATGAACGGTTGATAGCGGCGCAATTCAAGATTTTAAACTTCTAATTTCTATTTCTAGTTTTGTGACTATTCCTATTTCTTTTCTAAATTTAAAAACAAAGTTGTTGCATGTTCTTCCATATTACTCCCTCCTACCCTAAATAATTATTGTTTTAATTCCATGCAACAAGTTTAACTAGATTTATAAAAGACTACATGTAATTGTATCTCCAAATAAATTTATTATAAAAATAAATTTAACGATATATCTAATAATATCAATTGTGTACTATGAACATTGATATCTTTTATATCAAAATAGTTAAAATTATTTCTCGAGACCGCAATTATTTAGGGATGGATAGAATATTTTGCAATGCATTGGTCTCTTACCGTAAAATGGGTGGAGACAGACTATCCAACCCTCTTTTTATGCATTGCAATACATTGATCTATTATCGTAAAAGGTTTGGGCCATAAAACTCGTGTGGAGTTTCAACGAGAACAGAAAGAGGCATACGACGTCATCATGAGGCATGCGTCAAGGCAAAGTAAAGTCATGAAGAGTCTATGGCTATTGGATCAATAGATCTCAAGTTGGACTATTATGGTCCTAGGTTTAAATGGTTCAGCTAAAATATCTAAGAACGTGTTGAAAAATATGTAAAGTGTAATAACTCTATAAATAAGATAGTGGCTGCCTTAAACCATCCATGTCTCTAGCTTTTATTTCCTGGTCTAAGTCATTACTTGTAGTCTATCACTACTAGAAATCTGCACATCTATAATGAAAATCTTAATAACAAATGCCAAACTATCATAGAAGACTTTTGTCAACCCCCAATTTGAGAGTCCTAAAACACCCGTATTTGCGCCAGGATCATGCACAAATACGTATGAATTAAGCAGAAATAGTACACCAGATTTAGGGGTAAAAATACCGAGCTTTATTAATATCAATAAAAGGTCTTACAGCTGGAAGTCGTACATCAAGGCCAAGGGCATTATTTATATTACAAGCCTCTACTCGTACAAGCGAAAATATTACAATGATATGGTGGTCTCTCTAACGGTACTAAAACATAGCAACACTTTTATTCCACAGGCATGCTTGAGCGCGGTCGAAGCTCTATCCTAGCGTCTCCTTCAGTTGATCCGTCGGTCCTTCATGGCTCCTAGTCTTCATAGTTCGCCTCCTCATCGTAGTCGAAGTCCACCTCAGGGTTGATATCTGTGAGTCAACAACGGGTGAGTACATAAAGTACTCAGCAAGTCCCAACATGGTGGACAGGTGATGGTAATTAATTAATGGTGGGTTGGGCCCTAGGAGTGTATAACCCTTCTCGCTAGTTCCCAAATTCTTTTATTTAAACAGGTTAATTAGTTACAATATTATGGGCCTGCTTGGTTGCAAGCCAAAATTTGCCAAACCAAAGCATGGGCAAATTCACAAGATTTGGCATGCAATTGGTTTGATGCCAAAACATTGGCAATCTCTTCTAAAATTTTGGCAAGATAGCATTTTTCTCTCTTGTTGGTAGCAAACCAAGTACCAACCTTGGTTGCCTTGCCAAAATATTGGCTTGCCCTAAAATTGGCATGTCCTTATTTTGGCTTGCCCTAAAATTGGCATGGCAATAATTGGTGTTGAATCAAGCAGGCTCTATTATTCACAGAAATATAGTCTAATCATAAGATACTTCAGCCCGGCGGTTGCCCATTCCAAGGACGTGGCTATTCGAATAGAATTATACTCTGCAGAGGTGTACAAATTTCCCCACACGATAGACGCAATTTCCTACCATGATCAGTGGTTAGAAAAAGGGCTAACGAGATCCCGTACCCGGATGGCATGACCTTAGGTTCCATATAACTCTACCACGGAATACTCAGGGGTTGGAAATCACACTATCAAATTCAGATGATCACACAATATCCTATTAATAATAAAGGGCTCGAACTCGGCCAATCACTAGAGTTTAACGTGGAGGATCACATAGCAACCACGCCAACCAGACCACAAAAGAGCACACAACATCCGTGTCGTCTCCTGATAATCCGCTGCCACTCCTGCCTCCTGGTCGAGATTATACTTCTACCTATCGGGGTGTGAGATACTAGCCTACCCATATAGACGTGTGGCTGTACGAGTTTCTGACCAGGCGAGATGGCCTATGAACTGGTCCTTATATGACCGAGCAAGTATCTCCACACAGGAACCCTCACTAGGCGAACCTGTCCAGAAGTAATTCGCACCACGTGAATTACTTCCCACTTGCCCCGTCGAGTATTCCTAGTTCGTACAACTACCATTCATATATTCAAATTACTTATGGCACAAAAGTCCCTTACTTTGCTCATTCAACATACATATACACTATAAAATTAAGTTCATTATTTAAAGATGGAAGGTGGTAGTAAAGATGGGGTTAGGACTTGCCTTCGTTGTTCCTTCTGGTTCGTAGCCCGGATCCTCATTCTCCTGGTACTCACTTTCTGCGGTCGACCATACATAAATAAGACTACCGTTCAAAAAGAGCACAATATAAAAGCAAACATGGAACTATATGGTGGTACTAAGAGAAATAAATAGAAATTAATTTAGTGGAATTTCAAAGGTGGTTTCATTAAAAATAGAATTAAAATGAATTAATTATGATTTTTAGAAGTTTAGGAATGGAAATCGTGAACTAAATATATTTTACAAAAATATTAAGATGCTCGAAAATTACATGGGCAGACTCCTAGGTACATCTAGTTCATTTACGAATTTTTCTGGCTAGAACGGGAAGGTAGCTTTCCAGCCTTCTGTGTCGTGAGCCCCTAGCAAATTTTCTTATGTGTGCATCGTGCTGTGCGTGTGGGCTGGTGCATGGCACTATGCTGCAAACCGGCGCTGTGCCCAGGGCTCTTGTGAACTGGGTGCAGGGAGGGGAAAGAACGGCGTGCGACGGCGTCGAGACTGGTGTCTGGCTCGCTGTCGGAGGCAGAGCGGAGCTCGCCGGAGATGCCCCTGCCTGCTTCATATAGTGGTGGTGTTGTGCTGGGCGTGGCCAGTGCCTTTGGTGGAGCTCTAGCGACTACTGCTTGCCGCAAGGTGGCTCGGCAGAGGGGTGCCACAGTGGCTGGACAACACAGAGGGTGGAGGAGGGGTTAGAGGGAGCATTGGGGTAGGAGGAAGGTCGTGGAGCTCACCTGCTCCTCGAATTGGCCGGAGGTGCTTCGCACGGCGTGATTCAGTCCTCGGCACTTGGGCGGCGGCGGCGCACCCTAGTTGGGGAAGAACGAGATGGAGCTCAGTAGGGCAGTAGAGAAGGGAAATTGAGGGGGAGATGGGGCGTTCCGGCTCGCAGCGGAGCTCGGAGGAGTGATGGCGATGGGAGGCGCTCAGCAGTCGGGCCTCTTATAGGCCGGCAATGGCGGTTCACGGTGGCGAGATTTTTCTCGCCCGCCCGGATATTTTCTCCGCCATTACTCACGTGTCTCAAGCTCGGGGTGCGGCGCCGGATGTTATGGTGGCCGCTCGTGCCTCGGCGAAGTCGGTGCCGTGAGAGGTCGCATCCATGGCGCCGGCGGGATTCCGGGCGGAGCCTGTGCTCGGCCGTGTCCCGCGTCGTGAGGGAACAGGGAGGGGAAGGGCGGTGGAGTGGTGACGTGATGGCTCGGGGCGGACAGCTAGCGCGCTCTTGCCCCTCCTACACAGCTCCGGCGGGAACAGCTGGGGACGGTCGCGGGGCCGGCCGGAGGGAGGCGACGCGAGAATCGCGTCGATTGGGAAGAAAGAGCTGACGTGCTGCCCCTCGCGTCAGTGAAAGAAATGGAGGACTGCGTGGGCTGCTACGTCGCTGGAGCTAGCTGGGCCATTGGTGGCCTCGGCCCACGCGGAGTCAGAAGGGGAGGGAACGAGCTGGTTCAGAAAAAGAGGGGAAAGGTGAGATGCAGTCCGGGAGTCCTTTTCCATTTCTCTTATTTTTCTTCTAAAAAGAACATGCCAGGCTTTTGAAATCAAACTGATTTGCAATTGGAAAAGTGAAAAGAATACGTACCACCATAAGTTCAACAAGCAAGAACAAGCACTCAGAACACAACTTTCTCAAATATTTTTATGTGAATTCTATTCGTGACAAAAAAAATAAACCTACGCGTGTCATATTATTTATTTTTAGAAAAGTTCAAATTTTTAGTGGTTTTTTGAAACATAGAAAAATTCAGGGTGTTACAACTTTTTAATGATATTAATTGTGAACATAAATATTAATATTTTATATAAAATTAGTTAAAATTGTTTTTTTAGAAAATGAGAATGATAGTTCTTTAGGAACGAACGGAGTATTTTACCATGCATAAAAAGAAGGTTGGATAGTCCGTTCTCATATAATTTATTTTGAGTTTGGTTAATTTTATTCACACAAACCACTAGTCTATTACCATAAAGATTTTTTGTATGTGGCGTGTCAGTGTGGTACTAGTTGAGAGTAAAATTAATTACCTTTGAAGGTTTATTTTCAAATCTTTCAAAGTTTGTCTTTATAAGTTTTGTTGGAACACTGGTCATATGGATTTAATAAATGTTTGGGCGCCAATTATGAAAATAAAAAGTCGAACAGAAACATGGTAAAAGTTTATATAGTTCTTGTGTTATATTGGGAGACTTCAGCATGCATGACAAATATCTGACTAGTATATGTGGAGCGGATTTTATGATAAGAGTTAAGTTGCACTAGACTCTAAAAGAGTATACTAATAATTCAAACTTGTAATAATGTTAGGCTAGGCGTTTAAGAAATAATTACCAAATCAGTCTCACTTCTGGAAAAGTCTGACGAGTGTCAAGGATACTTTTCTAGGTTTTGTTGGATCCTTCAAAATAAAGGATGGATCGCAAACCCAATTCTGGGAAGATAAATGGTTAAGAAATCAACCACTTAGAGTCAGGTTTCCTTCATTGTTTAATATTGTGAGAAGAAAAAAAAGATTCCGTGGCAAATGTCCTTAGTTCAGTACCTTTGAATGTTTCTTTTCGGCGTAATTTAGTAGGTAATAATCTAAGGGATTTGCACAAAATTGTTGTTTCTCTACATAATGTGAACATACATGAGGAAAAAGACACTTTTATCTGGTCTCTACATTCATCAAGAGAATTCTCTGTTAAATCCATATATGTTCAGATACTTTCCAAGAGATAAAGAGCAAGTGTGATGTCAGAACTGATTTTTTTAAAAAACTTTATAATATGCCCTATCGTCTTGCTATTTAATAACCATTGGCTAAATTTTATTTAACTTGTTTATAAATTGCTAACCAACCATGATGCACTATTTAGTTTCATTGGGTGAATACCGTTAATGAAATTTGTATGCACTACTTTTTTCCTTTTTTTTTTTTCTTAGTATGGATTCCTTACACTAGACGGTAGCATATTCAAGTATAATTTTTGGTTATTGTTTAAAGAGTTTTGTCCTGGTGATCCTCTTAAAAAAAGTTGCACATAGATTTTAAAGCACTAAGAAAATTAATTTGAATTATTAATTTCGTTTTGGATCTAGATTCGAGCTGATTCTATCTATGACCACTTGAAGTCCATTTGTCACCCACCCCAACCCAATTCATTTCTCCTGTCATCTCGCAGTCACACACGCACGCACACATCCGCTTCTCTTCAATTCTCGTAGGAACAGGAACCGGAGAGGCGGTGGCAGACATCGGCGGTGCCAACCATCCTGCTCATCGACGACATTACCTCCGCGACGTATCCAATTCTATTTCTCCTCCTGCTTGCGCTATTCTCGATCTCCCGTTGACATGTCCTTCCTTCGTAGGGGCGGCGGCGGACGGTGGAAGGCTACAACAGCGGCTAACGGTGGCGGGCGGCTATGACAGCGGCGGACCTTGATGGGTGGATTTGATGGTGCCGCTGTGTGGCTCCCACTGGACCTTGCCGGAACGCTCCTCCCCCATCTCCTGTGTGATTCCAGGAGGCCGGTGGTGCGGGGTGTGGGATTGGATGCACCCCTATGGAGAAACCAGCGCGCTGGCATCGTGCTCAGTCACTTGAAGCCTGAAAGCCTGCTTATTTCAGAATCCCTATCCTTCTGCAATTACATGCCGTGACCTGGACAATATTGGTTTCTTCTCTGCACGGACATGGATGATCTGATGAGCTGGCACTGTGATCTCTCAATTAAGGAGAAGGTGGTTGGACCTGGACAGTGATGATGTCTGGGAGCAATAAAATTGCAGACAAGAAAGTTTGGCAGTACTGATTCATCAAAGTAAAGGTACTATATAGATAATTATGTTCTATGGTCATAAAAAATCTATGATTTTTTCATCTCTTGTCAGAATGCATATGTAATTTTTGGATATATTGGCTAGTATAGAGCTCATATAGTTATTATACACATATGCTGCTTGACGAAACAGGACTCATGCAAACGCTGCTGAAATCCTTCATGCAGTGACTTAATTGATGTGTTAGAGCCGAAGACTTGGCGCTTGTTTGGTTTACCCTGTTTTTTTGTCAGTTGGGTCCGTTATCCTTCCAGCATAGTCTATATAGCTGTGTGTTGGTGCTGGTGGTCATTCATTTAGTTGGTTAGTTCATATTCAAAGCTGTCATGGAAGGATTAATATACGAACAATTAATCTAGGGAGCGTTGTCATTTTGCCGCAAATGGCATCGTACTACAAACACTTTATGCAATATATCTAGATGTTCTTTGCCATCAAACGGAAAAAAATTGGCCATGCACTCAAGTTTAGAGATCTTAGAAGGTAACTTTTCAATACAACTGTACAAAATTAAGGAGCTCTACTGCACTTTTCTCAGGATCAAAACAACAGATAATTTTCACAAGTGATTTTTTTCCAGATATACAACACTTTTCAAAGCAAGTTCAGGGTAACACTATACAAAAAATGTTACCATAAACATGAGATGATGGAAAGCTCAAGCTCAACTTTCTCCTGATCCTTTCGTCAAAAAAAAAACTTTCTCCTGATCCAAAGATGAATATGCTGCTATCTTTCTAGGAAAACAGAACTCTTTTCCATATTCACAAAATCAGTTTCAAACAAATGCAAAAGGATACGGATCAAGCATGCACGATGGAGTATTGAACCCTCATCATTTAATTTTATCGATTGCAAACATTGGCGTAAACAAAACCACTTGAGACTCGACCTACAAAAACAAATTATGCGGTTCCAGCAAGTCCTTCCTTTCAGAATAGCCAAAGCAATCCTAGACTTGACATAGGTTGCTTGCATTTTTCTAAATTTATTCTAGGATTTAACCGTGCTATTTTTTCAGTAATAGGCGACGTGGCCATTGATAGCAAGACGCTTGTGGTGACTTCATAGGGGGTGAGTGTGCGCTCGTATATATGAGTGTCTACGTCTATAACTGGGTCTTGCAAAAAAAAAGAGGGCAGCTCCGTCGAGCAGAGATGATGGTTGTGCTTGTCTTCTAGAACCATATGAACAACAGTTGTGCATAGTACTTGGCACGCCTCACCTTTTGCTTTTTGACACAGACCCTTATCCCTCACATACTTGTCATATAAAATGCAACCTCCCCCTTCATTTTCAATGGTCTTTTTGACTATGTCCCAATATTCATCCAATGTATTGTTCATCTCTGCACCAGCTGCCATTCTCTTAAATATATCCTTGTCTTAAGTACAAATGCCATCTCTCAGCAGTCACAAATGTTGTGTTTCATCAGTATGGATAGGGAAAGGGCTATGGTTAGGTGCTCCATTCACCCATAAGGAGGTAATATCACATAATCGATCCAGATCGTTGATTTTTTACAATTTAATTAAGTACTAAATAAATTAATAAATTTAAGAAAAAAATAAAACGCCGCACCCCCTAATCATGGGAGGGGAAAAAACACGTGCCGTCGCACGCCGCAGCTACCGGTTCGCGAAATCCCCGTGCATCTTTGCCGTCGTACGCCGCAGCTGCCGGTTCACGAAATCCCCGCGCAGCTTCCCCCAATCTCGTGCCCGTCCTTGTGCAGCGGAGCCGTCGGCCAGGTGCGCTCGCACCACTTTTTCCTCATGTCAATCTGATTTCTTCCTGAAACCTCGGAACCGAATCTCCTTCAAATCAGGGAAGATGTGCGCGTTGGCCAGGGACAAACCGCTTTGTCCCTCGGGTACCGCTGGGCCGCCCGACGAAAGGGCGAGACGCCCGGCTGGATGCGGCACCGCCAAACCACGGCGGCGATGTCGGATGGGCGTGACGCTGCTGGGCCAGCGCCACCGTCGGAGGCTCCGCCGCAACAAAGCCGGGATCCGCCGCCATCGGGCGCTCCCCGACGCGCTTCCGCCTCACCGCCGCAGCCTCCACGAACTGCCCACTAACGTCGTTGAAAGGCTGCTGCTTCGCTGAACGCTCGACGGTGGCAACCGTCCAGCAGGTATGCCAACCCTTCTTTTCTGAATGCACACCACAAAATAGGTTAATTTATTGGAGGGTGTGGCTCTTTCATGCATGGGTTGAACGTCAGATATCAATGGAACTATATATCGTTCAAGCAATTTTCTATGCACTAAATCACAAGCATACTGATTGTTGGTGCAAGTAACAAAATGCATCATCTGATTATTGTACTGAGAAAATATGTTTCAGTTGTATTGTGAATTGCTTCTCTCTGTTTCCTAGATGCAGCTGTTATTTTTTTTTTTTTTGGCCATACACATTTGTCTGTCATGGAGTTTATTTTCTGAATAGCAACTCTGCTTGTGCACTCATATGGCGTTATCTCTGATTTCTCTGGTTAAGCTGATCTGAATGTTATTGTAATGGGATTTTTTTTGTATTGCCTTTCTTCTAGAACATATGCATCCCATGAGTAATCTTGTTTATTGTTGTACTGCTGATCTCCATATCATGATCGAGTACTTACAACGTTCATTAATTTTTTTTATTACAATTGGATTCAGACTGTTGAAGTTGGTGAGGTTTGGGCCTTAGCTGCTATTATAAAATGGTATTTTTCTATTGCACAGTATTTTGTATAATGTTTGAAGGGAACAATTTAATGCTGATGTTTGTTTTTCCTATTTTCATATGATTGAAAACCATGTTCAAACCGGCCTCCGAACGCCACCCGCGCTGGCCTCCCTCGCTGGCGCTCTATGTCCTCCATGCCGCGGATGTCATCGAGACCGGGCGACGCGACCCTAGCCATGCGGCCTTCGATGCAAAATTACGGCGTAGGACATTTCAGAGTACTTACAATGTTCATTAATTTTTAATATTTTAAGCCTTCCTTATTTACCCTATTTTTATAAAATAAAAATTCAATAAATACTATTACCTCCTAGGAGGTAACAGATGATCGTGACCGTTGGATCGAAATAAATGGACGGTCCACGGTCATTTCGGATTACCGCAGCAAAAGCCTATAGAAAATGAAACATGGTCACAAACCCACAATACTGATCAAATAAATAGCAAGTCATATTGATAATTTACCGGTGCATCTCTTTTTGCACCACCACCCTTTCCCATTGACGATGAACCTGAATTCAAGATGTGTTTTCATCATCCGAACTGCTATCATCAGCAGTCCCAAGGTGGAAGTCCAATTTGTCCTCATCTTCATCTTCACCTCTGTTATTCATTATGAGCCTCGGCTGCAGTTTGTCCCCTGAATTCAAGCCACATTTCAAGGAAACTCAAGGAATATTGCGAACTCAATGCAGAAATATTAATATTTAGTCAAACAAAAAAATTCCTACTAGATTGTGGCAAGAACTTCTGTTTAGGCATGTGTGAAGTTAACTTTAACTCCCTTCTTAGCAAATAGAGTTCATAGTGTATATATTACATCGAAGATTTCTATACAATGCATGAATCAGAGCAGTGACCAAAGGAACCCAGAAATGAAACATGCATCGTTGTTTCAAGAACATGATCACTATACAAGCCATGGCTTCACTACTATAAGAGGATCATACACAAAATGGCTGGGCACAACAGCGCCAGACAAGGTGAATTATTGTGAGAAAGCATTTTTTTTTTCTTTCTCTGAGCAAGGAAAAAAATACTGAAGATGCATGGCAAAGTATGGATAATAACCAACTAAACAAGTAACCAAGTGACAACAGTTTTTAGAGCCAAAAAATGGAAAGCTTAGTGACTGCAAATGCACTACATGACAGTAAGTTAATTTCTATTCAGCATGATTTGCAGGCAAGCATGGTAGTTTCACCTGGTGCCTGATAGCTGTTGGGGGATACTGGGATGAGAGAATGCGATGGCTTAATTCTATACGTGATCTATCATTCATGTTGCATCATCACCTTTTGTGACAATTTGATGGTCCAATTGGTGCACATCAAGAAAATTCAGAAGCAATCCTGAATAGTGAAGAAACTTGAGCATCACGGGCTTGATACCTTTTTAATGCACCAATTAAAACATCACATATAAGTACTGGCAATCTCCTACTACTTTAATTTTTTTTCCAACTGTGTATATAGAACTATAGGTTAAGATGTCTCCTACTCAGAGTCTTTTTTTTTTTGGAAAGCAAGCATATCAGGTTACTCTGTCTAGCAGTTCTTAGAACCCTATCACTGAAGTGTGTCTTGCTGGCAGCGTCCCCCCTCTGTTGGACGCGTGCTTCTCCTCGGTTGCTGGTTACATGCTACAATCAGTGGAGTGCTGGACATGCAGATGCCTCCATCCAGTCATTGACAAGCTGTGCTGACCAAGACCACTTGCAAAGCCTTAAAAAAGACCTCTAAAACTATTGCCTTTCCAAAATCAGTACTGTCCTTTTTATGAACCAATGGAATGATGCCGTAAATCTGTTATCTTTGATTGATATATACATAATCCTTCATAAATCCCATAGAAGCTAAAATGCATTGTACAATAGTGTGGAATATCTAAATACAACATACATTTTTAAAACGGTTACTTGATCACTCCCAGATAAATACTAAAACTATGCATACAATAGCTGGGTTTTGACTTTTTTTTGTTTGCATGGATTATTATTAGGTTCTTGGCGTGGCCTACATGTCGCAGCTCGGAGCTATTTATCCTGTCTCCAAATGTCAAGCAGAATTCAGCATAGTCGTTAGAAGCCTCCCTTAATGAGCACAGTGCTGCCCTCATCTTTTTTTAGTGTTTGTAGAGCACTTGATGAGATGGAGTTTTCAGTGTTTGTAGAGCCCCTTAGGACTTGGTTGCAAGTTCAATCATGCTGCCCTCATCTTATACTAAATCACTGGGCTTCTAATAAGCCCGGATCTACTTCTAGGCCACATATAAATCATAGGAAAATATATACTTTCCTGAGGTTGGACTTTCTACATTTCTTTTGGATCACAGTAGGAATAAAGTTTACATGCTTTTTTCTCTTTTGCCTCATATTGACATACTTTAGTAGGAGAATAGGAGAAGCCTAAGGAGATTCCAAGATATTCGGCACCGTCTTTAGCAGCTCTCTGCTGAAGTTCCTGCAAGTTTCCAAAATCCAGTGTCTTTAGAACAGCTCCAGTTTACTGTGAAATCGAACCGAGGGAGCAGCAAATGAACTAAGGACATTACATGAGTCTGCTGTTCACTGTCAGAGATAAAATCGAACTCATCGCGAGCGTCGAACCTTGCACGGGACAGGTCATCTATGGGTAGGTCTGTGAAGCTTCTGTACCCAGGGTCACTTCCAATTTGTTTATCTTTCCTTTGGAGTAAAAACCGATGCCACTGAAGCTCTCCCAAACACCAAAACTGAACTCTAGACAACTGATCTGTGTCAGTAGTTCGATTTAGCATTGGAGCTGCTCTTAGTGGACAGTATCACACTCCAACATATCTAATTATTCAGATATACATGGATAACCAAATGGTGAATTACAGTCCCTGAAAAGTAGTAACCATCATGTTTTCACAAAATTGGATTTGATAGTTGTTGTCTTTCACTCATGCGTCACATAAAGAACGAATGTACGGCTAACCATTTTCCTTTGTTCTTTACATTTTAGCATGATTTCATTAATTGTATATGTGATAATCTTTAGTTATTTATTTCTTGCGTCTATTAAGGTCATTCATTTTTAATTTAATTGTAGCTCCTTGCTCGTTCCAATTTAATTAACAAATATTTTCAAACAATCTCTCAAATAGATGCTTAAATCATATGCGCGCTCTGATAGGATGAACATCTTTTTAATACTCTGAAACCTCTCTTGATTTGAGGAATATGTTCTATAGATCTTTACCACCACCAGCAGCCTCCACTACTCTAGGTACTCACATCAGCGACAGTTTTAAACCCCCCTTCAGTGCCGGATTTTAAACTGCCACAACCAAAACAACAGTGATGTGGGATAACTATTAGTGGTGGTTCTTTCAAACCGCCACTGATGACCATCAGTGGCGGTTCTAGAACCGAACTGCCAGTGATGTGATTTTCAAAAATTACGATTTTAAATCCAAAAATAGCAAACAGAATAGCAAAAAAAAAATTTTGATTTTAAATCCAAAAATAGCAAACAGAATAGCAAAAAAAAATAATTTTTCACCTAGGGAGGGCCCCCTAGCCAGCTGGCTGCCAATTTTTCATGTCATGTATTTTTTTTTTACATCAAATCATGCACAAGTGGCCGGCTGGATTTGAACCTGCAACCTCCTCCTCAGGCATACCCTCCTCTACCACTGCACCACAATATCACTTATGACTATAACTTGTTTTCGGCCTCCTCATATTATACCAAACCAAGTAAAAATTGAGTATTTGAGACCCTAAATAAATTCAAATAAAAAATTATCAACTATAAAGTTTCATAACTTTTTGAGATCTACAACTTTCATATTGGTCATTTCTCCATCCAAGGTCATTTAAAAAGTCAAATTTCAAATTTAAGAAAGTCAAACATAATTTTTTTTTTGACAAGATGATTTCAAATTAAAAATTGTCAACTACAAAGTTTCATAACTTTTTGAGATCTATAATTTTGTTTTAGCCATTTGTCCATCCGAGGTTATTTAAAAAAAAGCTAATTTCAAAAATTTAAATTTTAAATTTGAGACATTCAAACATAGCTTTTACATAAGAAAATAAATTCAAATGAAAAGATTGTCAACTACAAGTTCTAGATATTTCTAAGATCTACCACTTTTATTTTGTCCATCTTTTCATGCGACTTTTGTTTTATCAACTTAAAATTTGAATGTCAAAAATTAACTAACTTCAAACAACATTTTGAAAGTATAAATGATTTCAGCCGGAAAAATCTTGAATAACAAAGTTGTGCAACTTATCAAGATCTAAAACTTTTATTTTGGTCATTTCTTCATCAGATAAAGTAATAGTGATATTACTCACAAATCTTACATATCTCTCACATAGTTTCCTAAAGTATAAGAGAGAGAGATGTAAAATTTGTGAACAACATTACTATCACTTTGTCGGATAAGAAAATGACTAAAATAAAAGTTATAGATCTTGATAAGTTCTATAACATTTATTTTGGTCATTTTTTCATCAAAATCCATCAAATTTTTATGCTTTATTTTTAATATTTGACATCTAGCAGATCACATCAATGGCGGTTTGTGCCTAAAACCGCCACTGATGGCCCTGTTTCAGTGGCGGTGTCATCGGTGGCGGTTTATGGCTAAGACCGCAACCGAGGGCCCTGTATCAATGTTGGTTCTTGGTTAGAGCCGGCAGTGATGTTTGAACTCCATATTAGTGCCGGTTTCGACCACAAACCGGCAGTGATGTGGACCTTCAATGCCGGTTATTACTGTTGCCAGGCGTGTTTTTTATATTAAAGTGTATAACTGGCACTGAAGAGATATCAATGCCGGTTCTACTAAAACTGACACAAATGTTGCCGGCATTGAATGTCGATTCTGTAGTAGTGCTCATTACGCATCAAATATACATTGGCATTCTCTGAATATGTGTACTTCATCAAGCTGACATTTGGTCTGCACCAGGCATCCTGCCACAATGTCTGAATGTTCAGAAGTTCAGGGTTCCCCACCACCCCCCCCCTCTCTGAGAGGATTAGAAATTCAGAGCTAATGTAGCATGTGTGTCGCTATAATCGGAGTTGTGCTACCTTGTAAAATTATTCTTTTGGCTGAGTTATTACAAAATATAGAAATCTATTTCAATTAATTATTTCTATATCTTTCTGATTAATCACTGTAGGTTTGCATGGTTTCACTCATGAAATAGGTGTACTCTAAAACTCATCTAAGATATGTTGTATTTTTTGGGTCCTTCTCATACACAAATGCGTATGGAGTTGATTGCTTGGAATGCTTTTTTATTGGTGCATGAAAATAGATATAAGTATTGACGACATTATAATTCATCCAGGATCATGATTAAGCATTGGTATGCATAAAAATCAGACTGATATATAAACCTTTTGGTAGGAAACTCTGAAACTAGACTTAGACAGTCAGACTACAGTAACATGAGGAATCATGTAGATTTAATCGGCATTGGTAAATATAGGTTGCTCAAATATTGCATATCCTATGATAAAATTTTGTGTCTGTAGCAATGCATGGACATATGCTAGTTGAATTATAATTCTTTGATTTGCACCACCATTATGTGTGAGTTCCTCTTATTTGCACCCCTGCCCTTCGCCATCATAGAATCCTGGTTGGAATACACGTGAGTCTGCTGTAGTGGATTGTGGATAGAGTGTTGGCCTGCGTCGGCGTATCCATCGACGATCTTTAGTTAGCGCCTTAGCGGTCCCTCAGCCGACACTAAGGTGATTGGGCATCACAGCCCACACACTAAAGTGATCGGGTACTACGGTACAACGCCGAATGATCCAAGATAAAAAAAATTCTAATGCTAGGTTTGTTTGTATTTGTTTTTTTTATATTTTTTGATTAATGAACCGGCATATAATGTCGAAGGCAGGATTTTGAACTTGAATATTCCCATGTCTGAAAAAGTTCGATGCATAGGTTCAAAATATTTTTCATAGCTGCATTTTATACTGAAACTGAAGTCACAAAAACAGTGAAATAACAAAACAAACTAGTAAAGGTAACTTACAAAACAAACTAATAAAAGAAGGTTTTGTAAGAATTTTTTATTGAATTGTGCACACTGCTACTATCAATACGGCATGCGTGAGTTTTATTTTTTAAAAAATGGCATGCATGCATACATGTGCATTCCCATTGACCCTAATATTTTCACCGAGAAACGGCAATATGAGATACAGTACGATCTACGATATTATACAAATAAATTCATAAAGATGCAAGTTTTATACAAAAAAATATATAATATTGAGCGGCAGTATTTTTTTAACAAAATCGCCCTGGTCACTTCTGAACGCCATCTGATTCCATTAGCTGCTTGCATGTGCTTGGATTTAATGCTCCGTGCAAGTCAACCCATGGACTTGTTCGCAAATCGAAGCGCAAACGTGAGTATAGAAGATTTCCAGCAATAATAAATACTCCGCAGTGCGCAGGCATCACTGACATATACAGTATACCCTGCTAGCTAACTGGGCGGCAGCTTCGCTGAGCTCCGAGCTGAGCATAGCCTCCCCAGCAGCTGGAGCTTGGAGCTCAGCTTTCTTGAGAGGACCTCCTGGAGGAAGAATGAAGCAGGGAAGCAGCAGGCGCGGGAGCAAGAAGCATGGAAGCGGAGGAGCGGGGGCACTGTGGCTCCTGATGCCTCTTCTAGTTTTGATTGTGCTCAAGACAAATCTCCTGCCACAGGTTGCACGCTGTAAGTAGCTAGTCATCACCGTCACTGCATGCATCATTATCATCGGATCAAGGCTGGAGATCATGTCCTCCTTGATCAGTTTCTGCCGAATTTGCTTGTTCTTCCTAGCTAGCTAGTCATCATCAGAGTTCACTGCCGTGCCGTCGTTACCATTTACTAGCTAGCTTTTTCCAACCATTTTCTTTTCAAGAATGGATATGAGTTGTAGGGACACATGAATACGTAAGTTTATACTTTGTGCTAATGGTGGAGATTCTGCAAGGTTCCACTTCCACATACATGGGGATTTCTTCCCATGCTGACTGCTGAGCCCATTCTTATATCTGATGATAGTGACACACATGAGTATCTCCAGCAAGCCTCCAAGATAGCACACACTGCACTGCACTAGGGGATGACCAATTGTTCATTCAGATATACTATAAGCGAGAGCTGCATAGGACTAGGACAGCAGACCATCTAAAGCAAACAAAGATGCTACTTTTGCAAATAGAGAGACCAGATTTCCTAAATAGTCACGTTTGGGATGGTCGGTCCATAAACATCCATTAATCTGTAAAAGTTGCTGAGCTAAGTTTGACGGAATGGTATTGCCAGTTCACCTCGCTAATTCAAGCTATGGGCAGCGCAAGAAGATGGCAGCAGCTCAGCAGCCACTAGACCTAGCGCAGCATATAAGAAGCTTAGCAGCTGTAAAATTATGTCAAAGATCTGGAAAGAAACAAGCTAGTGTACTACGTCTCTTATATACTAAGTATATGTGTTACCCAAGTTTCACTCCATCTCTTCCTCGAAATGTATTAACAAGAATATGTGCCATGTGGATGTGTGGCCTTCCTCCTCCATTCAAATTCAGATTCGATTGTCGGGTCGTCACCACCTTCTGCGGCATCAACAGTCACACACAGCAACGTCGATGCGACGAAAGGTAATTAATTTGTTATTACAGTATACATTTTCTGCAGAATGGAAGGTCATTTGCACGTTCCAGGACGACTAAACTAATAACACAGTAGTAATTTATCTTTATCTATGGGGTGCCGCCTGCACTGCATTGATGCATGTGCAACTTGCACTAAGGCCTTGTTCAGTTCGTGAGAAAGTTGCATCTCCTGCACTGTAGCACTTTCGTTTGTATTTGGCAAATATTGTCCAATCATGGTCCAACTAGGCTCAAAAGATTCGTCACGTGATTTACAACTAAACCGTATAATTAGTTATTTTTTTTACTAACATTTACTGCTCTATACATGCGGGTAGAAATTGATGTGATGGGAAAGTTGCATGAAAGTTGCAACTTTCATGGCAACTGAACATGGCGTAATTAAATTACTACTACTACTGCTGCTACTACGAATGACAATGGAGATAATCGAAGGAGCTGCTGCTGAGTCAACAAAGCAATTAATCTGCAGGTATGGCAGCAGCAGCATCAGCAGCACCAACGACAAGCAGCATGTTGACCTGCAACCTCACCAACCATCAATCCAACACCTGCAGCATGGAAGGCGACGTGCGGATCCATGGCAAATCCGCCACCATCCACGTCGTCGCCACCGCGTCCACCTACCCTCCGGAGAACTCGACCGTCAAGCTCCGCCCCTACGCACGCAAGTGGGAGGCCCAGGTGATGCTGCTTGTCCGGGAGGTCACCGTGCAGTCCAGCCCGCCGGGCGCCGCCGCCGCCGACGGCGGCCCACCGCCGTGCTCGGTCCGGCACGACGTTCCCGCGGTGGTTTTCTCCACCGGCGGCTACAACAGGAACTTCTTCCACGTCATGGCCGACGTGATCATCCCGCTGTACCTGACGGCGCGCGAGTACAACGGCCGCGTCCAGCTGCTCGCCACCGACTACGAGCCCAAGTGGATCGCCAAGTACAAGTCCATCCTCGCCGCGCTGTCCGAGTACCCGGTCATAGACGCCGACGCCGACGCCGACGACGTCGTGCGCTGCTTCCCGTCGGCGCGTCTCGGGCTGGAGAGCCACAAGGAGCTTGGCATCGTCCCGGGCCTCTCCCGCCACGGCTACACCATGGTGAGCTTCCGGGACTTCATCTTCTCCGCCTACTCGCTGCCGCGGACACGGCTGACACCCGTAAGCCGCGGGAGCGGCCGGAAGCCTCGGCTAGTCTTCGTCCTGCGGCGCAACTCGAGGCAGCTCAAGAACGAGGACGACGCCATGGCCGCCGCGACCGGCGTCGGCTTCGAGGTGATCGCTGCGGGGCCGGACGACGTGAGTGACCTGGAGAAGTTCGCCGGGGTGGTGAACTCGTGCGACGTGCTCATGGGCGTGCACGGCGCGGGGCTGGCCAACATGCTGTTCCTGCCGCACAACGCCACGGTGGTGCAGATCGTGCCCTACGGCGAGATCAGGTGGGCGTGCCGCCACTCCTACGGGGACCCCGTGCCGGACATGGGGCTCCGCTACCTCGAGTACGAGGCCACCGCGAACGAGACCACGCTCAAGGAGACCTACCCGAAGGACCACGCCGTCTTCACCGACCCGCTCTCCATACATAACCAGGGATTCGACAAGATGTGGAACATCTTCATGAACGGACAGCACGTCATCGTAGACGTCCAACGATTCACAGGGTTCCTCGAGGAACTCTACCGGACCGTCACCGTGGAGTAGTAGAGCAGAATAGCTAGGCGTCATCAACTGAGTGGATAAATCTGTAATTCTGCTCTTGTTTTAATTCTAATATTGAGCTGTACCAAGACAGAGAGCACAAGTTATTTTTCGAATTAAAAAATGAAACAAGAGAGTTCAGATTTTATTAGCTATGATCGAATTAGCAAATATGGTTTAATATGTTGTGGTTGTGGTTAGACGTACATCATTCTAACTTGTATGAGCATTTATTTATCTAATTCATTAGGGTGATGAGCTTGAATAATGGGGTAATAAACTAATTAGGACTCTAATCCCTAGTAGACGTACCGCTACTAATAAAATGGGCCATGACTCATGCTTCAAAGAGTGGAGAGAAAGAGTTTGCTTTTACGTTGCATATACATTGCTGCATTTCGAGATAAACAGAAGACATGGGCTTCAGGGCTATTCGTGCCCAGATTTAACTTAACAGAATCGTACAATGAACCCATGAATTAAAGTCGTCAAATTACACCACAAAATCTCAGAAGTTTAACACCTACGGATGATTGGTCAATTATATTGATGGTACAATTATGTTGGCAAAGCTATAACATCTAACTTTTAGGCATTTCACCATAATCTCTGAGGAATTTTTTTAACAACAAGCGGCAACAGAATGGTGGGTATACATTAATAGAGAAGAAGAGTTCTACAACAATAAAATAAAAAAGAGACAAAGTAGGCAAAACTTAACGGTGGTGGTTAAAAACATTAACCGTGGAGGTTTTTTCAACCGCAATGAAGCAAAGGTCACGGTAAATCACCGATTAACCGTGGCAGTTGGGCCAACCATCACGGTTAATCGATTTATCGTGGCGGTCGATTTAAAAACAACCACCACGGTTAATCGACCGTGGCGGCTCTCTTTAATGCAACTGCCATGGTAAATGCCTTCCAGAAAACCAAAAAACCCCCCAAAAATATTGCAACTTCTGGGAATCAAACCAACAACCTCACACTCAACACTTTAAAGTTCTACCACTACACGTCGCAAGAAGAAGTGGCCGATCCCAATCGTCAGAAGGATTTCCAAAATGTTGATCCTTCCTCTACCTCACGCTGGCCTATCAAGGGGGTACCAGTGCGTCCTCTACCGACTACTGCTGACAAGGTGCAAGCAAGAGTTGCTTACAAGCCAATGGGTGGACCACGAACGATGGGTCGTCTCCTTGCTGATCTCAAGATGTATAGTGGAGCTCAAGGCTCATGCAATCATTGTGGTGAAAAATGGAGTCACGACCACATCTTAGGTTGGCCTCAATGTCTTGGATGAACTGTATGCATGATGCTCCAACTGATACTACTGAACTGGATGAACTGGATGAAGCCACTGGTGAGGAAGAATGCCTTTGTTTGTCTGCTGATGCTGAGGGCGTTTCACTGTTAGTCAAAACTCTACAACTTCAAAGCACAATGAACAACATGTGTATCCTGATTTTAGTAGATTCTGGCAGTTCAGCTTCATTCATCAATCAAGCTTTGGTGACTCAGTTGGCTCTTTCGCAAGTACAGTGCCTGCTATGCATGTGCACGTGGCTAATGGCAATACCTTGCAATGTTCTTCTAAGGTCTCTGCTACAGCCTAGACCATTTAACAGTGCAGTTTTCAGCACACATTGAAGATTCTTTCCCTCCATACCTATGATCTTATTATTGGCATCGATTGGTTCTAGGTGGGTCCCATAAAGATGGACTAGCGCCAATGCTGGCTGGCAATTCCGTACCAAGGCTCCACTGTTAAGCTCAACGGTACATCAACTGGCTCCACTGACACACTTCAACATCAGTCGAGCCTGAGATTCGTCCTGCTTCAATGCCTCACATTGACTCTGCTTCCATCAGTTGCTCACTGAGTTTTCAGCAGTCATGGCTCCACCAACCTAGTTGCCACCCAAGTGTGACTGTGACCACGCCATACCTCTTATTGAGGACGCAAGGACCAGTCAGCGTTTGTCCCTATTGCTACCCACCAACACTCAACGATGAGATGAAGTAGCAAGTCGAGGCTATGCTTGCACAGGGACTTATTCAACCCAGCACATCACCATTCAACTCACCAATGTTCTTGGTGTGCAAGAAGGACGTTCATGCATTTTTGTGTCAACTGCCGCCACCTCAATGCTGTCACAGTCAAGACATCCTTTCCAACTCCAATCTTCGAGCAGTTGATGGATGAGCTCACTAGTGCGCAGTGGTTCACCATCTCAAATCTTCTGGCCAAATACCATCAGATTTGTATGAAAGAAGAGGAAGAATATAAAACTGCTTTTCTACACATGTGGGTCATTACAAATTTAGTGTGGTTGCCTTTGGCCTATCTTGAGCTCCAAGTACTTTCCAAGGGGCCATGAATACAACCTTGCAACCGTTGCTTCGTCGTTGTGCTATTGTGTTCTTCTATGACATCCTCATCTATTTTAGAACATTTGAGGACCACCTAGAACATATTCGACAAGTGTTGCTTCTGGTGGCCAAGGATTAGTGGCACATTAAGCTGTCTAATATCAATTTATGCAAAATTAAATATCTTACTTGGGACACATGTAAGCCATCAGGGCATCGCCACCGATAGTTCCTAAGTGGTGGCACTCTTGTCTTGGCCTACACCTGCCAATGTCAAAGAGCTCCAAAGTTTCATGGGCCTTGTGGGTTTCTATCGTCGATCTGTTCGACACTACACTATGATATCTAAACCCCTTACCCTCTAGCCAAGAAGAATGTTCTATTTTTTTGGACTTTAGAACATCAAACAACACTTACAACATTGAAGCAATGCCGCAGTTCAGCTCTAATTTTAGCTTTACCTAATTTCTTCCAGCAGTTCTGCATTGAAACAGACACATCCAACACTGGCTGGGGTAGGTGCTATGCTCTTATAGAATGGTTGGCCTCTCGCTTTCCTGAGTTGAGCTCTCAGGCCCAAGAATCAAGGGCTGTCGGCGTACGAGAAGGAATACATGGCCATCCTTATTGTCATTGATCAGTGGTGCTCTTATCTCCAACTAGGGGAATTTCTCATCTATTTGGACCAGAAGAGCCTCACCCACCTAAATGATTAACGTCTGAAGATTGCTTGGCAGCAGAAAGTGTTCACTCACCTCCTCAGCCTTCAGTATTGTATTGTACTGTACAAACCTGGTTCTAATAATAAGGTTGCCGACGCCCTGTCACACCACAACCACTCCACAAAGTTGTTCTCCATTTCATCTGCAGTTCCTTCATGGCTAGATGACATTGTTGCAGGTAACTTAGGCCGATGCTAAGGCTCAGGAGTTGCTCACAAAACTTGCAGTCTCGACTTCAGCAGATTCATAATTTTCTCTACATCAAGGCTTACTGCACCAAAATGGCTGTATTTGGGTGGGATCAGATTCTACCTTGTAGCACTACATAGTCATACCTACATTTTATGCTTCGACAGTGGGAGGTCATTCCATATTTCTAGCCACGTATCAGCACATCAAGCAATTATTTGCCTAGTCTAGACTCAAGATAGTCATCTAGCAATTCGTCGCTTTGTGGCCAACTTTGTCAGCAAACTAAACTGGATCGCCCTAGGTATCCCGACATTCTTCAACCTCTCCCTATTCCTTCCATGGCTTGGAAAGCCTTTCTATGGATTTTGTCGAGGGGTTACCATCTTCCGGGGGCAAGAATTGCATTCTGGTGGTTGTTGATCATTTTTCAAAATATGCACACTTTGTTCTGCTGTCTCAACCATTCACGGCTCTTATAGTGGCTAAGCTCGTCCTTCAGCATGTTTATCGTCTTCATGGATGACCTACTTCTATTGTTTTTATCGCAATCGAGTCTTTACCAGTTAGTTATGGCAACAATTGTTTCATCTCGCCGGTGTTTCTCTCAAGATGTCTATAGCATACCATCCACAGACAAATGGTCAAAAGAAAAGGGTCAATTAGTGCTTGGAGATGTTTTTCTGATGTTTTGCCAATGCCTACTCTCACAAATGGATTAACTGGATATATTTGGTTGAATACTGGTACAACACAACATGGCATTCGACACTGGGTTTTTCACCATTCTATGTCCTTTATGGCCACCAACTTCGTTAATTTGGCATTACTGGGGAGTTAGCCACTTATCCTACTTCTCTGTGTGACTGGCTCTAGCAGAAATCATTGATGCCAAACTCATTTAACAACACCTATTGCGTGCCCAAGGACGTATGAGAGTCCAGGCCAACAACTCCAGCATAGAAAGACAATTTCCAGTGGGTGATTGGGTTTATCTGAAGCTAAGCCATATCTCCAAGCTTCCATGGCTCCACGATCTAATTAGAAACTTTGCTTCAAGTGGCCCTTTTTAGGTTCTGGAAAAGATTGGTGCCGTCGCCTACAAGCTTCAGCTGCCGAACTCCCCCTCCATACACCTGGTCTTTCATGTTTCTTAGGTGAAGACTACCGTGCCAACTGATCATCCAGTCGCTACTCTACTGCAAGCTGTTGACAACCTCCACATTCCGCCGAAGGTGCTCCAGCACTGCTTTGGAAACTCGGGCGCTGTGGTCGTTCCGCAAGTACTGGTCTGGTGGTCGGACTTCCGCTATCATTGGCCACATGGGAAGACCTTAAAGCCTTGAAGCAACGTTTTCTATGGGCACCTGTTTGGGGACAAGCAGCGACTTCTTCCGCGGAGGGTGTCTGCAACACTGGGAAGACGACCCGCACCAGGAGACCGAAGGCGTTCCGAGCCGGGAGATGGGCTTCATCACTCCACATGCACTCCTAAGCCCAACACCAAATACATGGGCCGAGATCTACCCTATAAGCGTACTTAAGGAGAGCACGGAGGAGAAAGAGGGTAACAAAGAGAAGAACGGAATTGTAATACAAGCTTTCCTCTGCCGTGCTACACTTGTATCCTCTGTTCTTCTTCTCCTCTTCTCGGAACAAGCTTCTCCAATCTCCCCTGCTAACACCTAGGTATTATTCGATTATAAATGGTCATTGAGCGGGCTAAATGGGAGGTCTGTTAGCATCGCCTGTGACAGCAAAGCAGAAATAAACAACTTCAAAAAGATCCAATTAAATCAAAATAAAATGGAAAGAGAAAGAAGAAGATAAAAGTTAAAGATAAGAACGATTAGCTGGCATAGTTACCAAACCTGCTCAGGTGACTATATATGTAGTATGGCCAGTGTGCATTTTGCCAATGAAAAGAGTAAAAACAGTCTAAGACAACAACACGCGCGCTACTCGCTAGCAGCCGTAGTTCGCTGTCTCACTCGCCCAATCGCCCCCGCCTCGCTCTCACCATGTCGTCCACCCCCGCCCCGACCCCTTCGGCCGCCGCTGACTACGACCGCCTGGTCGAGCTCCGCGCGCTGGACGCAACCATGGCCGGTGTGCGTGGCCTCGTGGCGTCCGGCGCCACGCGCGTGCCCCGCATCTTCCGCGCTCCCAAGCCCGAAAAGCCACCAAAGCCCAACGCTACAGAGGCGGCGGCGGGACCGCCGCCGCCGCCGTGCATCCCGACGATCGACCTCAGCGTGGTGGACCACGAGGAACTGGTGGCTTCCCTGAGGCGCGCAGCGGCGGAGTGGGGGCTCTTCCTGGTGACGGGCCACGGCGTGCCCGAGGAGGTGGCCGGCGCGGCCCTCGGCGCGGCACGGGCGTTCCACGACGCGGACGGCGGCGAGGGCACCGAGAAGGCGCGGCTCTACACGCGCGACCCGGCCAAGGCGGTCAAGTATAACTGCAACTTCGACCTGTACCAGTCGTCCGTGGCCAACTGGCGCGACACTCTCTACCTGCGGATGGCACCTGACCCGCCGGCCGACGGCGAGATGCCGGAGAACTGCCGGTGAGCTCTCTCTTTCTCCTGCTCACTATCCTGTCGGATAACTTTTGATCCTGAGTTGCTGAAGAAGCACGCATTTCCAAAATGGCCACTCAAAGTATTGTTTTGTGGAAGTTCTAAAATTTGCAGATGACAGTGATGTATACTGGTGTGTACATACATGAAATTATTATTGGCGAGTGCTAAGTTGCTTGATGCATTTTTTTTAAAAAAAAAATTTGAAAAAGAGTAGCCTGATGTGGAACTTTATATAGGACTTACATTTTCTGTCAACCGTATCTACTTCAAAAAGTATTTAACTTGTGAATTTGCATCAAGTATGACAAACCTATCCTAATGACCTAATGTTTACTTTTGTCCCAATGTTAACTCAATCTACTGAGTGAGGCAAATTAGACTGTCTACGACCTCTGAACACCAGTTGAGGACTGCCATATGGCAGTCGACCCATCTGTTTTCTGAAAGGTCAGCAGCAGCTTTGGCAAACTGGTATTACACCTTAAGCAGGAACCAAGGTGTCGGTCAATTATTTCTGCAGATTGTTATCATTGGCAAGCGGCAACAGGTTTTGTACTGGCAATTACATTTGTAAGGAGCTTATTATGTTCGCCCTGACGTTGTCAGCTTGCTGTCTGAACGACTGCTTATGTGTTCAGTTCGTGATACACCTGCTTTAAGCTTTGTGACAACACAAATTTTCTGTCTGCATCATGGACTGAAAAAACTTCAGATATCTGTTTTCCATTTCCAATTCTGACAAACATGGACTAAAATAATACTTGTGATAAGAAATTACTTGATAGTGAAAGGATACATGATTTTTCAGGGAAGCATTCTTTGATTACGCCAAGCATACGAAGATTTTACTCGATACATTGTACCGATTGCTATCAGAGGCTCTTGGCCTGAGCCCGAGCTACCTAATTGATATTGAGTGCAACCGAGGGCAGCTGAAACTGTTTCACTACTACCCTCCATGCCCGGAGCCCGAGGTCGCCATCGGAACAACCCAGCATTCAGACACCGGCTTCCTCACCGTCCTTCTCCAGGACGAGATCGGTGGCCTGCAGGTCCTCCATGACGACCAGTGGATCGATGTCCCACCAACGCCGGGAGCGTTCATAGTGAACATCGGCGACCTCATGCAGGTACACATAACGGAGACCTAGTAAAAAAATTCATTGTTTTCAGAACTGATACATATTTTGTTGCACATCTACAGATGATGTCGAACGACAAGTTCAGAAGCGCCGAGCACAGGGTGGTGGCAAAGAAGGCTGGACCGAGGGTCTCAATCGCATGCTTTACCAGCCATTCAGATTCGCCAAGGATGTATGGCCCTATCAAGGAGCTCTTGTCTGACGAATGCCCACCGTTGTACAGGGAAACACTCGCCAGAGATTATATTGCCCACTACTACACCGTCGGGCTAGGTCGCAAAAAGGCTATTTACGATTTCCGGCTGTAGTGGTTCTGGTCAATTAAATTAAATAACGAGTGCTGTTTCTCTAATGTCCCTGAACTATAAATATATATCTCTCCTTTGTCGCAATACATACATGAATTGAGAAGGCGTTGAGGATCAGCTTATATGCCCGTACGCCCTGTATTGGGAAATAAAGAATAAATACTGAGACCTACTTCAAAAATCACAATATATTATGAAAGATGCGATCTGCCAACGATGTAATAACCTGAAGGAATTATATAGACAACATGTGTTCTTTTCCTGCCCTCTCTTCTCGGAAATATGCACCTGCACCGGCCAGTCATTGCTCACAACTGCCAGCGACGAGCACATTTGGGGCATCCCCATCGATCTCGGATACAGATCCTGTAGCTAGTTTGGCTACTGTTCTTCTTGCAATTCAATGGCGCATATGGGACACCAGGCGTTGTCTTCACGGGTGAAATTATTATTTCTCAAGTTCGCTACGATATTTGGGAGAGCCGTTTTGTTAAGACCTCCGTGTCTCCAGCAGCGACGAAACCAGAAAAAAATTTAGGGTGGGCGGAACAAAAGTCTACAATGAATTATCTCTACTATGGTCCCTCACAGTAGACGTATATAATAGCTTCAATCAATCTTATATTGAAAACGTCGACCAACGATGAAATTGACAAAATACATCATGAAAAAAAAGATGAAGTTCATTCGTACCGAAAGGACCAATTGTGAAACTAATAAACAGCACATAACGTTGCCCCACATTATTCCTCCGAAGTAGTAACCTACACAAATAGACATAATTGATTAGTCATACATATATGAACCTCCAAATTAAAAAATTTAGAAGAGAATAGAGCATGCCACTACTTTTTTAGGCAATAACATACGACGCTTTTTCATCTCTTGAAACCGCTTTTTGATCTTTTCATTATCAATCTTTCTAAATATTAGTTGAATAGAGGATACCACCTCCTTGTACTTGAATAGTAGTTGCGCAAAGTTCTTTTCGATATACTGAAAATCTAAAAATTAAAATATACCATGAATCAAACAATCAATCTTTTAATCATAGACTTAATGTCTCAGCCTTACATTCACAGAATCACGGTAAAAAAAATCTCCTGCCACTGGCCGCTGCTGCTCGCCTAGAAGGACTGGAAGCTGTGCTGTGCCGCCCGCCGTGGCCCCTGTCGTGCTGCCCGCCCGGCCGCTGTGTCCCCCCAAGCGGCGCACCTGGTTGCCTGGCTGGAGCGCCCGAGGGCCGAGGAGGCAGCCCGCTCGCCCTCACCTTGCTGCAGCGCCCGCACCGGACCGAGGAGGCGAGGAGGCAGCCTACTCATGGCTCGCCTGGCTGCAACGCCCCAAGCAGGCCGCAATTGTGCAGGAGCCGTGCCGCCTGCCGCACCCGTCCGTGCGGCCGCGCGTGGAGTCGGGACGGGAAAGGGGAACGAGGAGTCGAGCAGGCCTGGAGTCGAGGAACAGGAACGATGGATTGAGGGTTTCATCATTCACTAGTGGGCTTTAGGCTTCTCTGTTCACTAAAATTAGGCCTAAAACATGTCAGACCTTCCTATCCAAACCTACCTGGCAGCCGTAGGCAGGGCTTTACATACACAGATACATGAATTCTAAGAGGGTGCTACTCAGCCTGGGCGTTCGGTCATGACCGAACCGAACCGATCGGTTCTTCGGTCATCTCGAAAGTTCGGTCATCTAAAAATAGTGACCGATCGGTTAGTTTCAAAACTCAGGACCGAGCAAGTTCGGTCTCGGTTAGTTCGGTTCGGTCTCGGTCATGACCGAACTGACCGGATTAGACAAAACAGCTATAAAATAGTATAATTTGTAGCAAATTTTAGCAATGTTTTTTCTATTCAATGCAAAAATAACAATACAACATATAGATTAAACAAAGTGATAAGAGTGATGATTGATATAAACCCATTATAATAAATATTATATTGCTAATAGTAGTCTAAAATACATATTATTGTCAACAAAAACTAAATATTCGGTTACTTCGGTTAGTTCGGTTACCCGAGACCTATAACCGAACTAACCGTAAAAAGTTCGGTTAGTATGAACCTAGGACCGAACTAGTGACCGAAAACTTCGGTCTCGGTCATTTCGGTCTCGGTCTCGGTCACTTCGGTTCGGTCTTCGGTCTTCGGTCAATTATGCCCAGGGTTAGGTGCTACGGTGGGGCTCTACGTATCTGGCAGCCGTAGGCAGGGCTCGAGCCCAGGTAGCCCGGCCGCTAGCTCCGTCGCTGGTCTCCAGTCCAGGGCTGCACCAATGGTTCATGTATTTCGAAATTTTAATCACCCCAAAAAACTGTGTTTTAGTTACCTATGGTTTAGCTATTATTCAATTTAAGTGATCAATGAGCAGACTAGATGGAGGTCTGCCAGTATCGTCTATGGCAGCAAAGCAGAAATAAACAAATTCATAAAGCTCCAATTAAATTAAAATCAAATGGAAAGAAAAAAGTTCAAAAGGTCAAGATAAGAACGAGGCTTGGTATGGCTACCAAACCTTCTCAGTTGACTAGCTATATATGTGGATGAATGTGCATTTTACCAAAGAAAAGAGTAGCCTGTTTGATAGTGCTCTGGTTCCTTGCAAAACAATTTTGGCTCTGTTTTCTTTGAATAAGCGTCTGTCTTGAAGAAGCTAAGGTCGTTTAAAGATCTTTCTCTAATTCTACAATTGGTCCCTTTTTCTTTAGTAAATTGAGAAATCCAATATGTAGATTGTATCAATTTATTTTTGAATTTCTATATGTATAGTTACGTGAGAACTTGAGTCTAATTCTATTTTCTATTTGAGCCTTTTTTTTTCTATTCCTTTAGAATAATATTTTGATTGCACGAACCAAAAGAATGATGATTTCGGGTTGTACCAACTCTAAAATCAAGTGGAATTATTTTTGTTCTATAATTTTTTTAATATTTTTGTTTGCTGGGAATCAAAATCTTTGATTGATCTAAAGATTATTTAGATTTCTTTACTATATTTAGTATAGTTATTATAGTACACGTTATTTTATAGAAAATTATTTGGCAAAATAGCTGCTTGTTGAAAATGGAGTAAGAGCAACTCCAGTGGACCTCCTAAACAGACATCTATTCTAATTTTTATAAGCTCAAATAAAAAAAGCAACTCCAGTGGCCCTCCTATTTAGACTTTCATTTTAAGAGGACTCTCAAAATATAGTTTCGAGTCCCTAAAAATAGAAGGACCCTATTCCTCCCCTATCAATAGGGTCTTGAGCTGGAGTTGGAAACAAACTTGGGTCTCTATTTTTTTTAAGCCAACATGCAAATGGAAAAAATAGGGGTCCAATTTGCATGTTGGGTTGGAGTCGCTCTAAGGCCTATAATACCACTTTATATGTTTTTATTTTTTCTCATTTATTTTATTTTCCAATTTTCTCTCCCACCCCCTCCACATCCACCGCACGCACCTTATCCACCGACAAAGACAACGCGCAAGTGCGCAGCCAACATAGTTCGATGCCTCACTCGCCCGGTCGCCCGCCGCCACTCCGCTAACCCCGCCTCGCTCTCACCATGTCGTCCACCCCCGCCCCGACTCCTTCCGCCGCCGCCCCCCCCATGACCGCCTGGTCGAGCTCCGCGCGCTGGACGCGACCATGGCCGGTGTGCGTGGCCTCGTGGCGTCCCGGAGCACGAACAGCCGCCAAAGCCCACTGCGAGCGGCCAACAAGAGGCGCCGCCGCCGTGCGTCCCGAGGATCGACCTCGGCACTGCTAACCACGAGGCGCTGGTGGCTGCCCCTGCGCCGCGCCGCGGCGGGTGGGGGCTCTTCCTGGTGACGGGCCACGGCATGCCAGAGGAGGTCAGCGAGAAGGCCCTCGGCGCGGCGCGGGCGTCGCGGACGGCGGGGAGGGCAGCGAGAAGGCGCGGCTCTACACGCTGGACCTGACCAGGGCGGTCAGGTACAACTGCAACTTCGACCTGTACCAGTCGTCCGTGGCCAACTGGCGCGACACCCTCTACTTCCGCGCCGCGCCCAACCAGCCGGCCGACGGTGAGATGCCGGTTGCCGGAGAACTGCCGGTGAGCTCTCTCTTTCTCCGGCTCACTGTCTTGTCCTGACTCAATCTACCGAGTGAGACAAATTAGACTTGTTACTAACAGGCTGTCACCATTCTCTAAATTTATCATTTTCTTATTTTCACATGCACAGAATTTCAATATGACAATGTTATATATACTTCCATGCTGGTGGTATTGGTATTACTGGTATGTCTGTTTTCTGAAAGGTGAGCAGCAGCTTTGGCAGTACAAAACCTTGGCAAGCGGCAGCAGGTTTTGTACTGGCAATTATTCTTGTATGGAGTTTATGTTCGTTCTTGCATAGCTGTCTGAAGGACTGCTTATGACTTCAGATATCTGTATTTCTATTAGCTGTCTGCGTTGCGGACTTTGAAAACTTTAGATATCTGTATTTCCATTGCCAATTCTGACCAACCATTTACTAAACTGTGTTCGGCTAGTCACATAAGCCGGTTGATAAGACATGTCGACTGATTTGGTGTTAGGAAAAAAATATTGATCGAACGGCTGATAAAATAAACGAACAGGATTATTTACTCGATAGCTTTTGAGTTGAAATAAAAAATAATACTACTTGATTGTGAATGACTACACTGAAAAATACTACTTGTCTTGATTTTTCAGGGATGCTTTCTTTGACTATGCTAAACATACAAAGATTTTACTGGATACATTGTTCCGGTTGCTATCAGAGGCTCTTGGCCTAAACCCAAGCTACCTGACTGATATTGACTGCAACCAAGGGCAGATGATAAGGTTTCACTACTACCCCCCGTGCCCAGAGCCCGAGGTCGCCATTGGAACAACTCAGCATTCAGACTCTGGCTTCCTCACCATCCTTCTCCAGGACGAGGTTGGTGGCCATGACGACCAGTGGATCGATGTCCCACCGACTCCGGGAGCGTTCATAGTGCTCATCGGCGACCTCTTGCAGGTAAACACATAAGGTCATGCTCATCACTCAGATTCCGACAGTAAATTGTGACAACTGGAGACCTATCTAAATCATTGTTTTCAGAACTGAACTGATATATATTTTGTTGCATACGTGTATCTGCAGATGATATCGAATGACAAGTTCAGAAGCCCCGAGCACAGGGTGGTGGCAAAGACTGGAGCGAGGCTCTCCATCGGATGCTTTACACATTCAGATTCGACAAGGCTGTATGGCCCTATCAAGGAGCTCTTGTCTGATGAGTGCCCACCGTTGTACACGGAAACACTTGCCAAAGATTACATTGCCCACTACCTCAACGTCGGGCTAGGTCGCAAAAAGGCTATTTACGATTTCCGGCTATAGTGGTTCTGCAACTAAATTACGAGTTCTGTTTCTCTGAAGTCTGAACTGCATGCCTCCTTTGTTGCAATACATTAATTAAGAAGGCATTGAGGATCATCCTATATGCTCATATGCTATATTAGCCTATTAGGACATATGAGCATATGAGATGATAAGTACTGTCCGAAGGCATTGAGTTGGAAATAAAGGAAATGGATAGAGCAATACAATACAATGCCGAGGTACTCCTATCGTGGAGTAATCAGACGTATTTTATCAAAGAAATCAAAATATATACATGTTTAGGACATAAAAACTTGCATAATAGATTTGTTTCCAAAGTGCCTGTGCAACGATCAATGGATCATGTGTATAAATATTATATAAGAGAAATTAAGGATCAAGTTTCACATTCTCATATTTTTTTCTTCGATTGAATTCTCATATCATTTCTAAATGGAAAACAAAAAACGTACTTATCTTTACCACTTCGAATGAAATATAATTTGGATCAATTTCTAGAACTCAACTACTGTCACTCTCTTCTTGTTACATGGCACATACACCCACCAGCTGATGGGCTCCAAGTCCATGGGTGTAAACCACACTACACGCTACGTATATCAACAATTAAATTTAAGAAACAGGTGCTACTATCTTATATACTACTTTATTGTCACCAAGCCGGCGAACTACACACACCCCTGGGCCGGGGACCCCTACGACACGAACCTCCGCGGCATGCTCAAGGACCTGGTCACCGTCACGGCTTCCTACGGTGACTACGGCAATGACATGGCCGGCGACGGCCCGGAGGACAAGTCCTACGGGCTTGCCATCTGCTACGCCGACGCCCCACCGGAGGTGTGCCGGCTCTGCCTCGACATGGCGGCCGGGAACGTGACGCTGGCGTGCCCGCGCGCCGTGGCCGCCGACATGATGTACACAACAAGTGCCTGCTACGGTACGCGAACCCGAGCCTCCACGCGCGCCCGGACATGGTGCCGAGGTTCTCCTTCTACAACAACCTGACGCGCGCCGGCGACGCCGCCATCAGCGCCGCCGCGCTGGGGCCGCTCATGGACCGGCTCACCCCCGCGGCCGCCGCGTCGCGTTCGGACGCACCTACATGAGCGCCGAGCAGAGCCTCTATGGGTTTGCGCAGTGCGTCACGTACGGGCCTGTCGCCGGACGACTGCCGCCGCTGCCTCCGGCGCATCGCCGCCTCGTTGCCCATGTACGTTGCATTCGAACGTTGTCCGATCCAGCCCAGCGGCGGCGGTGCCATGACCTGACCCGCCATGAATTTTCTATGCAGATGGACGAGAGGAGGGCGCGCCTACTCACTGACATGCTACACGCGGTTCGAGGTGGTGCCGTTCTACACGCCGCCCAACACGCAGACCATCGTCGTGGCACCGGCGGCGCCACCGCCAGAGATGTCGCCGGGCGCACCAGCGGCGGCGAAGTCCCATGGTGAAGGTGAGTTAACCACAAGAAGTCCAGTCCAGTCCAGTCTCTCAGTGAGGGTGACAATTGCTGACACCGGCCAACAGCTTTTAGTAGGTGGAAGTCTCGCTTGTCCATCTTCTAAAAAGACCGTTGTTTTTGTTTTTTATGTAAGTTTAACTCGATATATATAAAAAAGTGTAATATTTATATTCGAAATAAATTTATTAAAAAACTAGATTAAAAAATCTTGCCAATATACTAATTACATACTATAAATAGTAATATTTTTTTATATATATCCTGATGCACAAGTTAAAAAGCTGCGTCAGAGAGAATTACAATGTCACTTGCCATCAGGTACCGGTCATTTTTGTTGCAGCCTCCGCCTGGAATGAAAAAAAATATATATAATAAAATCTATATCTTGATGTAGACAATGTATAGATAAATACACGTTTCATATCTTTCGTGTGTTGTATGGTATTTGGACTCACAACCTATACTTATACGAATTAGAATATGCACATTGTACATGTAAATACGTATCAACCTACTAATGCACCAAGTTTTCTTCGCTACAGCCACACAAAAAAAAAAATCCCCGCTGAGAAGTCCCCCTTTCATCCACCCACGAAATTATACCCAGAAAACCAACACAATCAAAATAGACAGCTCAGATTTAATTTCATATATTCTCTCTCCTTACTCATTCACGTCAAACGGCCCAGATCAGATTAAAAGTGTCACCCATCCTTCCCTCCACCTCGACCTCCCCCGCGCGAGAGCCCCGGTGATTCCTGCCTACTCGGTCTCGAATTGAATTTCTTGGAAACAAAAACTCCTCCCGGCGTTCAGCACCGCGGCTCGCGCCGCCGCCGTCGCCTGCACCTAGCTGACTGCGCGTCCCGCTACGGGAGGCCCTCCGACGGCCGCTGCTGCCTGGGCATGGTGGCACCCAGGGCGGGGGATGGCGACAAGCGGCGTGGCTCGCGACGCCGCGCGGCCGCAGGCCGGGCACCGGGGCGCTAGCGCTCCCTTCCGCCATCCCTCCCTCCACCCCTCCCGCCCCGATCCGCGTCGTCACTCCATTCCAATCCACGCCGCCACCAAGCTGACGCCGTGACCCGGACCCCCGATCTCGCCCTCCCCATCTCCCCGCTCCGCCAGGCCTGGGCCCCCGACGAACGCACGACGGGCGAGGTGGAGGCGCAAATTTAATCGTCCACGGGCCATGGTGGCGAGTCAGCGCGAGGGGTGATGCGGACGCCGCGAGCGTGCGCGCGGTGACGATGAAGAAGACGGTTCCGCTTGGTGTGGGTGCGGCGGAGGGGGGCTTTTCTCTCTCTGTGTGCTCGCTCCCTCGAATCCCACACTGCTGCGGCTGTGGATAGCCTCACTGCGACGTCATCGATCCACCACCGCACCCAGATCCGGCTCCCGCGTCACCATTGCTCTACCCATCGTGATCCCCATTGTCCGGCTGGCCCTCCCGCAGTCCGTACTCCTTGGTTCGTCGGGGTTCGGTGGATGGCTCCGCTTAATCGTCTTGTTCTTCTCTCCCCCTCGATCTACAGGTTAGCTTAACCTCCTCAGATCCCTGACTCCAATTTTACTACTGTGTGCATGTTGGAGATACCCTTCTCTGCAGTTATTTGGATTTCGGTGAGGTAGTTTCAGTTTCATGCTTATCAGTGGTGAGGTTCGCTATCCATCTTTGCTTTAACGACTTTTTTTTAGATTAAGGAATAAATCATTCCGGCCTTCAAAAAGTTAAGCTAGCCACTCAAGCAGCCAAATAATCCATTTGGAGTGGCATTATGTTGCAGCTTCACAGCGTCTACCTTTTTTTTTCCTATAACTGAATAATCAATCAGTTGTTCAAAATGCAATCTGGATTCGATTCATCAGCAGTCAGAGTCAAACGTGCTGCTGAATGTCTGAATTTCTTATTACCATGCGTGCAGGTGGTAAGCAGTTCGCCCATATCATACTTACAGGATGACATTCTGGCCGATTTTCATGCTCAGATGGATCTTCAGGCTAAAGATCTGATGATCCCCTTCCATTGTTTCTGCAGCAGGAGAAGGGTATGCACCGTCACTACCTTTCCTTTTCTTCTAATGGTACACAATGTTTAGATGTTTTTTTCTGTGATGATTTAATTTTAGGCAAAAAAGACATGTGATTTAATTTTAGGCAAAAAAGACAATGCTTATATGTTGATTAATAAACACTTGTTTAAATGATATTCACAAGGATCGTTGCTCTATATATGGCATTATAACTTATAAGTGTCCCTTTCTTAAACAAATCCTACACACAATTCCATTTCTCAAACGGTTCCATGGTACATATCATGCTTAAGCAAAATGATCCAACTTTGATGAGTGTGTGTGTGTGTGCCATGTTTTCTTTTGCTTTTCTAGAACAATATGGAAGAAAATTTTTTTGGAAGAAATTTTGTCCTCTTGAATTCCTTGACTCTTCTGTGCTTTTTGTTTTTTGCAGGCCAGTAGCGCTCAGCGGCCAGGAACCCAGGGTGCCGACTGCCTTCCTCCTTTTCTCAATGAGGTACTGAAGTGACTGAGATACTAAGATCTGTTCTAATTTTAAGTTTTCAACAATATTCAGTGATTCACTAAGAAATAGGTACTCTTAGATTCAGTGATTCACTTTGCAATCCATATTCAGTGATTCAGAGGCAAGTGCAGGTCTTCCTGTGCAAGTCTTCTTCTGGTGCCTTTGAAATCCTCTACTGCCAACTTTAGTATTCTTTTGTCTGTTTGATCCCTTGTGCCTCCAGATGATGTCAAAGAAATTGTTGATGCAAGGCTAAGTCTTGGATTAATTTCACTAGAGGATAAGGATGTAAGAAGAGTACACAGAACTGTATTCTGAGATTTTTGTGACTAATCCATGTGCAAACATGCCTTTATGCTCCAAAAGTTTTGATCAGCTGATAACTGATGCAATTTTGAGATCAATTGCAATTTCTACCCTGAATTGATTTTATCTTTTTAATATTTTGTTTCTTGCTATAAGATCTTTACATTTATTTTATTGTTATGATTTATTTTTTCTAGACGCTACCGTAGCGTTAGCACGGGCAATATACTAGTTAATTAAAATAGATGATGCAACTGAAGCGACAAGTCTTATTCCAGATAACACAATAAAATATATTTTCTGTGCAACGTATAAACACATCTGCTGCTTATTTTAAATTCAACTAAATGTATTGATAACTAGAAGCATACCCGTGCGTTAATATTATCATCACTTGTGACTTAAATAGCTACATAATGAAAATTAGAAGAACATCCATGCGTTGCGTGAAAATTACTGACGGTTTGGAATAAAGTTACTTGTAAGAAGCGATAAAAAATTATAAATTAATGTTAGTGGTAAATGGCTCACTAATATGGACAACTAAATGCATGTTAGTGTGTAATGTGTTTGCTGACATGTAGATTATTTGCAAATGCTAGATAGCTATAAATACATCTGATAGTGGATTGGTGAGGTAGATAGCTTACATGTTAATATTGCACTCTAGTGGGGTTTAGGATTATAATAAGATATATAGATATAGATATAGATATAGATATATTCTATGATGAATTTAATTATAAATATTTAATGAAACTTGATGTTTTTGACTTAATATGCTAATGAGATCGTTGGAAAAGTATCATTGTACACCTCTTGGTCTTGGGTCATTTCTAAGCACATCCCAACTATAGTTTTTAAGTAATTTTTTTGTACTAACAATACTTTTTTCTAAGCACATCTCAAACCACTTCTCCATTTTTATCCGATCTTCATTCCCTAGCTTTAATTTATAAAGCGAATCGAAATGCCTAAGTAGGTTATTGAGACTTCACCGGATTTACACCCAAAAAGTTGAGTAAATTATTCCACTGCACGTATCACTAAGTTAATTATCATGTAGTGTGTGCGCTTTGAGGGTGAAACATGCCCAGAAATTAATCCTAGCCCCTAGAAAGTCCTAATACGCACATAAAGGTGGTAACGGATGATCCGTGGACATGAAATCTATCAGTGAGCTCTGTAAGGTTATCACTATTTTTATTAACTTTCTGTGTACATATATTTCATTTTACAGATGGAAAGGCTAAAAAAATTCCCCTCAAGGATGGTGCTGGCGTGTACACTACTACACTATTTTTAACTGAGGCGGGCAAATAGGGTTAACAGAGGCGGGCAAGCCATCCGCCTCGGAATGAAGGTCACGGTTAATGTGGCCTTAACCAAGACGGTTTCTTGCCCGCCTCGGTTAATCGACTGAAAAAAACAAAAAAAAATTGAGCCCAACGGTGAGCCCATTCCTGAGCCCATCGATGAGCCCGTTCCCAGCCGCCGCCGCCAGATCTTGCACCGCCGTGGAGGAGGGAGTGGAGGAGGCCGGGCCGCAGCCGGATCCGAGGCCGGGCGGGCTGGATCGCCAGATCTGCGCCGCCGTGGAGGAGGGAGGGGAGGAGGCCGGGCGCAGCCGGATCCGCCGCCCGAGCGCATCCTCCCCGCCTGATCTCTCGCCGCCATGGAGGAGGGAGGGTAGGAGGCCGGGGCCCAGCTGGATCCACCGCCGGAGGCGTCCTCCCCGCCCGGATCTGCGCCGCCGTGGAGGAGGAGGAGGGAGGGAGGAGGCCGGGGCGCGCTTCGGGAGAGGAGGAAGCTCCGCCGCCGCCGGCGCGACCGACCCGACTCCACTCCCGCCACGCGCCCAGCGACCGCCATCGCCCACAGCGCCTCGCGCCATCACCGTCGCGCCATAGCACCTCGCGCCGCCGTCGGGGCGCAGCGCCTCGCGTCGCGTAAGCCGCGCGTCGCCGCCGGGGCGCAGCTGATCCGCACGCCATCGCGCTGCCTTGGTTAGGGAGTGAGAGGGGGAAGAGGTGGCCTCTGAGGGAGAAGAGAGGGAGACCGAGGGAGAGAGTTGGGGGCGCCGGATTCTGAAGAGAGAAGATGGAGACCGAGGGAGGGAGGAGGGCGTCGGGTGTGTGAGGGAGGGAGGTGTGGGTGGGTAGAGTACGAAACCCTAAGTCCCTAAATATATATGAGCCCGATATCAGGTAATGGCCGCGTTTTTCTGGGCCGGGGCATCTTAACGGAGGCGGACGCGTTAAGAGAACCGCCTCCAAAAATAGAGTTATTTTTGGAGGCGGACAAGTTACGAGACCCGCCTCCGTAAATCGATTTTGCATGACGGTTTTTTCTAACCGTCTCGGTTAATAGAAAATAACCGCCTCGGTTAATCCGAGACATTAACCGAGGCGGTTGGGATTGGTGCCCGCCTCCGAGGGCCAAATGCAACTGCCTCCTAAAAGATTTTATGTAGTAGTGGTATTTACTCATAATCTTCTGATGACTTGTTAGCATAACATACAATACCATGTAAATGCAGTTTATATTTTTCATATTCTTGATGAGAGTAAACATAATAAATATTAAAACATAAAAATAGAAATACTTTACCATAATGGAGAGTAGTAGCTACCATATTGAAAATGGATGATGTGGTCATATTCATTTTCTATAAGTGAACATTCTTTTCATTTAAAGGGTTGAGTTGGTATTCATCAGCGGCGGAGTCTGGTCAGAATTCAAGGGGGGGCCAATTCTAGTCTTGTGACTTAACACTGGTTAGAAGCATAATCTTCTTTTCTGTACAACACAGGCACACAATTATGCTGGAGGAGTTTGTAAGCTAAATTAAATATATATTATTACACAAAGTATAAAAAGAATGTATGCAATGCCACTACCCCAGAATTTTTTTTTCTATTGTCGAGGGTCAAAACCGCGGTCCTCTAAAGGCCCGGTTAAAATAGCTTTTTAAAAAAAGAAAACAAATTGCCCAGCCAGGATAAGCCTACTTAAGGCCCGGCCCACGAGGACCTAAGGCATCGTGGCACTCCTGGCCCAGCCATGGCCGATTGGCCACCCGGTCAAGACCTCCCAAGGCCCACGGGACGAGGCGGCCGCCTGGAGCTCGACCCTTAGGGAGATCTCCGATTCGTCCGACCCCCCTCCCCCCGCAAAAGAGGGTCGGAGGTCGACCCTCCCCTGTGAACACAAGCCAGGGTGCTTGACGCAGAATCCCTCTGCGCATGCGGCGCATTTGAAGGAATCTGTCTGCGATTCCGTAGCCGGCACGAGGACGCACCGCCGCCGTTGCCCCCGCATCTAAACAGTGGGAAACGGGACCCTCAAGTAACCCGGGGATCTTGCGTTGCCCCCACGCTTCTGCCCAGGCGTGCACGATGCAGGCCCCCCCCATGCTCGCACCAAGATGCGGGGTGTCCCCTGTACAAATCAAATCCCGCCAAGGACGCCGGGTTTTGTACCTCCGTGCAGATGGCCGCTGCGACGGGGCAAGGAACATGAAGAAGAAGGCGCCGCTCGTACCGACACCGTGGCCAACGTATCTAAACGGCAGCCGTGCCAGCCACCTTCTCCGGACAGGACCGGGCATATCAGGAATCAGCCCTGCACACCTGGCCTTGCCGCAGCCTATGCTCCTACGATCAACACTTTGATCCAGGGCGTTCACCGTCAACAATGCTACTCCGATGCCTTCAGATATAGCCCTGTGAAACTGAAGGACTACGATGCCAAGAAGGGAAGAGATGACGTCGACTACAGTGCCTCCGGCATCCGTCAGGGCTACCAGATCCTTGTTCACCACACTTCCTCGATCTCCACACGGGCTTGCCCTCCCATGTGAACCTCCCTTCGAACTATAAAAGGGAGGACTTGGGCAACTGAGCACGAGAGCGACTATCGCCCCATTCATACTCCATATATGATACAACTCATCCCGAACCTAGACTCACTCTGAGACTTGGGACACTCTCCCTCTCTCGACCCCTCTTGTACTGCCCCATACAAGCTCCCAAGTAACACGACCCCGCTCGCACTGGACGTAGGGTAATTTGCCCGAACCAGTATACATCGCCATGTCCACTTGGAAAACCATCCAGAGGATAAGTGCGCTCTCTTTTCGATTACTCGTTGGTGTTCATTCTTGACACCAACAGTTGGCGCGCCAGGTAGGGGGGCAAGCGCACTTCTACGACATTAGCAGACCTCTGCATGGCCATGCATCGTTTCGATCTCACTCTGGGTACCCAAATCCGTTTTGGGAACCTGGACTTCATTCTTAGGGAGGACGGTGTGACCTGGCTTGCTCCTGAGCCATCGGTCGACCTCCCTGACCCCGACGACATTGCCCCTGCTCCCACGGAGGAGCCACGGGTGAACCCCACGAGCCCTGGTCTCATCCATGGCCCCATCGACGACCTTGCTGCGGCTATGGATGGCGTGACCCTCCGATCTCCTCCGTCACCATGCGACGCAGGGCCCGCTCGACCACAGGCACCGATTCCCATGTCCCCGAGGACCGCTAACCGTGCCTCGTTAGCATGGGAACGGACCCGCAATGCTTCGGACATACGTGAGCTGACAGAGCTGGATCGACGGCTCCTACCTCATTTGGGACCGTACCCCACTACCGAGGAGATATTTGCTCTCTCATATTGGTACGAAACCATTATGGTGAGCCTGACTGGAGGTGACCCGATCCCTCGGACAGTCCTGATACAGGAGGCATCCACATCGGCCCCGTTCGGATACCACAACGCCGTGGCGACCATGGCGCACCTCATCCTGAGGGGGATTGAGCCCACTGCGGAGGATGTCGAACTCGTCACTGCGGCCGGGCCCCTTGTCGAACCCATCTTCATGCCGGATTCCGACGACTACGACGACACCGGCGATGACGACGGCGACTTTGACCCATTCTGGGAGTGTTTCATGGCGGAAACTCCCGAGGGTCGGGTTGACGATGTCGCGGAGGACGAGGGCCTGCTCAACCCGGCGCTTGAACGGACGCCATCACCTCGTCGATCTCCGACTCCTGCCACCTCGCGCTCCGACAGCTCAGAAGAGCGACGAGAGCATGTGCGCCGCGCAGAGCTTGACGATGCACGTCACAAGGACGAGCCGGATCGCGAACACGGCTGGAGAGAGGATCCCTCGCCCTACCGCCGTGTCAGGCGAGCTCGCGGCATGGCACGCGAAGTACATCGATGGATCCTGGAGGGCGACAACGGCCCCCCACTCTTCACATGCGCGAGCCAGAACGTCACCGCTTCGGCGGCCTTGCTTCAGCAGCTCCCTCCACCGACTACCCCCGCTGAGTGGCGGACTCAGCAGGAGATCAGGCAGCTGCTGGATCGAGCGGCCGCCCTGCAGGCCGAGAGCTCGCGGTCGCGGCGCCGCGGTGCGTCCCCGAGCCGGTACACTTTCGACGGTCGGACGGGACCGGGAGCCATCGGTACTCCAGCCTGTCCATGCGCCCGTCGAGAGCCTGCCCCCCGTGCAGGAACGCGTTGGACCCATCCAGAACGCCCGTGTCATCCTCAACGCTCGGGCTAGGGAGTATAGCCCGCACCGAGGGGGACGCTTCAACCCCGTGGAGGACGGGGGGCGGAGCCCTCCTCCTCTGGGCCCACCGGCATTCGGACGACATATTCTCCGATCGCCGTTTCCACGGCGCTTCCGAGCACCAACAACCATCGTCAAGTATTCCGGGGAGACGAACCCCGACACGTGGTTGGAAGACTACCGCCTTGCATGCGAGGCAAGTGGGGCTGACCACGAGTATTTCATCATCCGTAACCTCCCTCTGTATATGGCCGACTCCGCGCGGACTTGGTTGGAACACCTCCCCGAGGGGTGTATCAACAGTTGGAGGGACCTTGTCGATATTTTCGTCGGCAATTTCAAGGGCACTTATTCGCGCCCAGGAAACCCGTGGGACCTTCGGAGCTGCCAACAGAAGCCGAATGAGTCCCTGCGAGACTACATCAAGCGCTTCTCCAAGCAGTGCACGAGCCTTTCTCACGTCACCGACGCAGACTTGATTGGGGCCTTCATATCCGGCACATCCTGCAAGACCTTGGTGCACGAGTTGGGGCGCCGCCCCCTCGTACCACCAAGGAGCTCCTTGACGTGGCCACCAGCTTTGCGTCAGGAGAAGACGCGGTGGGAGCCATCTTCAACTCTCACGGCAAGGCCAAGCGGGAAGATGATGTCAACGACGACCCCTCTGACCGCAAAGGCCAGAAGAAGAAGAAGGGCCGCAAAGGATGACGGCAGAACGACGACGAGCTGGTTGCCGCTGTCGATGCGAAGGGAAAGAAGAAGGCCCCGTCAAGCCACCAACCGACTACTTCGAAAAGAAGTTTGACGAACCATGCTCGCACCACGAGGGTACGGTGAACCACACTCTCTGAGAGTGTCGTCTCATCCCCAAGTTCTTTGGGGCTGAGAAAGGCAGGGCGAAGACCAAGCGAAAGACTGGTTCGCCTCCCCAAAATGACGCCCAAGGGGAGGATGGGTCGGGATTTCCCCACGTGACCGACTGCCTCATGATCTTTGGAGGCCCAGACTACTACGCTACGAGGCGACAGCGCGAGCTCGAGCAGCGCATGGTCTGTCAGGTCGAGCCGATCGTGCCAGCTCCTTCCAAGTGGGCGAAGCATCCCATCACCTTCGACCAGTCCGACCACCCGGAGTACGTGCCGAACCCAGGGCGGTACCCCCTCGTTGTCGACCCCATCATCGGCACCAAGTGGCTCACCAAGGTGTTGATGGATGGGGGAAGCGGCCTCAACATCATTTACCAGAATACCCTCGATGCCATAGGGGTTAGCCGCTCAAGGATCCGACCTGGAGGTGCGCCTTTTCACGGCGTTGTTCCCGGTCAACGCGCCGTGCCAGTCGGACAGATCGACCTGCCCGTCACCTTCGGGTCTCACACTAACTTCCGAAAAGGAGACTTTGACGTTTCAGGTGAACTTCCCCGGCTCTTACCATGCAGTGTTGGGCCGACCGTGCTACGCCAAGTTCATGGTCGTCCCGAACTACACCTACCTCAAGCTCAAGATGCCGGGCCCCCGCGGGATCATCACCGTGCACTTGTCTGTTCAGCACGCATATCTGTGCGACATTGAGCAGTGCGACGTCGCCGAGGTGGTGTTGAATTCCCATGAGCTGTACATCATCAACACCCTCGCCAGCATCGATCAGGACATGCCCGATGTCCCGAAGGCCGCCGCGTCCTTCACGCCTGATAGGGACATCAAGCTCGTGCCCCTCGACCCCGGCTGCTCCAACGGCATGACGGTGTGTATCGGTGCCGCTCTCGACCCCAAATAGGAAGACGCGCTCGTCGACTTCCTCCGCGCGAACCGTGGCATCTTCGCGTCGAGGCCCTCGGATATGCCTGGCATACCGAGGGATATCGCCGAGCACGCCTTGTGGATCAGGTCTGACTCCAAGCCGGTGAAACAGCGTCTACGACGTTTCAACGAGGTAAAACGCAGGGTCATCGGTGAGGAGGTGAAAAAGCTCCTAGCGGCCGGATTCATCAAGAAAGTGTATCACCCTGAGTGGTTAGCCAATCCTGTCATTGTACAAAAGAAAGGTGGGAAATGGAGAATATGTGTGGATTACACTGGTCTCAATAAAAGCGTGTCCTAAGGATCCGTTTCCTTTATCGCGCATAGATCAAGTTGTGGACTCCACTTCCGGGTGCGAAACCCTATGCTTCCTTGATGCCTACTCTGGTTATCACCAGATCAAGATGCGTGAATCCGATCAGCACGCAACTTCGTTCATTATCCTGTTCGGTTCGTACTGCTACGTAACCATGCCTTTTGGGCTTAAGAACGCGGGTGCCACCTTCCAGCGCTGCATGGTAAAGGTCTTCAGCGAACTCATCGGAGAGATTATCGAAGTTTATGTGGACGACATCGTTGTCAAGTCCAAACAGACCGGCGACCTCGTAGCCGATCTGGAGCTGGCCTTCGCCCGGCTCAAAGAGAAGCACATCAAACTCAATCCTGAAAAATGCGTTTTCGGGGTTCCTAGAGGGATGTTGCTGGGGTTCATCGTTTCACAACATGGCATCGAAGCCAACCCCGATAAAATCAAGGCTATCACTAAGATGAAGCCTATTCGGGACCTCAAGGGGTTGCAGCATATCACGGGGTGCCTCGTCGTGCTCAGTCGGTTTATATCACGTCTAGGTGAATGGGGTCTGCCCCTGTACCGGCTCCTCAAGAAAGCAGATTAGTTCACGTGGACTGATGAGGCTCAAGAGACATTAGATAAGCTCAAGGAACTGCTAACCAGTCCCCCGATTCTTACTCCGCCCGCGAAGGAGGAACCCTTGCTTCTCTACATTGCTGCAACCACTCAGGTGGTTAGCACCGCATTCGTCGTAGAGCGAAGCGAGGAGGGACGCACTCTGAAAGTGCAATGCCTAGTCTATTTCATTAGCGAGGTCTTGTCCGATACCAAGACCCGCTGTCCGCAAATCCAGAAGTTGGCATATGCCCTCCTCATCACAAAGAGGAAGCTTAGGCACTACTTCGAGGCACACCCTGTCACCGTGGTATCGTCTTTCCCCCTGGGGGAAGTCATTCAGAACCCTGAAGCCACGGGTCGGATAGCCAAGTGGGCGCTCGAGCCAATGGGCTACGAAATTGCCTACGCGGCTCGTACAACGATCAAGTCGCAGGTTCTAGCTGATTTCGTTGCGGAGTGGACCGAAGTCCAACTACCCCCGGCTCCCATCCAACATGAGTGTTGGAAACTTTTCTTCGACGGCTCGTTAATGAAAAGCAGGGCTGAGGCCGGGCTAGTCTTCGTTTCTCCTCTCGGGGTCAAGATGAAGTATGCCCTTCGACTCCATTTCAAAGCTTCCAACAACGTGGCGGAGTATGAGGCCTTGGTGAACGGCTTGCGCATAGCCAAAGAGCTCGGCATAAAACGCCTTGAGGTCCGCAGTGATTCGCAGCTTGTCGTCGACCGGGTCATGAAGGAGTCGAGCTGTCACGACCCAAAGATGGCAGCATATTGTCAGGAGGTGCGCAAGCTCGAGGAGTGCTTCGACGGCCTCGAGCTCAATCATGTCCTCCGGTGGGACAATGAAGAGGCAGATGCTCTGACTAAGATGGCCTCAAACCGAGAGCCCATCCCTAGCGGGATATTCGTCAGAGACCTTTCCCAACCGTCGGTGAATTATGGCAAAGGAGGGATCGATCTCTCTCTCTCTGACCCCGGGGCAGCCCGTCCGACCCCCGAAGACGACCCACTTTCCTTCGGCCCAGGAGCGGTTCGTCCGACCCCAGGAAACGACCCGTCCTCTGAACCCACTGTCTTCGTAGTGACATAGGTGGATGAGGAGGCGGTTCCAGACCCTGGGCCCGAGAACGATTGGAGAAAGCCGTATCTTGACTGCCTTATTCGTGAAGTCTTGCCCGCGAACAAGACTGAGGCACGACGACTGGCCCGTCGTGCTAAGTCATTCGCCATTGTTGACGGTGAACTGTACAAGAAAGGACACTCGGGTGTCCTGCATCGATGCATCCCTGCTGCCCACGGGTATGCCTTGCTGGAAGACATACACGCAGGCGTTTGCGGACACCATGCCGCGCCACGAACTATCGTGGCCAAGGCCTACCGCCAGGGTTTCTATTGGCCCACGGCGGTAGCGGACGCAACGAAAATCGTCCGTTCCTGCGAAGGATGCCAGTATTATGCCAAGCAAACGCACCTGCCAGCGCAGGCCTTGCAGACGATCCCCCTCACGTGGCCCTTCACTGTCTGGGGGTTGGACCTAGTCGGGCCCCTACGAAAGGCGCCTAGGGGCTTCACACATGTTTTGGTCATGATCGACAAATTTACAAAATGGATCGAGGCTCGACCCCTCGCCACCATGAAGTCCGACCAAACCGTGCTGTTCTTCACAGACATCATTTACCGCTTCGGCGTGCCCAACTCGATTATCACGGACAACGGGACGCAATTCACAGGGAAGAAGTTCCTGGTGTTTTGTGATGAATTCAACATCCGTGTCGATTGGACATCCGTCGCTCATCCCCGCACTAATGGACAGGTAGAGCGGGCCAATGGCATGATCCTCCAAGGTCTCAAGCCTCAGATTTTCCATCGTCTCGATCAGTTTGGCCGATGATGGCTCGCTGAACTCCCAGCGGTACTGTGGAGTTTGAGAACGACTCCGAGCAGAGCGACGGGACACACCCCATTCTATATGGTCTATGGGGCGGAAGCCGTCCTACCCATAGACCTCGAGTACGGGTCCCCGTGCGTTAGGGCCTTCGCTGAGCCTGTAAATCAGACCTACTTGGAGGACGCCATGGACTAGCTCGACGAAGCTCGCGACGTCGTGTTGCTTCACTCTAGTAAATATTTGTAGTCTTTGCGTCGGCATCATGGTCGACGAGTGCGGGGGTGGGCGTTCAATGTTGGAGACTTGGTCTTACGACTTCGACAAGATAATAAGGGGCTCCATAAGCTCACCCCACCATGCGAAGGTCCCTTTGCCATTGCTGAAGTCCTCCGACCAGGGGCTTATAAGCTGAAGGACGACAAGGGGCAGCTCGTGTCGTTTTTATCCCTGAAGATTTTCCTTTCCCGTTTCATATCATGTACTTCATTCTGTACCAATGCTTTTTCCGCTTTCAATAACTAGATGCTTAATTTGGAAATTTTCTCTGAAAAGAAGTCTCGACCCCCGAAGTCAACTCATTTTCTTTTGTTGAGTAAAGAAAAAGCAACATGTCTGGCTCTAGATTCCATCATGACTTTCTTACTCTAGGGATGAAGTTGGGGTAAGAAGTGGTCCTAGCACCCAAAAACCGTCCTGGCTGTCTTGTCAAACGCCCCAGCGGCTAACGACACAACCGGGTGAGGGTCCGGCTAGCCTCCTCGAACACTAAAATACTCTCTAGAAATACGATGGTTATGACAGGAAACGGCCGGCCTAATACAACCCTAAGTTAAGAGAAAGCCTCAAAAGGCAGGGTTCGTTAGTTTTCAACACCAAAATGTCATGACTGGGTTGGCGTACATACCACCCGGCGGGTGTCCAAGACCAGAGCAATCCAATCTCAAAAATTTTCATGCAAAGGGATTAGTTCAAGTTAAAAATGAAACGAAATAGTTATTATTACAAATAGCTACTAATAGTCTTTGGGCATAAGGAGCCCATTGTCAAATGCAAACAAATGTCTTTACTCCCGTTGAGGGAGCACCAGGTCCACCAGCCGTTCTGCAAGGACTTCAGCGCTGTTCGCCACCAGCGCACGGAGGGCCATGATCTCCGCCTCGGAGGTCTCCCCGAAGTATCCCTCGCTGAGGCCGTCGAGGTTGAAGCTTCTCCCGTAATGGGAGTGCGCGATGGCGAACGACTCTTGGATCCCGGTCCTCAGGGCGCCGCACTCCAAGTGCCCAACGTGCCTGGGCAGCAGAGACACTCGTGTGACGAGGGAGCCGTCCGGAGCAGGAGCGACGCCCAAGCCGTCAAGGGCACTGTCAACTGCAGTATGCAAACCAGTGTTCTGCTGTTGCTGCTGGGAGACAGACCCTCGAAGGGTCGCCACCTCCTCGGACATTAGCTGAGCCGCGTTCTCAGCCTCTGTCTTCTGGCGGCGCTCCCGCTCCAGCTCACCTTTAAGGGCGGCGACCTCATCCCGGAGCGCATTTCGCTTCTTCCGGAGGCGGTTCTCGGACTCACGGCTGTCGTCTCGTTCACAACGAAGCCGTTGCGCCTCAGCGCGCTCGTGGTCGAGATCCTGCTCTGCACGAAGCAGCCGGCTGCGCAGCTGCTCTGACTCTTGGAGCAGCTCCTGGATGTGGCTGACGCGTTGCGCAAGATCTTCCTGGACGCGCCTTGCCTCGGCGTCATCCACCTCTTGCCTGCGCAGGAGGTCCAGGTACCTCTCCTCCACCGACTCGACGTCGTGAATGGCGTCCCTCAGCCGGATGCGCAGATCCTGGATCGTCCCCGTTGCCTCCTCCCACTGAGGGTGCTGCTGATACAGAAGCCGAGACTTCACCCAGCCGATCCGCAGTGGCGCCTGACCAAGAAGCAACTCGGAGGTGAGTTGAGGACCCCAAGATCTACGAGGAAAAAGCACAAGCTAAAATACCTGGTAGAGCGTCGCTGCCTGCCCAAGCCTCGCCGTCATGGCGGTGACATCACGGCTCATAGCCACCATCACGGATTCGAAGGAGGCAAGGACCTCCCTCTCGGCGCGATCGTCGACCACTAGGGGCTCTGCCTCTGGATTATGGGGGTCAGAGAATTCCAGCTGGGATTCCCCCCAGAAGACAGGGGGAACCCCGGCGCCCCCAACCGCCGTCCTGGCAGCATCTCCTGTGCTTGAAGACGACGGCGCGTCGCTTGCTAGCTTCGGGGGTACAGGGAGAGGCGTGGTGCCCTGGTCGTCCGCCTTGTCTCCGCCGGCATCGTGCACTTCCGCCGTCGTGGGGGCCACCGGAGACGAAGCATTCGGTGGCTCGGGCCCGCGAAGCTCCTCATCCCGTGGGCCTTGTGTCAGAAGCAAGACCCCCTCCGTCCTCGCCATCAGTGGCTCCACCCTAACGGGTTCCGCCTGGGACGGAGCCATGAAGGGCACCAACGTGGAGCCCCCACTGGTGGACATGGGCTGGGATGCGACCTCGCCGGCCTCCTGCCGTTTCTTTAGCGCCTTCTTGGGCATGAATGTGAGCCGCCCAGGAGTCCGGACTCGACTACAACAAGAGAAAGGGGCTACGATCAAAATCAAACTTGCACGCATGCAGGGCAAGACAGGGAACCCGGTTGGAAGCTCACCTCCTGGGCGCGGAGCGCGGCATTTTGGGGATCGGCCCCATCGACGCCGACTCCGCGGTGTCAGGACAGGGGCGTTTCGCCTTGCCCTTGACGTTCTGTCCGACCATTACGGCCGAACCCGTCCTGCTCGTGGCGGGTTGTGCGTCTTCACAGCCTGCGCCCTCGGCGGCTGCTGGCACAACAGGAGAAGGGTCGGGGCGCGCCGACCCCGTCTCCTCCGTGGCCACGGGCACAGCATCGTCCGGGTCGGAATGATCCGACTCCCCCCTCCGGGAGCCATCGCCTGGCTCAGCGGCTCCAGGGATGGACCCTGGGACCCCATCACGAGCACGGCCCCCACGGTGTGGGCCATCTCGTCGAGATCCTGGGGGTCGTCCCCAGCTTGTTTCTCCTTCTCCTTCTCCCCCTCCCCGTCGCCGGAGGCGGGGGCCTTCGGGAAACCCGCTGCGCTGCTCTCGCCCTCTAGGGAAGGGTCGGCGAAGCCCTGAGCGGACCCGTCGGACCGGATACTGAACTCCCCTTCATCCGAATCTGTGAGAGGGGTCAGGTCCCGTTCCTCCCTCAGATGGTTCTCCGCCCTCCTCGCCTTCCGCCTCTCCTTTTGGGCGTGGCGAGCCTCGGAGACGGCCACGTTCGCCACCCGCTGCGCCGCTGTGCGGGGAAGGGGAACCGGATCCTCCTTCAGGGGAAGGTTCAGGGGCTGGTACGGTGAAAGTGAGTCAGGAAGTATGTAAAGGAAATAAAAATTAAGCTACAACATGCTTACGAAGTTCACGGAGCCGGCGTCCGGCTTCATCGGAGGCTGGCCCGGCACCGGCGACTCCAAAGGAATCAGCGCGCCGGAGACGTCCTTCGGGGCCGCCAGTAGGTTCCGGAGGCGCCTTGTAGCCGCGGTGGCCGAAAGTGGGCCGCCCCGGAGCACGGTGCCAGCGAGCTCTACGCCGGGAACCATCTCCCACAGCCGGAGGCGACGTGACATCAACGACGCCACCCCTTGCCGAAGCCAGGCATCCACTATGCCCGCCCTGGTGAGGCCGCGACCCTGCAGAACCCTGATGGCCTCCAGGTGGTGCTCGGGCTTCTTGATCTCCTTGTCGTTCACCCTGTGGCCCATCGTCGTGGGCGTTCTTCGAACGTAACGCCGGAGAAATCGGGGAGCGGTGCTGTCTCGGAGTTCTTGAGGTAGAACCACCCCGAATGCCACCCGCGGTTCGACATGGACATCTTCAGATCCACGTAGTGTTTTACGCGTTCCCCGCGGAGAGCGATGCCGACGCACCCTATGGGGAGCCCGCGCTCCGGCAGCCCATCCCTCTCCTTCGCCCATCGCTTCTGCAGCTGCGCGGCGAAGTACTTCCAAAGGCCGTAATGGGGAGGAATCCCCAAGTATTCCTCGCACAGCGCGACAAACACCGCCATGTGCAGAATCCCGTTCGGATTTAGGTGGTGGAGCTCGACGCCGAAGTGATGGAGAATCCCGCACATGAAGTCATGAACGGGAACACCAAGTCCCCGCTCATGGAAGGCCGTGAACGAGTCGATGTACCCTATCGGCGGCCGAGGGGAATCATCCTCGAACGGTAGGATCCACTCTTTCGCCTCCGTCAGCAGCGGCAGAACACCCTCCGCCACAAGGCGCTCCATCTCTGGCGCCGTCACGTGCTACGCGGCCACGGGAGCGCGTCTCCACCTACCATCACGACGAGCAGCGGATTGTGGGGGAGATGAAAGAACTAGTTCGCGGCGGTGGCGGCGGTGGAAGAAGCGCATGAAGCGGAGGAAGGGCTCGGGGGCTTTTCTTCTGGCTTTGGGTTTGAAAGTGCAGATGCGACTGGGAGACTCTCTCTCCCCCTCCCAATGTCTTTAAAGGAGGAAACCGCCCGTTTGGCCGTCCTCCAGGTCGTGGACGGCGTGGCCTGGGCCCACCAAGGATTAGATAGGCGAGAGCACGCCTTCTGGTCACTTTAACTCCGCTCAGTGGCGTACGGTTGTCAGCCCACGCGTGCTGACGGTTCCGTCCCGTCCCATCACGGTCCTGTGCAGCCCGTCACGGTGCGATCCCCCTAGTGACTTCGGGCTCCGCATTGACTACGGAAGGGGCGGGGTGACGCGCCTACGGACCAGGCTACGACGAGTAGCCGTAATCATGACTGCTGGGGTCCGAAAGGAATCTAGGGGCGTTTTGTCCGTTTCTGGACCCTCTGCAAAAAACCCTAACGAAGTCCAACGCCATGGCTCTTCAATGAGCAAGAAAATCCTAGCGGAGGCTCGAGCACTGTCTACTCGTCCGAGCGGCACGAGCGCCGCCAAGATCGGTAACGATGGAAATGCAGGCGATAAGCTCAGACGTTCATGACAGATAATCTGGAGCAAGCATTTTTCATAATACTGATTACAAGCTAAAGACTGGGGACGCCCAACCGGCACCCCGAAGCACAAAAAGTCACCTCGGCGACACTATACAAGAGCCCTAGGCGTGGCTCTCCTAAATTACGACTACCGCCGGCGCCAGCGATCGGTGGAGCACCATGGAGATCAACCCAGAGAATAGGTCCTAGGCGCGCGGGAACTCCCACACGTCTGGCTACATGTCCTCCAAGAAGACCATGGAGATCAACCCATGGGCGCCGGCTGGGTTGGGCGTCGCAGCGAAGCCACGCCGACCAGAGAGGCCCCGCGGCGCCTCAGGGCGTGTCGCGGATCACCTCATCCGCCGGCACCTCCTCCACGATGGCATCGGCGGCGTCAAGGTACTGGCGCACTAAGTGCTCCAGGTCCCCGATGCGCTCGCCCTCGGGGAGCTCCATGTAGTCCCTCGGAGGTCGGCCCGAGAGCGACGATGCGCCACCACCACCAAGGATCTTTGCCCGCGGCGGACGCCGTGGGACACCAGTCATGGACGCGACCAAGCACGCGGCTCGGCCGCCTGTCGGGTGGTGCCCCCGGGAGCCGGACATAGGCCACGATGGCCTCGACCGCCGGGCGCATGGCCTGGAGCTCGGACTCTAGCTCGCCCGCCCTGTCGACATCCTCCAGGTTGGCCCGGGCGTCGTCCGCCTCCTCCTCCATACGCGTGAGCGCGACGAGAACCGCGTTGAGGCGGGCCTAGAGTTCACCCGCGGACCCGGCTCCGGCCCCAGGCTCCGGCTCCCTCGCCGGACCCCGTGGCACTCCCACGACCGGCGCCACCGGACGAGAGGAGATGGCGAGGAATGGGCACGCTAGAAAGCACCCTGCAAGGACAAAGATTCAAAATTGGTCAAAAAACCCTCTTTGATCAGGGCTTTGCTCGAAGAAGAAAACCCTCTTCTTGGGCGGCCCCATTGGACTCACCCCGGAATGCGGCGACGGCCCTGAGGCGGCTCCTCCGACGAGCCCTCCGCCGGGCGCTTCCCGCGGTCCATACCTCTCTCTGCTGCTGCTGGCGGTGGAAGGGAGGAGGAAAGAAAGAAAGGGCTAGTGGCCGGAGCTCAGAGCGGAGATGGAGAGAAGGATGAGTGACTCCACTCGTCCCACCACTCTCCTCCTTTAATAGGTGGCCGGCGTCCCGGGCAGATCTGAAAAAATGCCCGTTGGTGTTCCACGTCGCCCACTACTTGGGTCGTGGCGTTATTAACGCCACAATGGAAGAGGTATCGCCGCGCCGCGCGCCCCGAGGCAGCCCTCACCAATGGCCATGAAGGCTCCGGGCTCCATCGCCTCGAGCACCGGAACGGGGCGTACAAAGACTGAAACGCCCCTGAGTCAAAACGGGAAGATAGAAGACGTAACTCAAAAGTTATTTATGGAACATGATCTTGTTTCGGTGCGTTACCACAACTGGAGGGTACACGCAAACTTCGAAGAACTCCCCTGACGGTATTTGAGCCTTTACAGGAGTGCACCACTCCTGCAGAAGGCTCGGGTTGGCTACCGGCCCGGGTGCGCTCGCACACCCCCGGATCGACTCTCAGGTCGACCCTCCTTTGTTCCTTCGACGAACGGCTCAGCACGAAGAGGACCTGTAGGCTCCACTCCGTGCTCGGGGGCTACTGTCGAGGGTCAAAACTGCAGTCCTCTAAAGGCCCGGTTAAAATAGCTTTTTAAAAAAATAAAACAAATTGCCCAGCCAGGATAAGCCTACTTAAGGCCCGGCCCACGAGGACCTAAGGCATAGTGGCACTCCTGGCCCAGCAATGGCCGATTGGCCACCCGGTCAAGACCTCCCAAGGCCCACGAGACGAGGCGGCCGCCCGGAGCTCGACCCTTAGGGAGATCTCCGATTCGTCTGACCCCCCGCAAAGGAGGGTCGGAGGTCGACCCTGCCCTGTGAACACAAGCCAGGGTGCTTGACGCAGAATCCTCGCACGCATGCGGCGCGCATTTGAGGAATCATGCGATTCCATAGCCGGCACGAGGACGCACTGCCGCCGTTGCCCCCGCATCTAAACAGTGGGAAACGGGACTCTCAAGTAACCCGGGGATCTTACGTTGCCCCCACGCTTCTGCCCAGGCGTGCACGATGCAGGCCCCCTGTACTGCACCAGTACGGGGGTGTCCCCATGTACAAATCCCCGCCAAGGACGCCGGGTTTTGTACCTCTGTGCAGATGGCCGCTGCGACAGGGCAAGGAGCATGAAGAAGGAGGCGCCGCTCATACCGACACCATGGCCAACATATCTGAACGGTAGCCGTGCCAGCCACCTTCTCTGGACAGGACCGGGCGTATCAGGAATCAGCCCTGCACACCTAGCCTTGCCGCAGCCTATGCTCCTACGATCAACATTTTGACCCAGGGCGTTCACCGTCAACGATGCTACTCCGATGCCTTCAGATATAGCCCTGTGAAACTGAAGGACTACGATGCCAAGAAGGGAAGAGATGACGTCGGCTACAGTGCCTCCAGCATCCGTCAGGGCTACCAGATTCTTGTTCACCACACTTCCTCGATCTCCACATGGGCTTGCCCTCCCATGTGAACCTCCCTTCGAACTATAAAAGGGAGGACTTGGGCAACTGAGCACGAGAGCGACTATCACCCCATTCATACTCCATATACGATACAACTCATCCCGAACCTAGACTCACTCTGAGACTTGGGAGACTCTCCCTCTCTCGACCCCTCTTGTACTGCCCCATACAAGCTCCCGAGTAACACGACCCCGCTCGCACTGGACGTAGGGTAATTTGCCCGAAATAGTATACATCGCCATGTCCACTTGGGAAACCATCCAGAGGATAAGTGCACTCTCTTTTCGATTACTCGTTGGTGTTCATTCTTGACACCGACACCTATCAGCCAAAACCATCAATGGCTAGGAGTTGAATGATATGAGCATTCTAATAGAGTAGAGTACTTTTTGCAATTTCCATGGGTAAAGGTCAAGAACACTTTACAGCTCATCGGAGTGCCCAAGAACAATCATAGGGCTTGCTCACACCTTCCCCTCACTGCTCCAACTGCCTAGGTGGTGGCAACCACCAAGAGAATGAGCAATCCCGCAGCGAGAATGCTCACTAGTGCCACTAGATGCTCCATCACAAGGTAAATGCATGCACTAGAAGCTCTCCCAATCACTCTCTATGTAACACCCTAGGTGTTAGTCATGAGCTAAGCAACGGAATTAGACCTAACCAAGATATGTTAAGTGATGATCTTGATCTTTATCTCATATCCATCTTTATACATCTTGACTATTGGAAAAGTTTGAGATCAGTAAGTCACATGAAATGATATGTCATATTCTTGCTTGAATGAGCTTATCAAGTGCATGAGTGTTAACCAAGTCTTTCCATATTGCCCAAATACTCTGATTGGATTTAAAAACAAAAGTCTTGAGGGGTTCGTGTTGAGCAAATGTCAAAAAGATGCTTAAATGATGCTAAAACTCCAGTTTAGAGCTTTATCAAGTTGCTACCTTGACCAATAGAAAAGTATAGCTCACCTTCATAATTTGAGGTTGGCCTTTAATAAAAATTGGAGTTTAGTTTGTGCTCTACAAACTTTGTTTTATGACCAAGAGCTAGATCAGATTTGATGTAAGTCAAACAAGAGCTCCAAAATGGAATCTGCTGCAGTTTTCAGGACTCCGAAAAATTCTAAGTTTGAGAGCTAGTTAGAGATGGTCATTAAGGTCGACATTCCACGTTCTCTGAATTTTACTAAATAACTTGAGTTGATCCAAGAATAGAAGTTGGAGATAATCCTTTAGAGAAGAACATGCCAAAAGTTGGACTTAATTCGGGCAAGTTGGGACTGTCAATTTAAGGATTGATCGAGCCAAGCTTAACCCAAATTGATATGCTGACACTACTGCTTTGGAGCTTAATTACCTGTTGATCTAGAATCCTAATTGCTAAAATGGCTTAATAGAAGTTGTAGAGCGTCATCAGGTCTACAAACTTCATTTTTGGCCCAATGCCAAATTCGGTCCGCAACCGGCCCAAATTGGCATCCCACCTTGCCAACATCGCTGCCCGCCAAGTGTCTGATGAAATGCCGTGCATGGGCGCCGCGCGTCCTTCTCCTTGCCACGCGCCCCAGCGTGCCCCTGCTACATCAGAGTGGAGGCCGAGCCCCTCTGCTCACTCCTCTGCGCCTCCTCTCGCTTCCCCATACTCCCAGCGCTCGCCTTCGCCTAGCTCCACGCCGGAGCGCCTGTCCGCCATGAACGCCACCGCCGAGCTTGCTACTGCCTCCCGTTCCGCCTCCTCCGCGCATCTTCGCGCCTCTCCATGGCCGTCACCGCCTCCGCCTTGCCATTCCACACACGCCGCGCCATCTCTCCACCGTCCCCAGTCACCGGAGCGCCGCTTCAGCTTTTGCCGCCGCCGCCGCAGCCGCCGCCGGCGTGGCCAGGCCGCCAGCCCGGGTTCGCGGGAAAAAACCACGGCCGCCCGGTGGGTTTTGCGTGGGTCTTACGGTGCGTCCCCGTCTCTTCCTCACCGCCATCGAGCCTTCATCGCCGGAAACCGCCAGCCCCAACGTTCTCCCCTGCTTTGTACGTCTGAAGGAAGAGGAAGGACCTCGCGCAGCAATTCAGGGAAGTTTAGGGGGTTTTGTGTGAAGTCCATGACTCATGTGAATAGTGCCAAATAGTTCCTGAAAACTGCAGGGGCCTTGATGCAAATCGGTTTTTCCTTTATCTTTTGTTTTACGTAATTTCTGAGTGAATCTTTAGAAATTCATAACAAATCGTAGAAAAATCATAAAATAGCAAATGAAGATGTTTTGGAATCCTTAAGAGTATATCTATGCAGTGGAATAATAATATTTCATGTTTTAGTAGAAAGTTTGCACGGTAAAAATAGATATTTGCTATCTAGGGTTTGCTCTTGCTAAATTGATATCTCAATTTGTATTGCTCTAATCTATGTGAAATTTTTATGGTATGCTACTGATGGTATGTATGTGCTTTGATAAAAATTTGGGGTTCATTGAATACAATATGATTGAGTTATTCAGATATCTTGCTTGATGTCTAGTAAATAGATTTAATTGATTAATAATTAAAATACAAAATGTAAAAATGGAAAATGTCATTCCACTACCTTTGCATGATGTTGTTATGATCTTTGGGTGCTTAACATGGCCCTATGTTTGTAGAAAATATGGAGTTTTAGATTTATATTGCTCTCACATAGTTTATTGTTGTAGCAATTTGTCTTTTTTCATAGAGATTTTTATGCTTGTCAAAATGCTATGAAATTTGTATAGTAGGCTATTAGGAATATATGTAAGCTACTGTAATTTTATTAGAATTTACTGTGCACTTTTGATATATGTTCCATATATGTTTTCTAATGCACCTAGTTATATAAATAAATAAAAAAGGGCATCAAAATAATTTATTAGGATTGGACACTATGTTTTCTAGTGTTCATTTAATATATATTAACTGTTGGTAACTTTGGTTATATCCAAATTGATGTTTGAAACATAAGTGAAATATTATTTGCTCTATTATTCAATTTGGAGGCTTTCTGACAGTTTCTAGAACCTTGATGATTGGACCTTGTAAATGATGTTTGTTGTGAAACTTGTTTATAACAAAGTTGTAGATAACTTATATGTCTAGCTAGTATTAAATTTTCATAGCTATAGCTTTTATAGTTTGTGAGTTATGGCTATGCAAAGATCAACTTCAGAAATGACTGCTCTCTAGAATTGCCTGACCAGATTAGAGAAATTGAATTGTTTGGCTATGTTAGAGATTGAATCATGCCGAGATTATTGAAGATGATTTGTAGAAAATTTTATAAGATTTCCATATTGTCTTGTTGCAAGTTATTTGGATTTATAGAACTCTAGATATAATTTATTTACTCAGCTACTGCAAGAATGTCTAGAATTTGGTTGATTCTAGTTCTAGTTGTTTGCCTTGCATGTTGCTAAGTGTAACTCATGTCTTTGATGATGGTTGAGTTAATATATCTGAGAACTTATGATATGGGTTTCATGTTTGATATGCTTGTTATACCAATGTTTGGCATGATTGTGAACAACTTGCTCTCTAAGTGTTAGTCTTGCTTACTGTATGCGATACATCATCTATTACACTTCCATATGTTCATACATATGCATCGTTGCATGACATATAGGTACGCTAGATGATGAGGATGTGGTGTTGAAGCAAAACCTAAAGATGGTGTTTGGTGGACTCATTCTAAAGATGGAAGGACTAAGCCAGCACTGGGAAGGGAGATACTTGCCAAGCGAGTATCATCTAACTAGCATTGACTTGTGTTGGATACCAAGCAAGCCCCGGAGCATTTCCTCACCTATGCTTTCTAACACTTTAATTATGCTTTATGATTGATGCATTAAGTATAGGAGTTGAGTGCAACCGTTGATGCATTATATATCCTTGTTTACCCTTGATTATCCTACCTTGATTACCCTGCTAGTCTAGGACGAGTTAATTGCTTAGCTTGCTTAGACGGTAGAAGTCGGGTGATTTTCTGTCACCTGCGAGCATAGGTTATTACTTTATGTTGGTGAAAGCTTTATGTTGATATCATCATGATAATTGGTTTATGGTTATGATAATTGGAGACCGGACAAAGTCTTATGGGGTTTTTGGACCATAGTGATTCTGTCTGCATCGATTAAGGACCGTGCCGTTGTGCGTCCCTCGAGTCATGTTGAACGCATGCCTCACACTCAGCTGGCTGGATAAGTCCTTCCGACCGTGAAGCCTAACACTATTTAGGCCGGCTCTCGATCCGTTCGCACCGTATTGGAGATGTATAGGGGACTACAGGGGCACGAAGAGTGAGTCTAAGGCCACCAAGGCTGGCTAAGGCAGTCGGGCGGCCCCTGGGTACGGTGGTTCCTGTCGAAACCGCGTTCTTCCCGAATAAATGCCACGGTGACCTGTAGCTCACCGACGGGTGAATGTGGTTTGTGTGAGGAATACCCCTGAGCTCAGTTGTAATCGATTCGAATCGCCATCTTTCCTGGATAGTGAACACTTGACTTGAGCTACGCCATCGTAGTAATGATTATGGAATGATGATAATGATGATGATGAGTTAAGCTATAATGATTATGGTTACTACTTGATTGCTTAATCATGATTAATAAAGAGCTAAATGCACCCAAGGTCCATTAACTATTGACTCTGTGTCATCTGGGTCCGTTAACTCTAAAAATGCAGATTTGGGTCCCTAAACTCTGTTTCTGGTGCATGATTAGTGGAAAACGAATTCGAACCAGGTTTTGGTCCAACGTGGCAGTCCACGTGGATGCTGACCGCTGTTGACCACACTGACTGGGATGGTGATTTAACAAATGACCCCCTCCTGGCTCTCCTCATCTCCTTCCCCCCAGTCTCTTCTCGAGCAGGCCTCCTTCCTTCCTCTCCACACCTATCTTCTCAAGTGGGGCGTCGTGTTGGGGGCGAAGAGGGTGATGGTGAGGGATTTTGGGCCGGCGTATCCGGTGAACGACGACAACAAGCAAGCCGATGGCGGAGAGTAGCGGACCGAGGCGGAGCGACCTCAGTGTCTGCCATGGATTCCGGCATGTCGGCCTCAGATCCAACCGGGGGAGGTCTCCCGCTTGTTACCTGCGACAAATGCGGCAAGTGGCCATTTGTGTGGCGCGTATCGAAGCAAGAATGGAGCTTAGGCCAGGTTTTCTACTGCTGCCCCACGCACAATGTGAGTGTAGTTGGCATTGAGTTCATTGCTGTATGGTTTTAGGGTTCCTCAGTTTGGACTTAGGGTTCTTGTGATTTTTGTTGCAGCGTGATGGAACTGGATGTCGGGGGTTCTACTGGGAGGCTGATTACATCAAGTTCCTGAAGGGCAAGAAGAAAGGTGGAGTAGATGCAGTGGATTCAGCCATGGCAAGTTCCAAGCAAGATGTTGGTTTTGGAAAGTTTGATGGTGCCTGTAGTGTAGGATTTGGTAACCTTGATGGGGTTCTAGTAGATGTTTTAGGCTGGATTAAAGTGGTGTGTGTATTAAAGTGCATCTTGTTTGTTCTTGTGCATATATGTCTTTGTCTTGCCATTCTCCCGTATCGAAAAACAAAAGAATCCAAAATAAGGTCATGGCGTAAATACAAAATTGAAACCAAGTTGTTATGGTAAAGATGAAAGTTGAAATTGTCACAATTGGATACAAGTTGTTAACTTCTTTCCCCAACTTTCATGCTTGCATCACAATCAAAGATATATGTCTAAGTGCCATTCTCCCAGAAAACAAAAGCCAAAATAAGGTGTACAAAAGCCAAGTTGTTAATAGTTTGTCCACTTCCCCATCTTCCCTTGTTCCTTCTTTGCTCCTTGGTTGCCTCCACCTTTTGTCTTCCCTTTCTTCCCAGATGCCACCTTCTTGGTTGTTGTCTTCCTTTTCAGAGGATTTGTAGCAGTTGTTGGTGGAAGTGGCCTTGACACTGGCTGACTAGAAGAAATGAAGGCTGAGTTTGGAAGAGGGCCCTTGTCCACCTCCCTTGCATCTAGTACCTGCAAAAAATGCATATGTGTTAGTGGAACTAAGGCAATTAATAAATGCATTCATATTTTGCACAAGTCCAGGATAGGCAAATTACCTCTCCTTCCATTTGAGACAACATAGTAGGTTAGATTTGTGATAGTGGTGGAGGACTTGATGCATTATAATGGTAAACAACCTATACCAACAAGGTCAGTATGAACAATATCAAACTGTGACAAACAATTGAAACAAAGAAGAATCATACCTGGCTAATAAGTGGTTCATCATCTGGCATTTCATCATCTGGCATTTCTTCATCTAGAACTTGGACAGTGGGCTCAGTTGTCTGTTCTGCACTGCTTGGATCCCTCTGTGGTGGCTGATGTCCTGTCTTCCTGAGACTGCAAGTCATCCTGTTATGCCCAGGGTCTCCACAATAACTGCAGTGCATTGTGATTCCATGCTTGGATAGTCTGGAGCCATTTGGTCCCTGTATTTCTTCTGGTTGCTTCCTTCTTGACAGTTTTGGCCTTCCATTTTTTTTCTCATAGACTGGTGGCAGTATTTCAGTTGCATGTACCTTTTCCCACTCACTCTTGTCCTTGCAAGGCCAAATGGTTTCACCGTAAGCTGTTAGGTAAGCTGCAGATGAGTAGCATTGAGGGAGTACTGTCTCAGCTGAGATTCTTTTATGTCTCAAGCATGAAATTGCATGTGAACAAGGAATCCCAGTTAGATCCCACCTCCTACAGTCACATTTCTTCAAAGTAATGTCCACTATGAAGTTGTACTCTCTATCCTGCACTTGGAAAATGCCTCTCCCTGCTGGAATTGCATAACAAGTGTTTTCCCATCCCATGTTCCTCATAAGCTTCTTCCTAATTTTTAGGCAAATTAAGCCGTCCCATTCCTGGCCAACCTCCTTTCCCTTAGTATAGAACCTATTCATCAGTTGGGTTTTGATTGACTCAAGCATACTAAGGATTGGCATTTCTCTTGCAAGGATAATGTAACTATTGAAAACCTCACAACTATTGTTTAGAAGAATATCACACTTGGGAAAAGTGCTAAAGAATGCTCTACACCAGGTGTTAGGAGGCATTTTCTGAAGCCATGCATGTGCTTTAGGATCCAAAGCCTTCATCTTATCCATATTTCTATTCCACTGGTTTACAGAGCTAGATCTAGCACAAGCCCAAAGCCGATTTTTCAAGTTCTCACCTTTGAAATGCTGCTGGAAGTTGGAGTACAGATGTCTAACACAAAATCTATGCTCAGATTCAGGGAACACTGCCTGTAGTGCTGGAATAAGGCCCTATAGTAGGAAATTAAGGCATTTTAGTGTGTGAAACAGTACCATGAAGTAAAGAATTAAGATTACCATAAACATTACCTTTTGCTTATCTGTCATGAAAGTCCATGGGTAAGAATTCTAGATGCCTAGGTCTTCCTTTAGAGTTTGAAGAAACCATTTCCATGATGCCAAACACTCCACTTCAACTATGCCAAGTGCAATTGGGTAAATGCAATCATTAGGGTCAATGCCTTCTACTGTTAGGATCATGCCACCATACTTTGTTTTGATGTGACAACCATCTAAGCATATTAGAGGCCTACAAGCTGCTAGAAACCCTCTTTTGCATGCATCTAAGGACATGTAGAGTGTGTCAAAGACATTGGCATTCAGAGTGATGAAGAAGGTAGATCTTGGGTTGCTTCTCCTCAATTCTTATCCATAGTCCCATAGTAGACCATATTGATCAGCTTCATCTCCCATAACCTTCTTCATGGCCAGTCTTTTTGCTCTAGCTATCTTTGATCTAGAGGGTGTAAGGTTCCAATCTTTCTGAACAATCCTACTGAAATTGGTTAGACTCATCTTCTGGTCTGCCCTGAATGACTCTAGATATTTATCAGCTAACCACCTGCTTGTGCACTTCTTGAGTACCCATTTTTTCTGACAAGAATGCATCTCTTTGTACCTCTTGATCACCATACCATGAGCTCTAGAGTCCTTTGATGCATACAGCTCCAATGGGCACCCATCTTCTTCACATATTGCATGGTACCTACTCTTCTCATTCCTTACCTTCTTCAGTTCTACTCTCTCCTTCAAACTGTACTCTGTCACTGCACTTCTAAGTAGTTCCACTGAGTCAAAGAGCATACCAACTCTAAAAACAGGATTGTGCATATCTGCTGATCTGAAAGTCTTGAATTTCAACCTATCTGCACCCTCTCCATCTGAATCAGGCAGTACTAAATCATCCTCAGATGAATCATCAGTTCCATCCTATTCAGCAGTTCTTTCATTTCCCTTTCTTGCCCTGCTTGTTCTTCTTGCTGCTTTCTTTTTTTCACCACTCCATCAATGACATCATCATCAACATTGTCCATGAATAAGTTGTCATCATCTGCTTCAACATCATAATCTGAATCAACAAAGTCACTGTCTAGTTCACTGTCAGTGTCATCAAATGGTTTAGTACCACCTTCATTCTCATCTGGTATTCTTGTATGTATGTCAGCATAAAAGGAAGGTAATTTCTCATCTTTTTTGGCATATATGAAGTTTTCTGAGGACTAATGACCTTAGGCAGTGTGTTTACTGGATTGGCTACAACATCTTCCCAATTCAAACCAGACAGGATATCCCCATGATCTAGATACACAACAAAGTTCTTCACTTTATGCAGCAAGGATGCCATTACTAGTGTGTCTGAGTCCTCTACAACCATCCTTAGTCCATCTGCTAATGACTTGCCTGGAAGCAACCAGTAAAATTTCAAAGCTGGATTTCTAGGATAATTTAGCTAGAAAGCAAAATCCTCTAACCATAGCACAGACCATGTATCCACCTCACAATGATCAAACAAATTAACTTGCTCATCTATATATGATCGGTTTGATCCTTGTCCCACAAAAAGCCCACCATGATGAACTTCAACTGTGAACTCATCATCACTATTACCTAAATTTCAAAAGGTAATCATCAGAAACGGCATTACACCATAGCCACGATAATCAAAAACAGAACCCTAAATCACTCAGCTAAAATCAAACAAAACATGAAACCCTAGCCGCCAGGTATGACATTTACTCAAAACCACATCATTCCGAATCCACATTCGCGCAACCAAAGCAAAGATTGTGACTTTGATCACTTACTGTACTCCGGAGGCCATTCCCCTTTTCCACGCAACGTAGCCACCATCGTCGAGATTCACCACGATCAGAGTTGGACACCGAGGTCCAGCGCCACCCTGCTACGGTCTTCTCCGCCGTGGGCTTCTGCGTCATCGTCGATCGTCCTTTTCTCCGAGGCGGCAGCGCAGACTCCCTCCGCCACCCTTTTCTCCCAAGATGACCGGTTCGAGAAAAGGTGTGGACTAAAGGAGACGAAGAGACTGGGGGGGGAAGGAGATGAGGAGAGCCGGGAGGGGGTCATTTGTTAAATCGCCATCCCAGTCAGCGTGGTTAACATCGGTCAGCATCCACGTGGACTGCCACGTCGGACCGAAACCTGGTTCGAATTCGTTTTGGACTAATCATGCACCAGAAACAGAGTTTAGGGATCCAAATCTGCATTTTTAGAGTTAACGGACCCAGATGACACAGAGCCAATAGTTAATGGACCTTGGGTGCATTTAGCTTATTAATAAACTATAATGATGCATAGTATAGGTGCTCACCTAGCATGAATAGGAATGATTAAGCTGAGGTGTCACTATAAAACGGTTACCACTGCTTTTCTGCAAAATGAGTAAAGCTATCCTCTGATAAAGCCTATCATTCTCCTTGGAGTCTTTTATTTGAGTCAGACGGGTAAGTCTAGCTGAGCACCTTCTTGTACTCAGGGTTTGTCCCGCTTGTTGTTTGTGCAGATGGCCATACCTTCCACAGGTATTGTGAGACCTGCTATTATCCAGTGGATTAAAGGACCAGAGGGCATGGTCATTCTTATTATCCTCCCCACTTGCTTTTGTGGATTGATCATCAGGCTGGTACTGTATTAAAACTTTATGTGTGTGTGGGTTGAGCTTTTAAAACTACTTTGCTTTCCGCTACTTATTTGGGAACTCGGTTTGTAATAACTTTTATTTCACACTCTGATATTATCGAACTATTTATGAACTATTGTAACATGTGGATGGTGATGCTAAACTCTATACGATCTTGGTTGATGATGTTTGGTTTGAAATCCTTTGAGATTTCCAGACTACCGGGTTTATAAGGGCTTAAGTGTGCTAATCGCTTGCTTAGCGAGTGGTTTTTGCACTTATGCTTTTATAAATTAGGAGGTTCTATTGCAGCTGGCATCAGAGCAAGGTTTAGCGATTACTGTTCATACTATATTTAAAACAAAAGAATTTAACTAAATTTTCAACTTATAGATCTATAAGTCTTTGAGAAAATCTTGCTTAAAAACTAAGAGTGTGCCAGTGATCATATCTTTTATGCCCAATTAAGGACACTAGGTGGCTATTTAAGTACTGACTTGGGGGCTTGCATCATATTTTCTTTTCACTATTTCCCATGCAGCAAGGTAATTGTATGGGTGCCATTCGCTTGAATGGTAATGTATGGTTCAAAAGCCTCTACGCCTCGGTAAGTGTGAGTTGTGAGAGCATGATCGTCCAACCGGCGGTCTAGGAAAGTGCTAGTGTGATGCCGAAAGTACTTACATATCCAAACCATATATTTACCAAGGTGTTTAATTATGGGTTGTGCCGTCTGTTGAGACGATGCCGTCATGAGAACGAGGATCGGGTAGTTGTACTACATATGCGTGTATTTAGGAATGCACGTATGTGTGAGTATTTAATCTTTACATTTCAGCAATGCATTTATTCAAACTGTTGGGTTGGGCTGAAGTGAATTTTCTACAGGTACACTAACTACAGATACGTAGATTAAATATACATGACGACTAGCAATATATCGAGAGTGCGCGTTATACCACCGACATAGAATGTGATTGCTACCTTAGGTTGGCAATTTTGTGAGGACGAATAGGATGAAGCATGCATTATTATGGTTGTTGCTTTGTACGTAACTATGCTCCTCTCACCCTTATTCTAATAATAAGTAACTTATGAGTGATCTGATGTTGCTATCTTCTCGGTGTGTGGAGTTAGACGGGATAATTTCTTGTTCCGTGCTGCTTGAATAGGAATGCTTGAATATAGTGTGTGCTTAGCCTTGCCTTATGTGTATGCTTCTAAGAGAATTAGTTAACAAGTTGGTAGTGGCTCAAACTTCAATCTTTTTGAAAACTACAACTTATAGTGATACCTTGTTTGAAGCATGTACATATTTCCTTTAAAAGTTAATATCAGGTTTTTTCTCTCAAGTTACCTTCACATTAGTTTCTTGCTATATGTATATATACAAGCTTGCTACTGAACAAATACATAGATGTTTCCTTGTGATGCCTCTAATGTTTGGTAATTAAGTAAAAATATTGCTTAATCTTGATAGAAATAATTGAGGCTACATACTAGAACTTGTAGGTGTTCTCTAGTTTAACCTAGGGGTGAATATCTTGTTTCATACAAGGGTTTGCAAATTGCTTTAGATCTTACTTAAATAATTAGGGTCCTTTTGTTCACGCCTTCTTGTGTCCAAACTAAAATAATATGGTCTAAGATAATGATGCTCAGAGCCACTAGGATGACAAGGTTGTGTGCTCTCTTGCTAAAAAAAATTATTGTTTAATATTGTATTAAACTTTGGTTGCTAGGACGGTTCCTATTGTGCTGATGTTTCTGTGGTTATAATTTTATTTTCTAGGAATGTGATAAATGTAAAAGTTGTAGCTAACTTCTTTATCTTGCTTGTCCTAAAATTTCATGACCATAGGCCTTATGGTTTAGGAGTTATAGATTTTAGAAGTTCGCTATCAGGTTTTGCTTATCTGCTAGATAGATCTAAATGTTGGGTTGTTTGATATCACTATTTTTGGATGGTCTAAATCTCTGGTTATGTATTTCTAAAGTGTATGTTGATTTTCTATTCATGTTTGTGCAGACTAAAAATTTTAGTATGTTTGATCATGTTAACTTGTGAATTAGTTTTTGGGTATGAATAACCAAGTTGTGGACAACTTCCTAAGCCTTCTAGAAGTCTAGGGTCACCTGTGCATAATATCCACAACTCTAGTTTTGATTGAAATATGTGCTTGCGGTGTTGCTGTCTTGGTTGTGTAGAGCTGCTTGATAGTGTTTTTCAACCCTGTTAACCGTGAGCATGATCTAGGTGTTTGCTAGCCTTGCATGAGACATCCTAAAATCCTAACTCTTGTTTGTGGTATGTCCATATGTCTTTAGAGAAGCCATACCCAAAATCCTTTGAACCTTTTACTACCTATCACGAAAGTCATCTTGTTTCTAAACGACACCATATCTGCATGCTTAGTAGCACCTCTTTCATCATGATGGATCCTTGAAATTAGGTCAATGTTTGTGTTGCTACATTTGAATGCATTTTTGTATGAGCATTGTGTTTATAATAGTTGCTTAACCTCCCTTGCTTGAGTTTCTCAAGTTCTTGTTTAAAGCTGTCTTGTTTAAGTGGATGCTTGTTGTCTAGGTAGTGCAATAGTGCCACCTCGTTTGTCCTCGGCGAGCATATGAGTGTTGAATAGCTCCTCCTAGAACAACGCTCCTGTCATGATAATCATGGTTGTTGTCTTCAATTAGCTTCTCCACCTTAGAAGTCTAAGCTTGTAGACTTGGTTGCTGGCCTTTGTATGTTTCTGTATAGTGTAAATGCCCTGCACCCTTTGATGAAGACCCTTGTGTGATCAACAATCAAGTTATGATCTTGCTAACGTCATCCTTTGACCTTGGTTGTTCTTTGCTAGTTTTGGAGACCATACCAAAATCCTTGTTGGATCCCTCAGTTTCCTATCTTTCTAATGATCTGGTGCAATGCTAATCCCTCGCTATCTAATCTGAAACCTTTTGCTTGCAAATCATGTAGTTACCTTATCAACTCAATCTTGATTGATGTATTGGCATTGTCATTGAAGTCTACTTAATCCATCTCTGATCTTTTCACTTCTTGGGATGCTTATCAGTCTTGATCTCATGATCTTGCCTACTATGACCGGGCCTCTGGTTAATCACTTATCTAGTAGTTTCCTTGATGGACGCAAGGTGTGCATGGAAGTAAAGCAAGAATCTCCTGCAGTTCTCTAGTGTTGTGTTTTGATCTTTGAATCACAATTTTGTGGACTCCAAATCCTACAACTACTCTTGCTCGCTATCCCTCCTTTGAATAGAGCTTGTTCTTTTGGTCAAATTTGTGCCATTTGAAATTTCCCTTTGGGTGTAAGTTCAGTAATGGTGTTACGATTAGCATTCTACAGTGCCACGATGGAACCTAGGGCTTCCTTGTGGCTGGCCAGCACATGGTTGTGCTGCTGGGTGCACGCTGGCATCGAGGTTGCTAGTTATAATCCATTGCAGAAAATATACCACTGATATATATTCTCGTGATCTTTCTCTTAGTCATCCTCCCATATCTTATCAGTAAACCCATATGTTCGCAACTTAAATTGTGCTCTATGAGATTTCTTGTTGGTTGTAGGCTTGGTAATAGGCAACGAAACTGAGGGCATCATGTGGACTGCAGCCACACAATTACGCTGCTCGGCATGTGCGGGTATCATGGTTTTAGTCATGATCCATTACGGAACCACACTGATAAGTTGTCCCATTGTGAGCTTTTCCTTGGTTATCCCTCTATTTTATCCTAAGGCTCTCATTAAGCTTGATGTTGTAGCGCTTCTTTCTAAAGTTGCAAAGAGGATGACCTTTGAAGAACAAGTCACTGATATAAACATTAGTAGGTTGCAAGATATGGTAAATAAAGGACTTCACTTGACCTTTCCTTAAGCAGTGGCAGGTCCTTTGTAGAGCAATGTTACGCAAGGAATCGATATGTGGACTAGTTAACAATATTTGGATCATCCTTACTCTCAATTCTTATAGTGAACGCATCAGTACCATCCTTGGACAATCACAAAAATAGAAGAAGATACTTTACTAGATAGAATGGCATTCAGAATCAGACTCTCATTCTTTGAGTAATCAAGGTATTTCAAATTGTTGACTGCCAGAAATGTAATTGAAGGTAATTTGAATAGTGTCACACAGCAGATTTGAGATCTTAGAGCTACTATTTGATCCAAATGGTGAAGCCCCAATGTCAAAAGTATGCTACAGTGCATGTCAACCCAACATGTTGTGTGACTGTACCCTGAAGGAAAATGGTACTCAATTCTGCTAGGTAGTGAACTACTTCCTTGGTCTAAAGTACTTGAAATCTTGTTGTTCTCCAAGCCTCGTAAATGCCATTCTTCAGTAATGAGTTCCAATGCTATCTTGTCCTTGGTACCTTGTTTGTATTTTACCCCAAAAGGTTGCATCCGATTCAACACAAATAGATAACTATCTTCACTTGGATATGAAGGTTGCCTAATAAAGGATCACTGAGAACTTTAAAGTCGACAGAGTCAGCTATTGCATTCACCCCTCACTCGGTAGACCTACATGATACAGTGTTGCTATCTGAGAAAGAGAGCTGCATACATGGAACGTTATGTAACTTTCCATCAATTGGCATCTGAGTGATTGTGCAGTTACAACTGGCACAAATGTTGGTTAATTAATTTTCCATAACCTCAGTGAATGATGCCTTATCTGTGATTTCCTTCTCAAAAGTTGTACTCAGGACCTTTTAGTAGAGGACTACCTTTCAAACTTCATGAAACGACATGGGACCATTATAATAAGTATTCTTTAGGAGGTTGCAATCTAGTGCGAAGTTCGTATGGCCTATGCTACACTCCCTATCAAAGCAGATGCTTATAAGTAAGTAGTTCATGAGCTAAGATGATCTTCGAATGTTGAGAAAGAAGTATTGTGCTATCTTGGATTCCTCCCAAGGTAACGATACTACATGAGAGTCAATTAAGAAAGTCCTTCAGACAAGAGCAAGGTTACCAATGATGTGAAGATCAAAAAAATTATCCTTTGGATAAAATCCTTCTTATCCTCCAAATTATGATGAGCATCTCCACTTGTTGGATGAGGTTGATAAATACAGTTATTGCTTTTCATGCTTCATGGTTGAACTCTGAATACAACTAGGTGTGCTTACCACCGTGATGAAGTTTTGAGGAACATTATGCTATCACTGCAGTTGTAAGTGGGTGACACACTTCTCTTCCTTCGAAAAGTCTCGCACCGAATCTCGAGACGAGATTCTTTTAAGGGGGGAGGGCTGTAACACCCTAGGTGTTAGTCATGAGCTAAGCAACGGAATTATACCTAACCAAGATATGTTAAGTGATGATCTTGATCTTTATCTCATATCCATCTTTATACATCTTGACTATTGGAAAAGTTTGAAATCAGTAAGTCACATGAAATGATATGTCATATTCTTGCTTCAATGAGCTTATCAAGTGCATGAGTATATGCAGTGTCAACCAAGTCTTGCCATATTACCCAAATACTCTGATTGGATTTAGAAACAAAAGTCGTGAAGGGTTCGTGTTGAGCAAATGTCAAAAAGATGCTTAAATGATGCTAAAACTCCAGTTTAGAGCTTTATCAAGTTGCTACCTTGACCAATAGAAAAGTATAGCTCACCTCCATAATTTGAGGTTGGTCCTTTAATTAAAATTGGAGTTTAGTTTATGTTCTACAAACTTTGTTTTATGACCAAGAGCTAGATCAGATTTGAAGTAAGTCAAACAAGAGCTCCAAAATGGAATCTGCTGCAGTTTTCAGGACTCCGAAAAATTCTGAGAGCTGGTTAGTGAAGGTCATTAAGGTCGACATTCCGCGTTCTCCGAATTTTACTAAATAACATGAGTTGATCCAATAATAGAAGTTGGAGATAATCCTTTGGAGAAGAACATGCCAAAAGTTGGACTTAATTCGGGACTGTCAATTTAAGGATTGATCGAGCCAAGCTTAACCCAAATTGATATGCTGACACTGCTGCTTTGGAGCTTAATTACCCGCTGATCTAGAATCCTAATTGCTAAAATGGCTTAATAGAAGATGTAGAGCGTCACCAGGTCGACAAACTTTGTTTTCGGCCCAATGCCAAATTCAGTCCGCAACCGGCCCAAACTGGCATCCCACCTTGCCAACATCGCTGCCCGCCAAGTGTCTGATGAAATGCCGTGCATGGGCGCCGCGCGTCCTTCTCCTTGCCACGGGCCCCTGCGCGCTCCTGCTACATCAGAGTGGAGGCCGAGCCCCTCTGTTCACTCCTCTGCGCCTCCTCTCGCTTCCCCATACTCCCAGCGCTCGCCATCGCCTGCTCCGCGCGGAGCGCCTGTCCGCCATGAACGCCGCCGCCGAGCTTGCTGCTGCCTTCCTTTCCACCTCCTCCGCGCATCTTCGCGCCTCTCCATGGCCGTCACCGCCTCCACCTTGCTATTCCACACACGCCGCGCCATCTGTCCACCGTCCCCAGTCACCGGAGCAACGCTACAACTTGCCACCGCCGCCCCGGGCGCCGAGCCGCCAGCGGGTTCGCGCGAGGAAAAACCACGGCCGCCAGGTTTTTGCGTGGGTCTTACGGTGCGTCCCCAACTCTTCCTCACCGCCATCGAGCCTCCATCGCCGGAAACCGCCAACCCCAACGTTCTCCCCTGCTCTGTACGTCTGAAGGAAGAGGAAGGACCTCGCGCAGCAATTCAGGGAAGTTTAGGGGGTTTTATGTGAAGTCCATGACTCATGTGAATAGTGCCAAATAGTTCCTGAAAACTGCAGGGGCCTTGATGCAAATCGGTTTTTCCTTTATCTTTTGTTTTTATGTGATTTCTGAGTGAATCTTTAGAAATTCATAACAAATCGTAGAAAATTCATAAAATAGCAAATAAAGATGTTTTAGAATCCTTAAGAGTATATCTATGTAGTGGAATAATAATATTTCATGTTTTAGTAGAAAGTTTGCACGGTAAAAATAGATATTTGCTATCTAGGGTTTGCTCTTGCTAAATTGATATCTCAATTTGTAGTGCTCCAATCTATGTGAAAATTTTGTGGTAGGCTACTGATGGTATGTATGTGCTTTGATAAAAATTTGGGATTCATTGAATACAATATGATTGAGTTATTTAGATATCTTGCTTGATGTCTAGTAAATAGATTTAATTGATTAATAATTCAAATATAAAATGTAAAAATGGAAAATGTCATTCCACTACCTTTGCATGATGTTGTTATGATCTTTGGGTGCTTAACATGGCCCTATGTTTGTAGAAAATATGGAGTTTTAGATTTATATTGCTCTCACATAGTTTATTGTTGTAGCAATTTGTCTTTTTCATAGAGATTTTTATGCTTGTCAAAATGCTATAAAATTTGTACAGTAGGCTATTAGGAATATATGTGAGCTATTGTAATTTTTATTAGAATTTACTGTACACTTTTGATATATGTTCCATATATGTTTTCTAATGCACCTAGTTATATAAATAAATGAAAAAGGGCATCAAAATAATTTATTTAGGATTGGACACTATGTTTTCTAGTGTTCATTTAATATATGTTAACTGTTGGTAACTTTGGTTATATCCAAATTGATGTTTGAAACATAAGTGAATTATTTGCTCTATTATTCAATTTGGAGGCTTTCTGGACAGTTTCTAGAACCTTGATGATTGCACCTTGTAAATGATGTTTGTTGTGAAACTTGTCTATAACAAAGTTATAGATAACTTATATATCTAGCTTGTATTAAATTTTCATCGCTATAGCTTTTATAGTTTGTGAGTTATGGCTATGCAAAGATCAGCTTCAGAAATGACTGCTCTCTGGAATTGCCTGACCAGATTCGAGAAATTGAATTGTTTGGCTATGTTAGAGATTGAATCATGCCAAGATTATTGAAGATGATTTGTAGGAAATTTTATAAGATTTCCATATTGTCTTGTTTCAAGTTATTTGGAGTTGTAGAACTCTAGATATGATTTATTTACTCAGCTACTGCAAGAATGTCTAGAATTTAATTGATTCTAGTTCTAGTTGTTTGCCTTGTATGTTGCTAAGTGTAACTCATGTCTTTGATGATGTTTGAGTTAATATATTTGAGAACTTATGATATGGGTTTCATGTTTGATGTGCTTGTTATACCAATGTTTGGCATGATTGTGAACAACTTGCTCTCTAAGTGTTAGTCTTGCTTACTGTATGGGGGACTACAGGGGCGCGAAGAGTGAGTCCGAGGCCAGCAAGGCTGGCTAAGGCAGTCGGGTGGCCCCTGGGTACGGTGGTTCCTGTCGAAACCACATTTTTCCCGAATAAGTGCCACGGTGACCTATAGCTCACCGACGGGTGAGTGTGGTTTGTGTGAGGAATACCCCCTGAGCTCAGTTGTAATCGATTCGAATCGCCATCGTTCCTGGATAGTGAACACTTGACTTGAGCTACGCCATCGTAGTAATGATTATGGAATGATGATAATGATGATGATGAGTTAAGCTATAATAATTATGGTTACTACTTGATTGCTTAATCATGATTAATAAACTATAATGATGCATAGTATAGGTGCTCACCTAGCATGAATAGGAATGATTAAGCTGAGCTGTCTCTATAAAATGGTTACCACTGCTTTTCTGCAAAATGAGTCAAGCTATCCTCTGATAAAGCCTGTCATACTCCTTGGAGTCTTTTATTTGAGTCAGATGGGTAAGTCTAGCTGAGTACCTTCTTGTACTCAGGGTTTGTCCGGCTTGTTGTTTGTGCAGATGGCCATACCTTCCACGGGTATTGTGAGACCTGCTATTATCCAGTGGATTAAAGGACCAGAGGGCATGGTCATTCTTATTATCCTCCCCACTTGCTTTTGTGGATTGATCATCAGGCTGACACTGTATTAAAAATTTATGTGTGTGTGGGTTGAGCTTTTAAAACTACTTTGCTTTCTGCTACTTATTTGGGAACTCGGTTTGTAATAACTTTTATTTCGCACTCTGATATTATCGAACTATTTGTGAACTGTTGTAACGTATGGATGGTAACGCTAAACTCTGTACGATCTTGGTTGATGATGTTTGGTTTGAAATCCTTCGAGAATTTTAGACTACCGGATTTATAAGGGCTTAAGTGTGCTAATCACTTGCTTAGCGAGTGATTTTGCACTTATGCTTTTATAAATTGGGCGGTTCTGTTGCACTCTAGATCAATCAAAAGGCATGCAAAGTGAGGGAGATGGTTTTCTTAGCTCTAGGAGATGTCAAGTATGTTAAAATACCAAGAGAGACTCCCTAGAGCTGGCCAATCGACTTATATAGGCATCCCAAGAGACACCCAACCGTTACACTCAAAACACCCCATTTGCGCACTGACCGGACACGGAAGTTGGGGCGACCAGATGCGTCCGGTCCAGCGTCCAGTCGCACATTAAGTGCTGCGTGTCACGCCCGTTTGAAACTAGCCGTTGCGCGCCAATAGCCAAACTAGCTCGCACTCTTTGCAAGACAACCAGACACATCCGCAGACATGACCAGATGCCCAGCCACAGGAGTCCAATCATCGACCAGAGAGGTTTAGAAACACATTTTTTAGATCGGACTCGTCCGTTGCACCCTGATTGGACTTGCATATATAGTGTCCGGTCACTCCTTTGCTTCGCTTGGCCACGCCATCTCGCCTGACCGGACGCAGCACCAGACCGTCCGGTCGCCCATGGTCCAGTCGATCTCAGAATCACCTTGGACGCCACTATTGACTGGGCGCATCCGGTCCCAATCTGGATAGCGTCCGGTCACTTATGTAACCACCATTCTTGACCTAGACACCGGACACTTCATTTCTTGCCATCGGACACGCTGTCCAGCGTCCAATGGCTCTACGAGAAGCCCCTGCGGGGCATCGGACGCTCCGATGTCCTAGAGAGGGCATGACCTCGACCGTTTCACTTCGCCCTTCCTTCTGACTTGCTAAACACTAAGTGTCTATCACTTATGCACAAGTGTTAGCATTTTTCAAAGTATTTTTGCAAGGGTTAGAGGTTAGCACACTAGGTTCTACTACAATGTATGGAGGCAAAACACCTAGTGGCACTTGGGTAACCATTTTCGACACGTGATCACTCCTCTCAATAGTATATGATTATCTATCCTAAATATACTCACACCCTCTATGATGTCTTAAGTATCAAAAACAAATGGCCCTATAGGCTATACCTTTTTCTTGAGTCCGTTTGCTTTCATTTCTTCTCCTCTTTCTCACTTGGAACACTTGTGGTCATCCCTATCCATCACCTTACTCCATCTTGAGTGGACTATCCATGCTAAAGCTACACACATGCTTGCCAAATAGATTAGTCCAAGGTTTCATCAATTAGCCAAAACCAAGCTGGAGCTTTTAGCAAGGCAACTCTGCTTTGTCTTTCCTTTTCTTCTTGAAGGTAGTATATGATTTGGCATCGAAAGACTTAAACTTTCCCTTTTTTTTGCCGTGGTTTCTCTAGACAAAGTGGGCGCTAGCTCTTTCCTCATTCCCCTTCTTAGTGTTGTCATTAGATCGAGTCTTCTTTTTAACATCAAGGTATGCTATCAGGTTTTCAACTAATATTAATTTTTTATCACATGTTTAAGACTTGTGGCGAAGTTCCTCCATGAAGGAGGTAACTTTGCAATAATGCATCTAGCAACAAATTCATCGGGCATAACATACATAAGTAGTTTAAGTTCCTTAGCCAAACGTGAATCTCATGAGCTTGCTTGACTATAGATTTGTTTCCAACCATCTTATAGTCATGAAAGCTCTCCATGATGTATAGCTTCTTTTCCTACATCTGAAGCGCCATAGGTAGCATTCAGATAATCCCACAATATCTTTGCACCTTTTTATGCAGATGATTTGATAGCACGTTACGCACAGCTCTCACAATGTTCTCATTGGCTTCTTAGAATCTTCTCTGTTCTTTATCAGAGATATTTTCCTCGGGCAAGCCATCTTTGACTTAGAAAATTTTTCGGCCTCAGCGCGTCAACGAATGTAGCCATAGATAATTCTAGAAACCTAAAATAAGGCTTTTGGATTCTTATATAATTAGACAAATTTTAGAATAAAACTAGATTATAAATCATGTTAAGCAATAGGTTAAGCATATCTCGTAAACTAGCATGATTTAACAACATATTGTAAAGCATAAACATTAAAACTGGTGTAAGCATAGCTCATACACTTAGCAAATTAGACAATATGAACGACGACATTGGACCACGAGAGATATACCTTTTGATTGTAGACATAGTCGCTGGTGGTGGTGATGACGTGAGGTTGAGGTTGTCGAGTGTAAGATGTGAGCGTTGGAGGAAGTTCTCGGAGTAGCTGGACATAGCGCCGCCTGATTTGGATGAAAGATGACCCGTAGTGGAGGATTTAGGAGCAGTCGCATTGAAAACACCCTATGTGGAGGATTTAGGAGCAGCCGCGTGAATAGCGCTTTCTAAAAACCTTATTCGCCTTCTCCCAGTATAGGATCGTAAAGATAAGGGTTCCTGAGACCTGCTCACCCAATCGTTGGTTCATGCAAGGGCTAGAGAAGCTACGGTGGTAGCACAGTAGCGAGAAGAGAAAAATACTAATTTACTACCTTAAGATTTTCCCACTGGAATTCCCAAAAGTAGTTTTTGGTGTGTCTTTTCCTAGGAGGATTGGTATATATATATATATATATATATATATATATATATATATATATATATATATATATATATATATATATATATATATATATCTATAAACTCAACTAGCAATATAGTACTAACTGATACTATACCTCCCACCTCTACTTATAAGCTTAAACACTAAAGTCCGTTAGGGAACACAACTATTGGAACTTTGAGATTTATTAGAATTTCTCCATATGAACTTTAGGAGAACTATCCATATAAATTTTAACACTAATCACTTCCGCCAAGGCCCTGTAATCTTTGTCTCTGAAACTAGGCAAAAGAGCATGAATAAAAATACCATTATCCAAAAATTTGCTTTGTCTAATGCATGTATTGTTCCAGCTGATGGTCTCTCTAAATAAAAACTGCAGAGAATGATGTTCAAGTATTAGTAGTCCAAGCGTCATCCTTTTCTTTTGGCATGTACTCCCTCCATGCCATTTTGTAAGACGTTTGACTTTTTTAACACCAAATTTGACCACTTGTCTTATATAATTTTTTTTTGCAAAATATCACTTATTTGGCTTGCTTGAGCAATAAAAATTCTTCCAAAATAACTTAAATTTGACGATGCTTGTGCAAATTTTTTAAATAAGACAAATGATCAAACTTAAAGTAAAAAAAAAATCTAACATCTTATAATTTAGTATGGAGGGAGTTTCTATTATGGATGTTCCCACCACAAAAAACACTACTAGTATCTGGCAGGAAGTTGAATCTTTTGTTATGTGGCACTCTATTATATCTACTCTTTGTATCGGGGATTTGAACAACATTATGAATGCCAAAGAAAAGCTAGGACCGTCTGGCTAATATTAGTAGAATCTCTGCGTTCTGTTCCTTAATTAAGCAATGTGGGCTCACAGAATTGGGTTACAACGGCCTAGCTTTTACCTGGACAAACAAGGTTTGCTTCTTCTACTTTTGAAAGACTTGACCGTTTCCTGGGCAACGCAGAATGGTTCAAATTTTTCTTTCCACTACAGTTTATCATTTGCCTATGATTCACAGTGATCATACTCCTATTCTGGCCATCATGAATTTCAAGAATCCCCTACCAAAAAACCTTTGCTCTTTGAAAACTGGTGGGCTACAGAACTTGACTTTCAGCATACAATCCAAACAAGTTGGCAGAAATCCAGAAATAGAAATTTTCATCTTAAGACCACCTACCTAGCAGTTGACCTCAGACCTTGGAGAAGAAATCAACCAAGATTAAATGAACAACTACAAATTGTTGAACAACAGATTCGAGACAACCACCACAGCCTCCTAGTCCATCAACAAGACCATAGCCTCCAACAAAAGCTTTCAAATAGATACTAAAATCACCTCCAAAACAAAGAAGACTACCATAGGTAAAGATTCAAGAAACAGTGGACTATAAAAGGTGATAGGAACACCAAATTCTTTCAACAAGCCATTCTCAAAAGAACTCGTAAAATTGGAGGATGGAACAGAGTTTACCACTTATGAACAAATTGCAAGTTGTGTTACTGATTATTTCAAAAATATTTTCACCTCGCAGCTGCATGGCACAGAGGCTCAGAACCATACATAATCAAGGCCAGCAACAGCCACTCATGACCAAATCCAAGAGGACATCTACACCAACTCAAAACCATCAAAAGAAGAAATCTGGAGTACAGTAGTGGGCATGAAACAAAATGCCTCCCCAAGCCCTGATGGTTTCAATGCAGGTTTCTATAAGAAAGAATGGAATTGGATATGAGATGATGTCACAGATTTGGTTCAGTCTTTCTACAGAATGGGTAATCTCCCTCCTCAGCTAAACAAAACTGTTGTGCTCATCCCTAAGAATAATATTTGTCAAACTCCTAAAGATTTTAGACCAATCAACCTTTGCAATGTCATTTATAAGATCATAGCAAACTCTTATTGAAAGACTTAAGTACCACCTATACCCGGTTTATATCCATTCTTCCTAGTCCACTTTCATTTCTGGAAGAAATATATCTAGCAACATTATTCTTGCCCAGAAAATAACCCACTCCTTTAGCCTCAAGTCTTGGAAACATCAGGGCTTCCTATTAAAGATTGACCTAGCCTGAGCCTTTGATAGTTTCGAATGGTCCTTTATAGTTGCTGCTTTAAAAGGCTAGGTGTCTCCACTAATTTCATTAATCTTATCAAAGCCTGTATTTCAACCACTTCTTTGCCTGTTCTTGTGAATGGTCTTCCTCAAAGGGGGCTTAGACAGGGCTGCCCCTTTTCTCCTTATCTCTTTTTCCTGGCTATCAATGAGCTTTCTTGTAGCCTTCAACAAGCCCATCATGACAACAGGCTCTCTGGAATTTCTCTGGGAACTCAATGCCCTCCCATACACTCTCTCCTTTTTGTTGATAAACTTATCATCTGTGGAAAAGCCACCATTCCGGAAGATCAAACTATCAACTCTATTCTTCACAACTTATGTGCCTGTTTGGGTCAAATTCCAAATTGATCCAAATCAGCCATCCTTTTCAGCAGCAATGTTTCTACTAATATCAAACAGATGATCAAACAAACCATTCCTGTGTCAGACATTGACACAAACACGGCACCTGGGCCATCCTCTGCTTTTTTTTTCTTACAAGGATAGTTCAGTTGCTTACAGCTTCCTTTACCAAAGCTTTCTTGGCAAACTCACCACTATCAAAGCTAATAAGCTCAACCATGCCGGCCATCTCACGTACATCAACTCTGTCCTTGCCTTCATTCCCATCTACTACATGCCTAATATTCTCTTTCCTGCCACTTTCTTTCCAAAAGAAAAAGCAACACCATCTTGAAACACTTCTTTTTTTTTCTCGAATACGCAAAAGATTTGCGTATCATTGTATTTAAGAAAGGAGTTTTGGTACAGAGTTGAAGCGGAGCGCTTGGGGATTACATGTTGTCTAAGAAGCTCTCTCCCCTAAGCGCCAAGCCTAGAAGCTATTACTCACGAATTAAACAACGTAGGTTGGCCGTCCAGGCCTCGAGGGCGCTTAGGCGCGTGAGCCCCCGCGTCCCCTCGGCCGTGTCGGATCGGCGAAGAGCACCCTCATGGCCTCGGCGTGCGATGCGGAGAGCTTGTCAACGAAGATACTGTCGTATGCCTTCTTCGCCGCCGTGTTGATTTTATCCGCGCCCTCCAAGAAGCCCATGCGCTTCATGACGAGGTATTCCCCGCGCTTGGAAGCTGGCACCCTCGACAGGGGCTGCTCGGCAATTCTCCGGCTCCTTTTCGGCAACCTGACTTGTGGCGTTGCCTGGGTTGGCGGCGGCAGCAGAGGCGAGGCGTTCTTGCGCAGGATGCGTTGCCGGAATTTCCTCAGGCGAAGACCAGTGGAGGTCCTCTGAGCCGCCGAGCCACTCCTGTTGGAGGCATCTCCCGGGGAGGCTGTTGCTGCGCCCGCGGGGGCTGCACCCCGTGGCTGCGGCGTCCGTGGCTCGGGGCCTGTCCCATTCGCTGCGTCTGCGCCGCGAGGGGCTGCAACGGCGTGCAGGGGGAGATCCGGCAAGGGCGGTGTCGGCTGGGCATCACCCTCTCCCCGCGGCCTGCGGCACGGGTAATGCGCGGGGGGAGATTCCCTCGATGCTTGCGAACCCGGTGGGGAGAGCAGCGTGGTCGTCCCGCGTCCCCTGTGTCGTCGCTGCCGTCGTGGCTCGCCGGAGCGTCCTCCCGATCCAGCCATACAGCGGGCGGGCGCTCGGCGGCTTGCCAGCGATGGCGCGCGCCACCGGCTGGTCGGCGTGCTCGCTTGTGTTGGGCCAGCCGTGTCGACGGTCCGGATCGCGGGGGTGTCAACTGCGGCTGCCGGCGACGGTTCCTGCAAGGGTTGCTCGCCTTCGCCTGAAGTCCCTGTGCTCTCTTCCCCATCAAGAATGACGAGGGCATCGGTGGCTCGGCTGCTGGGCTGGACGTCGGCGGTGCTGTCGGAGTGGCGGACGTCGATGGCGCGGTTGCGCTCCGGGAGGGCGGCCGAGATGGTGTTCGGCCCGGCCCCAGGCGTTTGGTGCCTTGGGCCGCCAGACCTGCGCCCTAGGGATAGCGCCCGTTGGTGGCCCTCTTCCTGGGCCGGCGGCGCCTCCCCGGCGTCCACGGTGGCGCCGTCCTGTCCCCTGATCTCAGCGGCGGCGCCCGCTGGAGGTGAGGCGCGCGGGGGCAGGTGCGGCAGCCGGCCTCTCGGCCGACTAGGGCGCCACCGCCTGTGGTCACCGTCACCGAGGTGGGAGCTTCGGGGCCGCGGGGGCTGGTGTCGGCCGGAGACTACCTCGACGTAGGCGTCCCCGGCTCGCTGGCTGACTGTGCGAGCTCTCGCGGCCACCGCCGGTGGCCGCGCCGTCGCCATCCGTGCGGTGAAGCTGTGCAGCCGGGGCCCCATGCCAAAGTGGCGGATAACGACCTCGTCCGGCTGCAGGCCGGGCGGCCGCGGGGCGATGGCCGCGCGGACGCCCTCGAGCGGGATGTCGGAGGAGCCGCAGCGTGTCTGGACAACCACGGAGAACCTCAGGCTCGTCTCCGCGTTGTCGATGCCGGCTTCCCACTTTCCTCCACTGGCGTCCAGCGGTGTGTCCGGCGAGCGCGGTAGCGAGGGCGTCGCTCCCTGGGCGGCACGAGGGTTCCCCAGGCCACCCCGGTGCCGACGAACAAAGCGGCCATCGGCCCGCTGGCCGGCCAGCGGTGGGCGCAGCGCGGCCGCTTGCAGTCCCTCGCGAAGTGGTTGAAGCCTTTGCGCTTGAAGCAGGCCGTGGGGCCTCCCCGCAGGTGGCGACACGGTGGGCGGTAGAGAAGCGCTTGAGGCAGCGGTCTTGCACTATCCGCGGACGCAGTCTGCCCTCCTCCACCCCGATCGGTTGGCGCTGCCACCCGCCTGTGGTAGCCCGACGCGGCTGCTGTTTGGGCCCCGGTGCTGCGGAAGGACGACCGCCACCCGGCCCATGTCCGGGGCGAGGCACGGCGGTTGGGCCCAAGCCGCAGTGCACCGGCACTGAGCTGGGCCCACCGGTTCGCGGGCAAAGATGCGGCTGGGCGGCACCTGCACCAGCGGGCTTCCTCCTCCCGGTGGTGACGTGGACGCCGGGCGCATTGGGCGCCCAGCCTCCGGCGCTGGGGGGGGGCCCGGCGGCGTCACCCCCTGGTGACACCGGTCGCCAGGCCTCTCCCCGCCACCATGCTGCAACGAGAGGCCGCCAGCCCCGATGGCCGAAAGTTCCTGCGTTGGCGCCGAAGGAGGTGTCGACGCGCCGCCCGGGCGGTGAGGCTCCTCCGGCTCGAGGAGGAGGTCGCCATCGCCGCCGGAGCAGCCTGAGAAGCAGCCGCCCTCCCACCTCTGCGCGCTTTGACCGGCCGGATGATGCGGGGAAGAAGGGGGCGGCTTCCGGCGAGGGTTCCGCTGCGGCTGGCCGGCGGCGGGGGTGGACGGCGAACCGCAGGCCAGCGCGGAAGGGGGCACACGGGCTGCCCGACGGGGATTCCATGCGCCCAGTGGTCCGGCCTCCGCAAGGGGCCTCGTGGCCGGCGGCGCTGGCTTGGCAAGTCGCCGAGCAGCCGGGCGTGCGGCGGCATGCAGGGGCACGCCGAGAGAGGCGACGGCACCCACCGCCCGCTGCATGCTCGCTGGCGACGAAGGGGAAGGGCGCGGCCCGTGTCGGCGCCTGGCAGCCCTCGGCGCTGCCGGCGCCAGCGCCGCCGAGCGCCGCCAAGGTGGCCGCAGTAGCTGGCCCCGGCCCCCGTCCCGGGCGCGCGCGGCGGAGGGGCGCGACGGCGGCAGCGAGGCGGAGACCGCTGGCAGCTCCTGGCGGCGACAGCCGCGAATCGGGCCGCCCCGCAGACGGCAAGGGAGGCGCCGGGCGCACCACCGGGACGCTGGAGCGGCCACGCCAGCCAGCCCGACCGCGCCGCAGCTGGGAGGGGAGGTGCCAGGCCCGGCCTCCACGCCCCAGCGCGGGCCAGAGTCGCGGCAGCGCCGGCACCCTGCCCGCCTCCGCCCATGGAAGGGGAGGCGAGGAGAAGGCCCCCGAGGCGAGGGGGCGTGGGCGCCGGATCCGCGCGGAGAGGAGGCCGTGGCGGCCGGATCCGCGCGAGGAGAGAGAGGCGGCGGCGGGCGGACGGGTCCTCTGCGGGGGCTCGGGCGGCCTACAGCCCCGGGCAGGGGCAGCCGAGGCGAGGGAGTGGAGGGGAGGGGCAGGGAGGCGGGGCCGGAGGGGGGAGGAGGGGGGCGCCGGCGCCATGGCGGCGGCGGCGGCGGGGCTGACAGGGTCGGGCGGCGGCTAGGTCGAGCCCCTCCCAAACCCCCCCCCCAAAGGCCTGATTCAGATTCAGCCGAGACTCTACTCGACTCGACACAGAGGGAGAAAAGATAAAGAAGCTTTTGCTTGGCTCCATCTTGAAACACTTCTGGTGGGCAGGCATCCAAGACGAGAATCCTACTAATCCTGTTCACTTCAGGGCTTGGTCTTAGATCTGCAAACCAAAATCCCAAGGAGGGCTGAGCATTAGAGACCTTCAAACAATTCCTCAAAGCTACATATTCCCCTCACACTAATTTCTAAAAAACTCCCTCTTACAGACCTCGATCAGTCTTCTGGGGCTCTATTTTGAGTATCAAGCACCTTCTTCATGAAAACTGTTCTTATCAAATTCACAAAGGCAATTGCAACATTTGGACAGATCCTTGGTGTATTGACTGCGAACAAATCCATGACCACCTTACTCTTCCGGTCACCCATCAATGTGCATGAACTCATTGACCACAACAGTTCCACGTGGAAGACCCCTCTCATCAGTTCTTTTTTTACTCATAAAGCATCCCAAAGAGCCTGCAGACTCCAATAGTCAGATCTCAAGATTCGGATGTACTCATTTGGAAACTTTGCGTCAACAGAAACCAGCACAACATGGAACCTGTACCGCCAAGGCAAGCTTTTAAGTGCTGATCATGCCCCAACAAACTTAAATCCAAGCCCAAGATCTCTCACAGCCAACTCCCTGGCTCTTCCAAAAAACATTTGGATAAACAAAAGTGTGCCGCCAAGAATCAAAACTTTTGCTTGGTGACTTCTTTGTCATGCTCTGGCAACAGCGGTACGAGCTGGCAGATAATGCAACCACATCGGTGTAACATGCAATGCTTGTGGCAGTTGAAACAGATAGACATCTGTTCTTCGAATGTGATTTTGCCAGAGCTTTTTGGTTCTGTTCAGATCCTCCTATTAGAACACATCTTCTCCCCCAGGATCAAGATGGTGTGCAGGAAGTAATAGCTGCAATTCTGCCTCATGATTCTCCGCCGGACAGAATACAGAAATTTTTCACATCTCTGTGGTACTTATGAAAAGCACGGAATGATCTTAGATTTAACAACAAAAAGTGGACCACACATAAGGTTCATTTTGAAACTAATGCAGATATCACTTTTGCAGTTAATTATTTCCATGCAGAAAGTAATCCTACATCTTCAGTTTACCGACACCAGGCTCCTCTTAGGCGTCCAATGGCAATTTCCGTTCCTGTTCTTCTCAGTGGTCCAAGATGTTATGACGATGCTGCTATTAGCCTGGATTGTGGAAAACTTCTTCTCAGTGGTCCAAGATGTTATGACAATGCTGCTATTAGCCTGGATTGTGGACAAACTTCCCCAAGAACGGCAGGTATTGGAATCTTCGTCTTCCACCCATCACAAAAGCTCCAGCTGTTTATTCAGGCACGTTTACACCTTTCTATCTCGTTTCTTATGGCTGAAGCGAGTGCATTAGCTTTACCAGCTAGATTTACATGTCAGCTCAATCTTCAGGACATGTCTTTCTTCGCTGACAATGAAACAATGGTCAACATTCTAAATAACAGGTACGAGAATTCAATACCCTGGTCAATCAAACCTTTCACGGCTGATCCAGGTGCTCAAGTTAAACAGAGTAGACAATGTAACAGCTCTGTCTTGCTTCTTCAGCAAGATTTTCTGTTTCTTCTCCCTTTTTCTCTTGTTCCAATCAGTTGCATGTTCCTCTATGTTCATTCTGCTCTTTCCTTTCTCAGTCCTCTTGGGAGCCTTTCTCCCTTCTTAATATAATCTGTTCGCAATTTTAATACAAATGTTTTTTATCAAAAAAAAAAAAAAAAAAAAAAAAAAAAAAACTACCTGCCACTAGAGATTGCTTGGGGCCTGTGGTTAAAGGAACGTTCAGAACTTGCATACGTTCAGTAATCTACAATCGCAATCTACAACCACTTCCAATCACATTCCTTCTGCGGATCATTTGCACTTGTCTCAAACACAAAAATGCTACAAAAATTCAGGAAGCTGTAATGACCGGCAATACATATGCCGGAGGAAGCCCGTTAGTGGCTAAGGCTGGGCGCAGGAATTAGGGGCTAAGGCCCAGAGTATTATCTTATTTCTATTATTACTATTAGATGAGAACACTAGTCATATAAATAGGAGTTGTAAGACATTTGGATAGTTAAGCAAAGAGTAGTCATATTACTCGGCTTCCCTAAGGGAGCCAGGAGTTTCCCTGAAGCCCTAGCCGCCTCTCCTTCTCATTCCCAGCGACCATGGCGCCCAGGCGCTGAAACCCATGGTTCAAGTCTCGATCTTCCTCCTCCCACGCCTACAACCTACGCCCCATACTCGGTAGAGACCGAGCTCCTACCAGAACTACTGCCTTTTTCTTGGCACAAAGTACTCGACACTAGCTTGACAAGATCATTGACACGTGACACACGCGCTTCAAGCTCTTCCTTTTCTTTAATGAGCTGAGCAGCTTCCTCTTTGTGGCGGTTCACCTCGCTGCATTTCTGGACCAAGGCCCCTAGGGTTGACTCGTTCTGCTTACTCAGCTCCTCGATTGTCTGCTTCTGGCCTGCCAATGAAAATTGAAAATGCACATATTAGCCTAGCCTAAGGGAAAACTGAATTTCAAATACAAGACACGGCTTAACTACCTTTATTCTCATCTTTCAGCTTTATATTTTCTTCTACTATTTTGAATGCCTCCTGCTCGGCTTCCGCCATCCTTTCTGTTAAGAGCCTTCTGCCGTCGTCGAGGTCTAACAAAAAAGGAATATAATGCATTATGACGACTAAGGACCCATCTTACAGATAGCATAGTATGAAATTTAATCTTATCTTTCACAATGCACATATCAAGTCTAGCCTGAAGGAGAACTGAAGTTATAAGACAAGACGATTTAATTACCTTTGTTCTCATCTTTCAGCTTGATATTTTCTTCTGTTATTTTGAATGTCTCCTGCTCGGCTTTCTTCATCTCTTCTGTTAAGAGCCTTCTGCCGTCTTCAAGGTCTAAAAAAAGGAATATAATGCATTACGATGACTAAGTCTAATGACCTATCTTACAGATAGCATAGTATGAAATTTAATCTTACCTTTCACTTGCTGCTCCAGTATTATCTGCCTATCCTTCAGGCGTTTATTCTCCATGACCAGCTTCTTTGCTAGCTCTAAAAGCTCAGAGCCAGTTGCCGCACTGAATGACATGTACTACATGGAAGGGAACATATGAAGAACTGATACTGGGATGTTAAATATCCAACATAATATCAAGTGCCTTGCAACAAATTATCAGATCAAGTGTATTTGACCAATACATAAAGTTCTTGGCACGTCAGCTATATGCAAAATTAACTCGCCATTAAAATTCATCACTTTTGATTATCCTTAAAACATTGCGTGAGAACAAAAAAAAAAAATTGTACAAGTCAAGAACAATATCACTTTCAATTCTCCTTGATGAGATGGTTGGAAACAAATCTTATCAGGGTTTGCAGCTCTCGGTTAACAAAAACTATACAGCAATGTTCAATGCTACTATCTATGTGCAGTGCAAACTAAGGATGACCCTAGAGTATTATTCTGAATTGAGAAATTGAGGCTCATAGTATAAGTTGCACGAGCGTAGAATGATAAGACAGGGAAAACTAAACAGAACTCAGGTTGCACATAAGAAGTGTACAGTCAGTTGAAGGTATCTGAATCTGTACAGTGCAATGCAATTGCAGCATGGATAGGATTGCTTTATCTTGAAATGGGATTCATCCAAACTTATTCAGCTAGCTTAACTTATTAAGACTTCTTCCCACCTGGATTGCAAGAGAAGAATTTCCTTTGTGTCAAAATGTTTTGGAAGAGTTGAACACATTTACAATGTGAATTATTTGAACGCATTTATTATGTGTGATGGGTTCTGTTGTGTTTATGTGTAAATCAGGCAGAAAATGAAACCATCATTCATTCAGGAGCTGGGAACATGAAGAATTAGCAAGTATCTGAGTGCATGGTGCTGATTATAACTGTAATTGTCTTATTCTTTTGGGAAATCCAGAGAGCAAGAAATATCCAGGTTTTAACAGAACTGGTAGCAGGCATTAAGGGTAGACATGCAATTGGTGGAGCCTGGACAGAGCAGTTGTAGATGGCAGATTATTTTTTGTAGTGTCCCTCTTTTAGCTCTTTATTTATTATTAGATATAGTTGGTAGTCCTTTTTTCTTGTAAACTTGTGACCTATCAAGATTTCTTTGCACCAATTTTGTAGTTGATCTTCAAGCAAAATTCTTGAATGGATGAAGCTTCTATTTTTTTTTTTTTTTAAGAAATCACTAGGGGGAGTTTCCAGAAACAAGGGGCACTTACTTCACTCTGAACTTTCTGCATCTGCTCCAATATCACCTCACTGTTTACTTCCTCCCTATTATGCACTGGAATGGAAGCTAATACCTCCTGGTCTGTGACTATCTCAGAGATAGATTGTGCAGAATCATGCTCCTTGCAAGAAGAATCTCTAACCTTATTATGGTCAACAACATTTGCAAGCATGAACAGGGAACCATTCCCTGCCTCTTCTGCTAAAGAGGCAGGAGGGCATCGAGCCAATTCTAGTGGCCGTGAATTCAACGCTAACACTGCCTGTTTTGTTGAGGAACTCCCTTTTATAGAACCAGTGTCCAAAGACGACATCCTGTATTAATGATTCGATCAGATACTGAAGTCAAGGTTTTCTAAATGAATGTTTTGCAAGACTTACCTGGTCTTTGTAACAACGGAAATTAATGAATACTTTGCTCTTCTCTGAGAACGTGATCGGGGCGCAGAGGCCTTTCTTTTGGCACCAATGACTGAAAATGTAGGTTTCACTAACTCTGCTATTTTCCCCTCTTCAACCTCAGCAGGGTGCTCTGTAGATTTTTTTTCTGCACCTCGGTTTGGAGAAGCTGCAGTTGTGGCATCCAGAATCCCCTCTTCTGGATCTGAACCTTGAGTGGGAGAAGGGTCAATTTCAAGAGGTGGATGTACTACAACCTTCCTGGCACCAGCAGATTGCCTTGTGTATCTTCGTAGGGAGGCACGAAGTTGAGGTTTATATGTGATTGTGGAATATTTCCTTGTCTTTATCGAAGCTGTAATCTCCTCAAGTGCTTTCTTCTTAGCTTCGTGAATGGGGGGAACATCCAGCAAGCCCTTGTAAATTGGTCCAATTGTTTTTTAGATTCATTAATAAACTGGTCCAGTTGTAAGGAAAGCATTAGCAAATAAGATTCATGTAACTACTGCTGTACTTACTAGAGGTTGATTGGCTCGGTCATTGGCTGATGCTCTGACCAGGCTGGATGGAAAATTAGGTCTACCTGTAGGCTGCACACCCATCTTCTTAAGATCTAGAAGGTAGCTCAGCTTGTTCTCAATGTCTTCCACAGAAAGATCTACATAAGAAAATAAAAGACAGAAAAAACATAAATAGATAAAATCTTTGTTGTGTAAACTGAAGAATCCTAAATAGCATTGATGAAAAGGTAAGAAATTTCTAAATCAATCCAGAAAGAAAAAAGTCAATATTCTGTACCAAAAACACAAAAAACATCCATGCCTTGTATACAAGAAACCAGCATGTGTCTGTTTGGGTTTTTATACACTTATTTCTTCTCTAATATAACGAGATACACTTCTCTTGTGAGTTCGAGAAAAAAAGTGCGGTCAGTCAGATCTCAGATGTGAACTGGATATATTTAGGGCTTTTGAACTAAGCCATAGGCGACTCTAGACAAATTAACCAAACCAACTTACCATCTAGCAACTTGATCTATTATGGATTGGACCAAAAAGTAGAGTTTGTTCAAACAACTTTGGTGTTTAGAAAGATCCCTATGCTATTGCCATCCAACATACAAATATAGTAAAACGAGCAGCTAAACATACAATTTAAATAATGTAAAATTAAAAAGAAGCTGCTAAAACATAAAGAAATTATTGTGTGTATAAGCATAATGCTAAGGTAAGAATAGAAGCCTCCATCAGAAGTATGTTTCATTACAATTTGACTGAAATAAATGCATAATTTAGAATTGTGACAGACTATGATGAAGGTAAGGTGCATGAAAGAAATCTTTTTTTTTTATAAAGGAAACTTTTATTAAATTCTCAAAGCATTACGTCAAGATGATACAAAGCCTTGTGTACTTCCGGCTTCTGCCTAACAGAGAGGCACACAACCATAGATATAAAAGGAGACTGACACATTCTAGTGACTATCAATGAAAGAAATCTTACAAGTTCCTTGCAGCCACAATGTAATTTTACTGGAGCAATTGTTTCTATAACTGATAATAAGACATAAGAAAATTGGTAAAACTAGCATATCACCTTTATCTGAATCCCTGGTAGGATCTGACGGACCAGAATAATCGCAGGCCAAATGCATCCTTCGGCGCAAAGGGCTAATCCGGTGCTTGAGGTAATCGCAAACGATGTCTGCACCAGTCAAGCCTTGGTTACTTAACTTCGTGATTTGGAGGACCTGCTTCTCCTGCTCAGAGGAAAGAGGCAAAAGATCCTTCCATTTGCTTTTCTCCTCCAGTGCATCGCACCTGAAGGTCAAGCGACAGCTCTGTGGTACCTTGGCATAGAACCACAGAGAAACCCACATGAACTGCGAGGCTTTCAAGTAGTACAATGGATAAGCCTTCTTCATCTTGTCCCTAAGCCGGAAGTACACGCCGCCGAGTGTTGTCGTTTCGTTTTTCATATTGTGGTAGAGGCTGTAGAAGTGCGTGAAGACCTCCACAGTCGGAGGCACTTGCAGGTAGGCCTCACAAAGGTGGGCGAACATGCTCAGCGCGGTAATGGAGTTGGGCGTCAGGTGAGACCACTCAAGTCTGTAGTGGTTGAGCACGCTGATCAGGAAATCGCTCGCATCCACCCTCAGGCCGCAAATTATGTGCGTCAGAGACAGGATAACAAACTGATCCTCCAAGATGGATAGCGCCGGAGTCTCATCTTTGACGGGGGCTCGCCATTCGATCAGCTCGCCGGGATGGAAGGCGCCGGCCGCCACACACTTCTGGATAGCATCCTCGCTGCACGCTGCCTTTCCCCACTCAAGATTCGTCATTTGCGGACGGGACTCTGAAAAAGAAGACAAAGGTGACCAGTCCGGAGAAATTGGAATTGCAGAAAGGCCGAACAAAGAGAAAATGGGGAAAGAATGCTTGCCACGAATCCTCACCCGTGGTCGCCGCAGTCTGATCTAGCTCGCCGCCGGCCGCCCCAGACGATGGCTCCTCAATCTCATCTTCCTCCGCCATCCTTCGTAAGAAGCAGTGAACAACGCGGTGGACCTCTCGTATGGCCGCAGGGGTGCGCGGTGCGGACCGGGAGAGTGGATAAGGGGGCTGCTCGCTAGCTTTGGATTCCAGAGGGTCGCCGCCGCACTGGCGCAGTGGCGCAGCAGAAAAGAGAGAGGGGAAAACCGAGAAGCCTCACCATTCTCTCTCCATTGATGTGCAGTGCAGCAGCCAACAGTCCACCACCCACCCGGGCACCCGCCAGGCCGCCAGGTCCGCCGCAGGGAACCAGCCACAGCATTTAGGCGTCATTTCAAGTGGAAGGACATCACCCACACTAACGTACTCCCACCGTCTCAAAACTAAACGTATTCTTTTTTTTTTTGACTTCCATAATTTCTATTTGACTATTTGTCTTATTTAAAATTTTTTAATAAATATTGTTTATTTTGTTATAACTTCTTTTATTATTAGAGATATTTTTATAATGATTAATTTATTTTATTATTTGTATAAAAATTTAAATTTAAATAAGACAAATGGTCAAACGAGAATCGTAAAAGTCAAAAAAATACGCTTTTTGTGGGACGGAGGGAGTAAGCACGCAATTATTCAAACAAAAAAATATACCCACATCGTCAAAAGAAAACTGCAATTCTTTTGTTATTCAAAGATACGGCCGTACATAGAAAATGTACGTGACGGTTATTTTTTTATGCTTTGCTTCTAAATAAAATAGCCATTTCTATTAATCATCCGGGGTATTTTTCAAGCCGATTGGATTTTGTGACCGTCTTAGTTCGGTTTTAATTTTTTTAAGCCATAATGTATATCTTAATCCATATCATAATTTCATCACTATTTTGCTAGTTTAGGCCATCTAATAGTAAAACAAAACTAGATATACAAAATTGTATGAAACATCGTAATGAAAAGACCATAGTGCATTTTAATTGTGAAAGTAAAACTCAATTTATACATGCAGAAACAAAAAACATATTTGTTAAGGAGCAAGTTAGGACTAAAATGGTCAAAATGGGTAAATGAAACCAAATTTTAGTCCTGTAAACAAGAGAGAACAAAAGGAGAACAAAGAAAGAACTTTCTACCCTAAGAACCACGAACACTAGCCTAGCGAAGAAATTCACAAAGTAAGTATTCATCGAGAAATAAGCGGGGAATGCTACCGGCTAGTCCTGTTTCTTCCCTAACTCTTCCTCACATTTTTCCATACTCAACTTTAACTTAGCTAACTAGGGCATGAACCCTAAGAGTGATGTTCTTATCCCTAAGAAAAATTTAGCTCTTTTCCTTGTGCATGGTATGAACGATAGAATATAGAAGATCATATGGTAAACTAATAACATAGGAACCTAGATCTAGTTTATAACCAAATTGATAGAATAAGAATAAGAACATGATGAAGAATATGATATGAATCAAAGTAGAGAAAAACTATATTGATTGTTGGCTGGGGGGCATCGCCCTAGGCCCCTTAGGCATCGGACATCCCGCATACTCGATCTAGGAGCGAAGAGGACAAATATTACAACGAAATCCAGGCGTTGGAATTTTAGAAAGAACAGCTACTCTAGTAGGTTGCAGCACGTGCCAGAGCAGAGGAGGCTGACTTCGCCATTAGCAGAGCAAAAGCCCAGAAGTAGAAGCTTTAGAAGGAAATCTAGCAACTGAAAAGCAGAACATTGTCCACAACTTCACCGGTGGCAAGGACACCATCCTCATCAATGACGATCCCGACGATGAGTTTGATGGATTCGACCCGACTTCACCTCTCAGCAAAGAACTACAAATGTACCCATGGACAATCAATTACAAGCCCGGGATTCCAACTTTCGACAGACGGTCTAACCCCAAAAAGTTCATCGCCAACTACGAGATAGCCATCTACTCCACCGGTGGAGATGCCCAGACACTAGCGAAATCCCTCATCTCGTCAGTCAAAGATATAGCAAGCGGATGGTACAATACTCCCAAACCTCTCTTCATCAAATCATGGCAGCAGCTGAAGGGCGACCTCCTTGCCAACTTCGAGGATTTTCTCCTCAATACCAAGACAACTAGAGATATCCTTAATTGCATTCAGCGAGATAGAGAATTGTTGGTCAAAGATTTAAAAAGATTCATCTAGGTCAAAGCCTAGGTGCCCAATATTCAGGATGAAACAGTCATCGCAAGGCGACCGAAGGCCTGGCCATCGGGCAGTGCACAGCACACCTCGCTCGCAAACCACCAAAATCAGTCTATGAACTCTTTGACATAATGAGGCGTTTCGCAAGATCAAAAGAAGATTTCAGGCGTCGTAGGGAAAAGCTTCACGGACCAAAGCAGCCTGCAAAAAATCCCAGGCAGAACCAAACAATAGAACAGCGCAACATCTACCCTTTCTACTCCATTAACAACCTTCAAGAAGATTCGAAACAGCAGAACACGCAGCAAAACAATGGACAAACAAAGCATGTCTTCCATAACTCAGGCTACCCTATGGCCCTAAACTTCCAATAGTAGATCCATCATCACCAGGGGAATTCCCAATTTTCGGCCAACATCGCCCACCCCATAGCGATTATGAATCCAACGCAGGGTGCTTTTGCCTAGTAGTTCACCTATCCAACACAGCAATATAGCGCTTCCAGTCACAGCGCATCAGCTGCAGTACCTTCACCCTCTAATGCAGATCAGCCAACCCCCAGTACTCCAGTAGCCACCTCGAAGGAGTCATCAAGAGAGCTATAAATAGTAAACACGGTGCTGCCATCCAAGGGGCACATCTCCGCTAAAACTGGGGGTTCGAACCAGGAGCATGTAAGTAAAAAAAGCAGAAAAAGGGCTATCAAAGAAGGGTCCTCACTGTTGACGATAGATAACATCTATTTTTAACCATCAACCTTCCTCGCAAAATACAACAATATCATAGAACAGAAGGTTATTACTAACAGTTTCCATGAGTTTTGGTGAATTGTTTATTTTCTAGGGAGTTATTCAGAAAGCATTCAAATGAGGATTAAATTGCATAAAAGACATGAAACTTAACCGCGATGGAAAATACCACCCTTGGACTCAGGAAGGTTTCAGAAAACATCAGAAGCATGCGGAGCCCAAGGCCTGTTAGGTGGGGCCGGCCGGCCCCCACCATCCATGCCGCCTAGCCAACAAGGTTGACCCCACCTGTCAGCTTCTGCATACCTCTCCACCGCCTTTGAGGATGCATCTTGGCCCTACATTAAGTCAGTTTGATCCAGCGGTTGACGCTCATCCCACCAGGCTATAAATATGGGCCCATACCCCCTAGAAGGACCAGATCAAGAGCTAAAGAGCCAGAAACCCTAATTTCATATCTAGTAGATCTAGGCTAGTAATCAAGAGAGACTAGTTCAATCTAGAACTAGTTCTTGTTTAGAGATTAGAAAGATAGAGTTGGAGAGTAGAGTTCTGGAGGAGTTCTGGCCTATCGGTGCTTCTTCATCGCTATATTCTTTAGGATCAAGCTCCATCGCCCAAAGTTTGCATCTTGAGATCATTTGGTAGTCAACTTCTGATTAAAGTAAGTGTTTTGTTCATATTGTTCTTCTAGTTTGCAACTCTTATTGAGTACTTTAATCTTGATAGCTTCTAGATTAAAGTAGTATCTCATAGCGTAGGCATGGTGCTTGGGCTATGTTTACTTATGAATGTCCCCTGATTTTCTGGATAGTGGTAGTTCATGAAGGTGACTTATAGTTTCATTGAATCCTCTGTAGTCTACTTCCCGTTAATAGGTTTGACAAGCAAAAGGTGCTTGTAGGAGAGAACTCTGATTTCTACTCCTATCTTATTAAGTTACTGCTCATGATCATATGATATAAAACAAACGCTTACAGAGATCTAAACTAGATAATCATTGGTGTTCTCCTTGTTCTTGCTATTTTCTAGCTTGATTGTGCATTGGGTTAAGTTTATAGACTTAGTCATCGTCACCTACTATTCCTTTGGGTTCAATATTTAAAACTGGGTTAATCTTGGTGAAGTGCTACAACGGTATTGTATCTGTGCGCTTGTGGATAATCTTATTTCTTATGTGCATTTAATTAATACCAAAACTCACTGTCATGCCTAGGGTACCACTCAACAGGCCAACTTGGTCCACAATCTCGATCACCTTCGATGTATCCGACTTCCAAGTCCACAATTTCCCTCACAATATACTAATCGACAATGGGAGCTCAGCAGACATCCTATTTGCTAAGCCATTTGAAACCATGGGTTTCAATCGAAGAACAATAGAGCCCGTCGACAACCCACTATATGGCTTTGAAGGCAAGAAAGTCGATGCAATCAGAAAGAAAACAATCTTGGTATCATTTGAAGAAGGCGGCCGAGTACGTATCGAAGATATCAATTTTGATTTCGTAAATATCGAATACCCATACACCGCTATCTTTGGAAGAGGTGTCATCAACAAGTTCAACATAGTAATCAGGTAAAGCTATCTCTACATGAAGATGTCATCACCATTCGGGATCATTTCGGTGGACGGTGATCAAATCACTGCAAGTAGGATAGAAGGAAAGCCCACTCTCAGTTACAGCATCGTAAACGAAGTCGTGAAGCCCAAGGTAACTATCAAAGAACCAATAAAAGAGGACTTCAAGAAAGCAAGGCCATCAGACAAGCACGACAAATCTAAAGTGGTACTCTCGCTCGAGGACAAGTCTAAAAGTGCATACAGCAGTACCGAACTGAGTGTTGACACTCCTTAACATCACTATCGAAAATAGATATAAAACCTATCCTCAGCAATGGTGCTAGAAATACTGGTGAGCATATCTTAGCATCGCCACAGAAGCGCCGAGTTGTCATCCCTAGCTATGATGTCAGGAATGTGGTATTAAATCATGCGACTAGTAAGAATATAAACTGAGTATCCGTAAGCATACAGATTAAATACCATTGTAGCATTTTACCCAGAGTATTATCAGGTTATCATTTATATTTTTCCCATGGAAAGGTCTACTGGTGTGTATGTTAGGGTAGCTAAATGACCCATAGTGTAATGGATAGGCATAACCATGTCCTCGCTACTCAATGCAGGGGTAAGTCACAAGATAAATGATAAAGATAAGTATAAATCATCAGCATAAACAAATAGACTCCAAGCTATATCATTAGGGTTACTAGTTGTTGGTATTTCTTATGCATAATTAAAATATGAAGGATTCCGCAAGCGCACAGAAAACCATTATAGTATTTTACCGGGAGTATTCCAGGTATCGTTATTTATATTTTACCACTGAAAAACAATGAATAAAGACATTGATAGTTCACCATCATGTATCTACTAACTTAGTACACTAACTAGACTAGAGTAGGGGGTAAATAATGAATGATAGGAGTTATGCATAAATGACACAGACACACAGGAGAATTCTATAATAAAAGAGTAGATAGCTAAAGTGAGAGGACAACGGGAGAGTTCAAGGTTCCTAAATACTTCTCTATTACTAGGTTTCTATAATAACTAATTTATGATTAGATATAGCAATCACACAATAGCACTTTGGAGCAGCAGTACCTTTCCAACTCTCGAATAAGACTGGGAAGAAGGTAGTTGGGGAAGGCTACCAACAGCTCTACGAAACATCAACCCGAACATGGTGGAATACGAAGACCGGATAGAGCTGTCACCTCTGGGGCTACCACAACTAACCGTGGGATTGAGCGCAATCTCAGGTAAACCCTAGCCTAGACACCATGTCTACACTAAAGATTACTACTCTAATCACATATAATAACCAGAGCACTCAATACGAGCGGAGATCCCATGCCAAGATATAACAACTATGCTAAACATAATATGAAAAGCATAAAATAAATAGAGAAGATAAATATATTAAAGCATAAATCTTACAAGAATAGATACAAAGATATACTAGAAATCTGAAGACTCCTCTGAAGACTCCTCTAGAACCCGGGCGTAGCTCCGCTCTCCCTAACTCTCAACTAGAACTAATCTACTACATTGGAAAGTCTAGCCCTAATTCTCTAGAGATGAGAGGTCATCCATTCGAGGGACGCCTCTACATCTCCATAATAATGTGGTGCCCCAAAGAGGGGGTCTGGCCCTATATTTATAGACTGGTGGGATGCACGATGGCCGTTTGATCAAACCGACTTCACGTACGGTGGATATTAACCCTCAAAGGCGGTGGAGAAAGCTTCCAGAAGGGCGTAGAGATCCGTTTTAGGGGGAGGCCCCCCGGTATCTTCCCTCAGGCCGGCCGGCCCTCCACCTCGGTCTTCAGGCCTCCGCTTCGTTGTGGTGTTTTTTTGATCCTTGTAGAGCCCAATGGTGTAAGTTTGTGTCGCGGTTAAGTTTTGTTACTCCGTTTGATAGTTAGGCCCTTTTCCGTGGTTTTCTGGAACAATCCCTAGAAAATAATAATTCACCAAAACTCATGGAATTTGTTAGATAAAATCCTATACTTCTCTATTTGCAAGTGGATTGATCATTTATCATATTTATTACACTATTAAATGTTGACGCTATCCACCGTCAACAAGCTCCCCCAAGCTTACCCTTTGCTAGTCTCTTAGCAAAGCCTAACTACTAAACTTGGATCAGGAGTTGCTACAATGCTTTCACACCTCAAAAGTACACATGCTTTCAAACAGAAATTCTCCTTTGGATTAGACAAAAACTGCTCTAACTTTTAAACTCACTCATTTTACCTTTAACTATGGAGCTTATCAAGTTTAGCGTGGGTCTTGAGTAATTGAAAGATAGAACAATCAAGTCAAGCACTATGTCTCAAATTCTTCACTCAACCAATATTCTGGAGTTTTTGCAAGTTTTTAAAATAAATCTCAAAGCTTAATTGTATGACACCCTCAAGTCTCTTATTGTATGTGGTATTTATGGATCTCACTGAGGCATTAATGATTCATACTCTCCTACAACTAAAGATTATAGTGGAGCTCATAGGAATGACATTAAACAAGGATAAACATATTTGCAATTCATATATTGTAAAGTCAAACGATGGATCCATAGAGAGTCAAGTCATACAATTAAACAAAGATGTGCATGTGTATGGAATATGGTAGATAGGTGTATATATGGTGGCTAATCCTAATTCTACTTTTGCTCTTTAAAAATAAATCTCTCTCTCTCTTGGACTTAGAACTTTCACAGGAAAACATGGGCTATCTTCAATCTTTTTCTTTTTCTTCTTCTCTCTTTTTTTCTCTGTTTTTTAGGGAGGCGAGCATCTAAGTACCCATTGTTTTAATTGTTTGGACACTTGTCCATTTTTTAACTCCCTCTTCTTTTTTTCAATACGTTTTCTTTTGCATAGCCACATGCATCCTTTGAATACAAAATAATTGGAGAGATAATAATAAGAACTTAGAGCATTAAACAGGGGATTGTTCTATGGAGTATATTTTTGGGTGTTTTACTCCCAGTGTAGGAGAAAAATAATTTTAAGGTGGATCTGGATAAAAGTGGAAAATGATTGCGCTTACTCCCAGGGTAGGAGCAATGTATATGTTGGTAGAGTGTGTGAGTGTGATCTTGATTTTAAAAGCATGACAAGACTCTCATAAGGTATACAACAAAGGTTGACTAAACTCAATGCAAAGCAAGCAGCATGATTGAACAAAAGTTTTTCCTATTCTAAATGTATATCATATATGGCTTTGGTAGGAATTCAAACTCTGTCATACAAGAGCTCATCATGTAAGATTTTTAGTTTTCAAAAGATAAATCTTCAGAACTTAGTATTGCTACGAATAAGATAAATAGCAGCTCAAACTTTCTCATATCATATCCCTCAATCACCTAGACTTAGCTCAAGCATATGCCTCCACAAGTTTCAGGTTCAGAGTAAATTCTTATATCAAAACAGTTATACCCAAAACTCGGGAGAATTTAAGGTTGAAAACTAGGCACTTAAAAGAAATTATGATATAGCAACTATTCATCATCTCCAAGACAAAGGTTTATTGTTCTTCAGTTTTCATTTGACTCTTAACCAACTAGATAGAATTGTAAACACACTTTATGATCACACCTTAATAAATAATTAAATTATCTTTATTTAGTTTTAATGATTATTTATCTTTTTATTTATTTTTAATTAATGACTCATAAAAGACTCGACAAACATGGACCTTCATATGCCCATATATTTTTGTCTTTTTTAGGTTTTCTTATGATACTATGGTGAACCTTCATGTGCTCACATATTTTTGGTATTTTTTATGACTATAAGACAGACTCGATAATCGCATAGGTATACTTACCTGATAACTAGGGGATGCCCTCCCCCAAGCCAGTTGTTGTCATGATTAAGCACTGAAATTAAGTGATCCTCACAGAGGAGCTTATGCTTATGAGAGCAAGTGTTACCAGGAACATCTCGATCTTCATCCTTTGAAAAGTTACTTCATTCACACATTGGGTAACTATATATCGGAAAGGTGTACAACGAGGAGTGAAGATGAAAGCCTTCGGGTAAACTAGCTCTTGAAGTCATCCTGCAAAAAGCTCTCACAAAACACCAAAACTTGTGGAACGGATTAGGATAAATCAGTTTGTGGTTAGCCGTTTCGAGGATTGGATGTTATAGAGCTTTAGAAATATTTTCCAAGTGGCAAGGTTACAGCAGGATGCTCATCTAGTATTTTTGGATTTTCTATGTTTGTATACAGAAAAGCAAAACATGCATGCATGATATTTTTGATATTTTGATACTGCCACAGTGAAAACTCCTATAGGTTTTTATACAGCAAGGGATTCTCATGGGCTTCAAGTTTTTAAGATGAATTCAGCCTAATATATGCCTATTTATTTTTGTTTGTTTTCTATGCAATACTAATATAGAAGAGTAAACATGCTAAAAAGAGAATAAATCATGCAATACAAGAAAGTAAATATGGATAACTAGAAATGTTACCTCATGACGAGAGTTCGATATTTTGAGTCCTTCGAACTAGACTCCTCCTTGCAGTGGTTTATTAATTGAGTACTTAAGTTTGCTCCTAAGGATGAGGATTGAGGTGGTGTCTCTACTAGTGGCGCTTCCATTGGTAGTGCCACCGAAGCCAATCTTATGCGCATCATCGTTACTCATTTAGAACTTGCACTTGTAGAATTTGAGGAATCTCCCCCACGCTTTACTTGAAGTGTGTTCTGCTCATAAAGACAAGATAGAGATCAATTGCTTGGGCTCTATTGGTGGGAAAACACCAATAGAACTAGAAGTTTATTCATTCTCTAACCTTAGGCACAATAAGATTGATGTCTTTTCACATTGTTCATTTATTTCTTGGGTGAGAATATCAAAAGTATAAATATAGCATTTAAGCTTATGAGATAAAGGAGTGGAGTTACTTAACCTATGGAAGGATTGTTCATCTTTATAAATTATCAAAATTAACATGATGACTATCATCTTCCAAAAATAAGATATATCACATTTGAGCTCATTTGGTTAAGATTGAGATCAAAGAAATAGTGCTATGATGTGTACTACAAGATTAAGAGGAAATGATGACCACTTACCTATAAGATGTTACCTTTTTTACTGGAGCATGATAACACCATGTGGTAGAAGGTAGATAAATTTCAATGGTCTTTTGCTTCCTTGCATCTTGAGTTGTTCATTACCATCTTGTCTCATATGTTGTACTCTTTTCTCACTCTTCCAGACTTCTACTTCTCTCATTTCTTCTCTGCAAGGGATTAGTAGACAACATATATTTGAAGGAATATACTATTTGTTTAAAGTATGGATAGTATTTGCCAAGGAATTAAAGATTAATTTGTAGCCCATGTTTTAAATAATTCACCATTACCTTAAATTTTCAAACAAGGTTAAGGCAAAGATATAATTTTGAAGAATACCTTTAATCTTGATTTGATTCTATGAAGTCTCCTAATATAATTTAAACATTTTTATACAGGATAGAATAGTCTGTATATACAACCAAATTTCTTATACAAATATGCTTTGATGTTATAATGTTTAAGTAATATTCTTAAGCATACTTATAATAGAGTAAGGAAGTTCAAAAGACTAGAGATATTTATTCAAATAGAACCAAGAATATGTAGGTGAACCAAAAGAGTATTTTATTTGTTTTAAGGTTTAGCAAATTAAACATGACATATGGTACAGATAACCAAGACAATTAGCAACATGGTATAAGATGTTGAATATAGTTTAAAGTTGCATGAGGCTTGGATAAATGTACCTTATGTCTTGCAAGGTGATTGATCCACTATCATGGTGAAGTGTAGAAGGTATTAAAGTGTTCTTTCATCCATTTCTTTCTATCTTAGTCCTTTCTATACACTTGTTCTCCTTTCTTTTCGTTTTGAACCATGATCAGATATTTATTCTTTCTTTCAGTTCTTCCATAAAGAATGAGCTGTGCTTTCTTTTGTGCAAAGTTATTGGAGTTTATCATACACCTTGATTCATCTCTTGATGTGAGTTCATCTCTTGACTTACCCGAATTGAATTTGAGAGTTTCCTGAAAGGGTTAGTCTAACAAAATATCCAATGTCTACTAAAGTATACTTTCGGTTCAAAAATCAACCTAAACACCACGTCTAATTTGATTTAGGAAAGCATTTTAATCTAAGCACCACGCTTAATTTAAAAGCTTTTTAGAAGTAAACTCAACACACCTTATGATTCAAAAACCAAACTAGACACCATGTCTAATATAATTTAAGAAGGCGGTTTAAACCAAGCACCATGCTTAATTTAAAAGGTGTATAAAAATACTTCAAAATCTAAGCATACGATAGCAAACAAAGGTAGCATGAAGCACTAGAGATTTACTTAAATAGAGATGAAAGCATGATCATGCAAGGTGAGAATGTTTTTTTTTCATTTTTAAGTAGAGATGCAAGTGACATACATGTGTGCAAGAAACTAAACATGATGTGGATTTGATATGAGATGGAGTAGATGCATGGAATATTAAAATTAAATATGCAATGGAATGCAATAGGATAACTACTCATCAAATTTAAAGTCTATGAGCAAGACTATCCCACCTTTCTTGATCATACTTACCATGACTCACAATGGAATTTGTGAGTAGCGCAGCGTCTGTCTTCGTCACATATGATGAACTTTGAATTCATGTGATGATGACTTTTCTTTTCCAATCTACACATGGTTACACAAATATATATAAATGTTTATACATACCTGTGGGATGGCAGGGTTTCATTGTTGATGGATCATGAATGTTTAGGCACCCTGGGTTCTTAAATATCTCTCTTGTCTTGTTTTTGTGGAATTTCGCCAGAAGGTTGAAACGGTTGATATCCTGCTTATTCCACAACTCAACAAAATAGGGGTAATCCTACAAAAGCTAATGGCATACTAGATTAGCAGATATCAAGATCATTATCAAAATCATTACGCCAATTGTTTCCCCAGCAACGGCGCCAAAAATACTTGTTGGTATTTCTTATGCACAATTAAAATATAAAGGATTCCGCAAGCGCATAGAAAACCATTGTAGCATTTTACCGGAAGTATTCCAGGTATCATTATTTATATTTTACCACTGGGAAATAATGAATAAAGACATTCATAGTTCACCATCATGTATCTACTAGCTTAGTACACTAACTAGACTAGAGTAGGGGGTAAATGATGAATGATAGGAGTTATCATAAATGACACGGACACACAGGAGAATTCTATGATAAAAGAGTAGATAGCTAAAGTAAGAGGACAACGGGAGAGTTCAAGGTTCCTAAATACTTCTCTATTACTAGGGTTCTATAATAACTAATTTATGAATAGATATAGCAATCACACAATAGCACTTTGGAGCAGCAGTACCTTTCAACTCTCGAATAAGACTGGGAAGAAGGTAGTTGGAGAAGGCTGCCAACAGCTCAACGAAACATCAACCCTAACGTGGTGGAATACGAAGACCAGACAGAGCTGTCACCTCTAGGGCTACTACAACTAACCGTGGGATTGAGCGCAACCTCAGGTAAACCCTAGCCTAGACACCATATCTACACTAAAGATTACTACTCTAATCACATATAATAACCAGAGCACTCAATACGAGCGGAGATCCCATGCTAAGATATAACAGCTATACTAAACATAATATGAAAGACATAAAGTAAATAGAGAAGATAAATATATTAAAGCATAAGTCTTAAAAGAATAGATACAAAGATATACCAGAACTCTGAAGACTCCTCTGAAGACTTCTCCAGAACCCGGGCGTAGCTCCGCTCTCCCTAACTCTCAACTAAAACTAATCTACTACATTGAAAAGTCTAACCCTAATTCTCTAGAGATGAGAGGTCATCCATTCGAGGGACGCCTCTACATCTCCATAATAATGTGGTGTAACACCCGGCCTAGGGCTTAATAGGATTAATATGATACTCATACCAATAAGTTGTAACTTTTTTCTGGAAGCTCATCTCGAAAGAACTCTAGCGTTAAGCGTGCTTGGCCTGGAGCAATTTCAGGATGGGTGACCGACCGGGAATTCGTTCCTGGGTGCGCATGAGTGAGGACAAAGTGCGTAGAAAAGACTGATGTTGGTCTGTGAGGGCAGTATTGATTCTATTAAAGCTGTCAGATGTAAGCGGGCCTGGCCTCGAGGAGGCGGGACGTTACAAATGGTATCAGAGCCGACTCTCGCGGTTTCACGGGCGCGTGTGTCGCAGTTGCGCAGGCATGGTGCGCATGGCTGGTGTGGATCCGTCGTGGTCACACATGGCATATGCGCTGGCACTGGACACACGGACGTGGCCAAGAGAGGAGGTTCCTGGCCTGGGGTTAATCGACGAAGACGTCGATCTCTTAAGGGGGTGAGGATGTAACACCCGGCCCAGGGCTTAATAGGATTAATATGATACTCATACCAATAAGTTGCAACTTCTTTTCTGGAAGCTCATCTCGAAAGAACTCTAGCGTTAAGCGTGCTTGGCCTGGAGCAATTTCAGGATGGGTGACCGACCGGGAATTCGTTCCCGGGTGCGCATGAGTGAGGACAAAGTGCGCAGAAAAGACTGATGTTGGTCTGTGAGGGCAGTATTGATCCTATTAAAGCTGTCAGATGTAAGCGGGTCTGGCCTCGAGGAGGCGGGACGTTACATGTGGTGCCCTTAGAAAGTGGGGTCTGGCCCTATATTTATAGTCTGGTGGGATACACGATGGCCGTTTGATCAAACCGACTTCATGTACGGTGGATATTAACCCTCAAAGGTGGTGGAGGAAGCTTCCAGAAGGGCGTAGGGATCCGTTTTAGGGGGAGGCCGCCCGGTATCTTCCCTCAGGCCGGCCGGCCCTCCACCTCGGCCTTCGGGCCTCCGCTTCGTTGTGATGTTTTCTTGATCCTTGTAGAGCCCAATGGTGTATGTTTGTGTCGCGGTTAAGTTTTGTTACTTCGTTTGATAGTTAGGCCCTTTTCCGTGGTTTTTTGGAACAATTCCTAGAAAATAATAATTCACCAAAACTCATGAAATTTGTCAGATAAAACCCTAGACTTCTCTATTTGCAAGTGGATTGATCATTTATCATATTTATTGCACTATTAAATGTTGACGCTATCCACCGTCAACACTAGTAGAACATCAAGAGATATTCCTATGTTATTCCTAGCTACATACCAATGCTTACTATGGTTAGTGCAATTATACTTAGTAGTCATCGCTAAGATTAACATTATATCTATCTATAGAGGACATACTAGAGAAGTTTGATAATATAGCATGCCCTTCCTTCGTATACAAATCCTACTATGCCTATAAACGAGGGTGTTGACCGTTATTATCGTACAAATCTAACCGTCAACTAGCCATGGAAAAGGATGCAATTGCGATCACCAAAGTAGATATAGGGTTTACACTGATAGAATTCCACGAGTTTTGGTGTTTCACTGTTTCTGCAGGTGTAAACTGGAAAAGACGCAAACCCAGGAGCTTATCGGAACATAGAACGGGAAATTGGATGCCACGACAGCGCAGGAACAATCTAGAAGGAACCAGAAGACACCACGCCGAAGCGGAGGCCGGGGCCACCGGGCCGCACCGACCGGTGCAGGCCTGGACCGGCCGGTCTGGGCTGGCCCCGCTGGCGGCCCGCTTCACCCAGTTTGCTCCACCGCCTTTGAGGATCGATTTCAGCCGTCCGCCAATGTCAGTTTCATCCGATGGCTCACGATCATCGTCCAGGGCTATAAAAGGAGGGCAGGACCCCACAGGGGGGCACATCCATTTCATTCCTCATTTGAAGTCTGATCATCAGCCAGAAACCCTAATCAGAGCTCCTTAGCTAGGGCTTAGATAGCTAGTTAGAACTAGAGGGAGGCAAGCGAAGGCTTGGATTCCGGAGCCATCAAGAGCTTGGATTTGGTATAGTTCTTATCTCCTCTCACCTTTATTCTCTGTCATTGTATAGTTATATGATTGCTACAATTGAATTGATCAATCCTTATCTATTTATACTCATAGTTATATTGTTCTTTGTCTATTGTGGTTATATGCTTAGTATAGCTAGATTGATATTATACTTATTCATAGGTTTGTATAGCGCTCATTTAATTGATCATTGGGTGAGTGGTAAACATTGTGTAAGCATGGTTCTTATACATTGTTTATCTGTGAATGCACCCTATAGGCCGGGCTTGGTAGATCGCGGGTGTGATAATCCTGTTGAGTCCTATGTAGTCCAAACCCCGTTTATACGCACAGTAGGGCTTTTATACGAAGGAAGGGCGTGCTATGTTCTCAAACTTCCCTAGTATGTCCACTATGAATAGATGTAATGCTAACCTTAGCTATGACTACTAAGTGTACTGCACTAACCATAATATGTATTGACATGTAGCTATGAATAACATAGGAATATATCTTGATGTTCTGCTAGTAACCCTAATGATATAGCTAGGAGTCTCTATCTGTTTATGCTGATGATTTATACTTATCCTTATCATTTATCTTGTGACTTACCCCTGCATTGAGTAGTGAGGACATGGTTATGCCTATCCATTACACTCTAGGTTATCACGCTACCCTTACATGAGAGTCATGTAGACTTTTCTTTGGAAAAATATAAATGACAACCTAGTAATACTCCGGGTAAAATACTACAATGGTATTTGATCTGTGCGCTTGCATATACTATTTCTATATTCTAAATGGTGGCATGATTTAATACCATGCCCCTTGGTGTTATGCTAGGGATGACAACTTGGTATTCTAGTAGTGTTGCTCTACTTATAAGCATTTTTAGCGCCGTTGCTAGACATAACATTAAGAGGTATCAATAAGCATTTTTGGCGCTGTTGCTGGGAAAGGCAATTGGCGAATAAAGGAATAGCGATAGATCTAATAAACTAATGAGATAGAGTAAACCATAGACCCCTACTCAATGCAAGCTTACCCTTGTACTTTTTATCTTTGTGATATCTTATGCAGGGTAATGAATGAGTGGTTTTAATCTGCCAGATAATTACGTTGAGAATCTAGAGAAACTCTTTTGAAGAAGGAAATTTCAGCAAGTGAGGGACATCTTTGAACCTCCATCAAAGACGTCCACTGCTGAGGTTCGTTCTTTGGAGGAGCAAGCTCCTATAAGTGAAGAATAAGAACAACAAGAAGGCAACTTAGCACCAGCTTTCGAGGAAATGGCTGATAAGTCACTGCGCGAGTTCTTCGCTCCAACCACCAACAACATCTGCACTGGACCTAACGTCGAAGTTGGGGAGAATGGATTCAAGCTCAAACCAGCTCTTATCACCATGGTGCAAGCCAACTTGTTCTGTGGAAAAGCACATGAAGATGCAAGTGCTCATCTCCAACACTTCCTGGAGATTTGTAGCACTTTCAAGATGAAGGATGTACCAAGAGGCACCATCTTACTGCGTTTGTTCCCATTCTCACTATTGGGAAAGGCAAAGCAGTGGTTCTACGCCAACAAAGACAATCACACAACTTGGAACAGTGCTCCACCGCTTTTCTGTCAAGGTTCTTTCCTATGGGTAAGACAAGTGCCCTAAGGGGGAAGATCTCAAGTTTCCAGCAACAACATGATGAGTCAGTCCCAAGGGCATGGGAACACTTTTAGATTGTCCTCATCATGGGATGAAGAATTGGCTCATGCAGATTTCTATCATGGGCTCACTAACAGCACTCATAACAACATCGATGTTGCTGCTGGAGGTGCATTTATGTCACTGACTATACCACAAGCCACTGCTCTTATGGAGAAGATGGCCTCCAATCAAGATTGGAGTGAAGAGCACCACACAACCCACAAGAGTGGAGGAATGCACCAACTCAAGGAGGTAGACATGATGTCTGCCAAGATAGATCTGCTCATAAAGAAGCTAGAAGATAAGGCCAGCCTGAAACAAGACGTCATGCGCATTAATGATTCATGCATGACTTGTGAAGTGTGTGGCAATATGGGACACTCAGGCAACAGCTGCCCTGAGACCCGTGAGGATGTGAACTTCATCAACAACAACAACTATCGTCCTCAAAATCAAGGATGGAATCAGCAAAGGCCCAACTACCAAGGTAATTTCTAAGGTAACTTTCAAGGCACTAATTATAATAGCTATGCTTAATTGCCTCTGAGAGAAATGATCTCCAACCAAAATAAAATTATGGAGACTTTATCTAGAAAAGTAGCATCCAATGATAAAATACTAGAAAACATAAACACTAAAATGGATAGCTTTACCTCTATTGTTAAGAAACAGCTTAGCTTTAACAAAATGATAGAACAACAACTAGCTCAGCTGGCGGCCGCTGTTCCACCGACCAATAAAGGTAAGATCCAGAGCAACCTCTATTGCCCGAGACCACAAATCTTGTTGATGTGTATGCAGGTTACTATATTGAGCATCATCAGGATGGAAGGATGAGTCCATGCCACCCAAGAGAGGAGATCCAGGGAGACCTGTGATCCCCATCTCTATTGGACAGTATGACTTTTCTGAAGTTGTCTGCGATCTAGGTGCCAGTGTCAACATCATGCCGAAGGTAATCCTTGACCAAGTCTTTCCATGGGCATCTTTGTTGTACATGAATATGTGTTTGCAGCTCACAGACCAGACAGTTAAGCACCCTGAAGGAATCTTGGATGATGTGTGCATACAAATCGGGAGATCATATGTCCCTATAGACTTTGTAGTCTTGGATGCCGGTAGAGATCCTAAGAGTCCAATTATTCTTGGCTGACCATTCCTGAGTACTGCAAAGGCTATCATCTACACGGACAGTACTAAGATTTGTTTCACCATCAAGGGCAATAAAGAGAAGTTCAGTTTTAAGAACAAGACCCTTGAAGCTCCTATAGATCCAAGAGGAGCTTACTTCCTAATCAAGCCAACAATTGAAGAAGCCAAGAAGAAGAATTTAAATAGGAAGAGAAAGAACAAGAGTAGAAGGCAAGTGAGAAAGTAAGTCCAAGTAGTGAAGGCTGTTGAGTATAAGCATGACCACCTCTTAGCTTCACCATTCCTAATCAAGAGGAAGGATCCAGGCATGTCGACCATCGATTGCACTATTGGACAGTGCTCCTTCTACAATGCTTTCTACGACACCGGATTAGCTGTCAACATCATGTTCAAAAAGGTATATGACTTATTATTCGATACACCTCTATATCCTACCTATATGCAGCTGCAGCTGGCGGACAACATGATGAGATTTCTAAAGGGAGTAGCAAGAGACATCATGGTAAAAATCCATACTCACTACGTCCTGACCGACTTCATGATAATGGACATGGGAGAAGAAAATGAGACACCCATCATCCTTGGGAGGCCGTTCCTCAGCACCACCAACGCCATCATCTACAATGGACCAGGCCAAGTCCACTCCCAATTTCCAGGAGAAAAGGTACACTGTCAATTTAAAGATTATAACTCTTCTTGATTAGCAGCTTTCACCCTGTCCAAGAGGAAACGTCAGCGTCGGAGGAATCGCTCTCAAAAGAGCAATGTTGAGGAGGAGGCAATCAAAGAAAAATCTACAGCACCTAAGAAACATCAACAACCTACAAAGATATGGAAAGAAAAGGTAACCTCCTCAACTAAGTCAGGAGGTCCAGCGTCAGGGTCCCCATCCTCGGGATCCGATGAAGTACCCCAGGAGTGACGCCGACGAGAAGTCTTGTCCGGAGGACTCTAAACTCTGAACCCTTGCCATAAGGTAACAATGGTAGTTATCTATTTAATTTCTTGCACTATAGTTAGTTTTCATCATCCTTATAGAAAATCACAAAAACATTTAGAAAACCTTAAAGCCCCATGTGACATTCCTACAGCGCAAGCTAAAGGAGTGTTCACTGTGGTGGCTAAAAAAATAAAATAAAAATTAGTATACATATTTTCTTTCTATTTGATAAAAAGAAAATCCAAAAATAATCATTGAGCATCTTGCTGCACTGTATACACTGTAACAACCTTTGAAAACCTCTCACAACAACCTGTCCACGAAACGGCTAACCACTAACTGTTTATCCTAATCCGTTCCACGAGTTTTGGTGTTTTGTGAGATGTTTGCTGCAGGATGACTCTAAGAGCTAGTCTACCAAGGATTCATCATCTACATCACTCAAAATACACCTTCTCTACACACAGCTAACCACTGTATGAGGAAGCAACTTCTTGTTGGATGAGATGAAGGTTCCCGGCTGCACCAGCTCTTACAAGTATGAGCTCCATCGAGATGACTGCTCAGCTTCAATGCTCAACCACGACAACAACCAGCTTAGGGGAAGGCATCCCCTAAGTACCCATGTAAGTGTACCTACGTGATTATCGAGTCAGTCATAAAAATAAAAAATACTAAAAATATGTGAGCATATGAAGGTTCACTATAGTATCATAAGAAAACCTAAAAATACCAAAAATATATGGGCACATGAAGGTCTATGCTTTTTAGAGTCTTTAGAGTCTTATATAGTATGAGTTTTGAAAAATGAAAAAACCAAATAAAAATGTTTATCTGTCTAGAGTCAATAAAAAGGAAGCTCTTGAAATGATTTGAAATGATGATAAGCTTCTCTGTTACAACACTTCTAAAATGCCTAGAGTTTCGACAAAAGTTTTCCCAAGTTTTAGCTCTAACTGTTTTGACTTGAGAATTTGCTCTAAGCCTGAAACTTGTGGGTTGCATATGCTTGAACTAAGTCTAGGTACCTGATTGATAAAATTGAGAAAATCTGAGCTGCTATCTATCTTGTTCTAAGTGACACTAGAGTTCTAGAGATTTATCTTTTAAAAAATGCAAAAACATGATGAGTTCCTATATGACAAAGCCTATATTCCCACCGGAGCCAAACATGATGAGATAGACTAGTTAAACTTCTATATACATGCTGCTTGTCTTGCATTGAGTTTTGTCAACCTTTGTGACCCTAGTGAGAAATTTGTCATGCTCTTGAATCAAGATCCACTTTCATATGCACTACTCTACACTGGAATAGGTGCAACAACATGCCATTCCACCTACATCCATTCTAAAAATATTTTTCTCCTACACTGGGAGAGAACACCAAAAATATTCTATTAGGATAGCCACCCAATAAATGCTCCAAGTTCCTGTTGCTATCTCTCCAAATCCATCAATACCAAAAGGAGTGCTATGAGCTATGCAAAAAAATATTTGAAAAAAAAGAGAGAAAGAAGGAAGGGAGAAAAAGAAAAATGGACAAGTGTCCCAGTGCTAAAACAATGGGTACTTAGATGCCCGACTCCCTGAGAAAAAGAAAAAGATAGCTCATAACCTCTGGCCAGTTTTCAAAGTCCAAAGAGAGATAGGCATTCAAGGAGCTGAGTAGAATTAGGTTCCACCATATCCATCCACCTATACATCTTGATTCGACTGCATGACTTGTTTCTCTATGGATCCACTGTTTGAATTTACAACATATGCATTGCAAGTTTGCTCTTTCAGTTTTGTCCTTACCTATGAGCTCCACATAAGCTTTAGTCATAGGATGAAAAGAAAGGCAACCATCATCACTGCCTTGGTGAGAATCCATAAATACCATATATATTAAGAGATTTGAGAGTGTCATACATGGGAAACTCTGAGTTTTATTTGAAAAACCTCTAAAAACTCTAGAATAATAGTTGATCGAAGAGTTTGAGACATAGTGCTTAGATGGGATCTTTTTGTCTGTCAAGTACTCAAGACCCAAGGAAGAGCTAATAAGCCCCATAGTCAAAGGTAATATGGGTAAGTTTGAAAGTCAGCTCAGTTATTGAGGAGAATTTATGTCTGACTGCAGGTATAATTCTAGGGAGTTGCTCCGAGATGGCTACAATGCTTAAACATATATATATCTTACAATAACTTTTTCTAAGTTTTCTTTGCTAAGGAACTAGCAAAGGTTAAGCTTGGGGGAGTTGTTGACGGTCGTTATCGTACAAATCTAACCGTCAACTAGCCATGGAAAAGGATGCAATTGCGATCACCAAAGTAGATATAGGGTTTACACTGATAGAGTTCCACGAGTTTTGGTGTTTCACTATTTCTGTAGGTGTAAACTGGAAAAGACGCAAACTCAGTAGCTTATCGAAACAGAACGGGAAATCGGACGCCACGGCAAAGACAAGAACAATCTAGAAGGGACCAAGACACCACGCCGAAGCGGAGGCCCGGGGCCACCAGGCCGCACCGACCGGTGCAGGCCTCGAGCCGGCCGGGCTAGGCTGGCCCCCGGGCGGCCCGCTTCACCCAGTTTGCTCCACCGCCTTTGAGGATCGATCTCACCCGTCCGCCAATGTCGGTTTCATCCGATGGCTCACGATCATCGTCAGGAGGGCAGGACCCCCCAGGGGGCACATCCATTTCATTCCTCATTCAAAGTCCAATCATCAGCCAGAAATCCTAATTAGAGCTCCTTAGCTAGGGCCTAGATAGCTAGTTAGAACTAGAGGGAGGCAAGCGAAGGCTTGGATTCCGGAGCCATCAAGAGCTTGGATTTGGTATAGTTCTTACCTCCTCTTACCTTTATTCTCTATAATTGTATAGTTATATGATTGCTACAATTGAATTGATGAATCCTTATCTATTTATATTCATAGTTATATTGTTCTTTGTCTATTGTGGTTATATGCTTAGTATAGCTAGATTGACATTATACTTATTTATAGGTTTGTATAGCGCTCATCTAATTGATCGTTGGGTGAGTGGTAAACATTGTGTAAGCATGGTGCTTATACGTTGTTTATCTGCGAATGCACCCTATAGGTCGGGCTTGGTAGATCACGGGTGTGACAATCCTGTTGAGTCCCATGTAGTTCAAACCCCGTTTATAGGCACAGTAGGGTTTTTATACGAAGGAAAGGCGTGCTATGTTCTCAAACTTCCCTAATATGTCCACTATGAATAGATGTAATGCTAACCTTAGCTATGACTACTAAGTGTACTGCACTAACCATAATATGCATTGACATGTAGCTATGAATAACACAGGAATATCTCTTGATGTTCTGCTAGTAACTCTAATGATATAGCTAGGAGTCTCTATCTGTTTATGCTGATTATTTATACTTATCCTTATCATTTATCTTATGACTTACCCCTGCATTGAGTAGTGAGGATATGGTTATGCCTATCCATTACACTCTAGGTTATCACGCTACCCTTACACAAGAGACATGTAGATCTTCCTTTGAGAAAATATAAATGACAACCTGGTAATACTCTGGGTAAAATGCTACAATGGTATTTGATCTGTGTGCTTGTGGATACTATTTCTATATTCTAAATGGTGGCATAATTTAATACCACGCCCCTTGGTGTTATGCTGGGGATGACAACTTGGCATTCTAGTAGTGTTGCTCTGCTTATAAGCATTTTTAGCGCTGTTGCTAGAGATAACATTAAGAGGTGTCAACAGAGGGGTGGAATACATAGGACTCAATGGCAGCGTCACACCACCGATCTACAACCAAACCTAGCCTATAGGGTGCATTCGCAAGTAAACAATGTATAAGCACCATGCTTACACAATGCTCACCACTCACCCAATGTACATTCAGATGAGCACTATACGAACCTATGAATAAGTATAATATTAATCTAGCTATACTAAGCATATAACCACAATAGACAAAGAGCATATAAACTATGAATATAAACATCTAAGTATTCATCACTTTAATTGTAGCATTCACAGTATTTCTACAATGATAGAGAACAAAGGTGAGAGGAGGTAAGAACTATACCAATCCAAGCTCTTGATGTCTTCGGAATCCAAGCCTTCGCTTGCCTCCCTCTAGTTCTACCTAGCTATCTAGGCCCTAGCTAAGGAGCTCTGATTAGAGTTTCTAGCTGATGGTCGGACGTCGAATGATGAATGAATGAGGCTCTCCCCTAGGGGGTCCGTCCCTTCTTTTATAGCCTAGGGCGATGATCGTGAGCCATTGGATCAAATTGACTTCAACGTGCGGCTGAGATCAATCCTCAAAGGCGGTGGAGCAACCTGGGTGAAGCGGGCCGCCAGCGGGCCCTAGGCTAGACCTGCCAGTCTAGGGTGGGACTGGCTGGTCCCACCTGAGGGCTGTCGGGCCTCCCCTTCAGCGTGGTGTCTTCCGGTCACTTCTAAATCCTTCCTACATTACTGTGGCACCCAATTTCCCATTCTATGTTCCAATAAACTCCTCGGATTGCGCCTTTTCCAGTTCACCCCTGCAGAAATAGTGAAACACCAAAACTCATAGAATTTCATCAACACTGAGCCTCGAAGAGGCTAGTGAGCTCACTAAATTCCTCAATGAAAATCAGGATATTTTTGCCTGGTCAGTAGGAGACCTTCAGGGTGTCAAGCAGGATCTCGCCAAACACAACCTAAATGTCAGGTCAGACGCCAAACCACGGAAGCAGAAGCTAAGGAAGATGTTAGAAGAAAGGGCCGAGGGCGTGAAACAGGAGGTCTAGAGGCTACTTGATGCTGGTGTTATCAGACCGGTACAATATCCAAATTGGCTAGCCAATGTTGTCATGGTTAGCCAAAGCAATAGCAAGTGGTGAATGTGCGTCGACTTTACAGACTTGAACAAAGCATGCCCCAAAGACCCATACCCACTTCCCTGCATAGATACCCTCATCGATCAACAACAACCCTTATACTCATCACTCAACTAAACAATGCGGGTGGCACTGGCAGTGGCTCGAGCCTCCACTTTCCTCTTTGCCGCCTCAACTACAGTCTATCCCTCTTCCACCATTGTCAGTAGCCAATGAAGGTCCACATTATGGTTTATGATTTCTTGCCCTTCCTCCCAACTCTTCGGTAATTCCACCTTCCCTTCTTGACGTCTACTTTTGCCGCTTTAAACCTCTTCCTAAGCTTCTCATTTTCCTTCGCAACGGCGCCAATTGCACCCATAACCACCTTTACCACCTCCTCCAACTTTCCTACCTTCTCTTGAACATTGGTTTTGTGACACCGCTACATTGCTTAGTAGCCTAGACAAGCAATACCGAGCTCACAGCTCTTACCTCCATGTCGTCAATGAGGTCATCAATGCTCTGCCTTGTTAGCAACACCTTCGCCTCATGAAGGCATGTCCGACACAAGGCACCAGCCAGAAACCTTCACCCCTCCATGTTCTCCCAAAGATAGCACATGCGAAGGTCTAGGCTAATAAATAGGTTTGTCTGGGCATCTCCACACCCAACATGTTGCACAAGTGGATGAGGGTGCTTGACTCGCATCACTGAAAGTTGTCTTATCACCACCTTTGTTAGGCTCTTGATCATCCTCCAACTCCTCCCCATCCACCATGATATGGATCCCAACAGCCTCCAATGAGACCCTTCATCTTCGTGTTTATCCATATCCATAGCATTGTCTTACCTTGAGCCTACCTCTGCCTTTCACCTTCATCATCATCCTTTGTGATTCCTTAGTCAAGTTGACGGTGGTGGCATCATTATTAGCATAGGACTCTCTCATCCCATTCAAGCTCTTCCTATCATCAAAGGTATCTTCTGCTCGATGAGCCAGCTCTAAAGAACACTCGAGCGATATGACAGTTTTTATGCAGTCCAAAATATCAACCAATTCCTAATCCTCCTCATCCTCATCCTCAATAGATAAGAGTATAGCTAGATTGCCCATCTTCAACCTGCCCTCAGCATCCTTAACGACACTCGAGCCCTTTCCTAGATGGGCTTCGTCGGCTGGCGCCCATCAGCCTCCAAGGCCACTGAGCTCACTGCCTCAATCTTTGACATCGGCTCCTCCGCAGCTACCTAAAGCAGTCGGCGCGGTACCTTTGACTATTTCACCAATGACCACCATGTTTCCTTCCTCCCCAGTATCCTTCTCAATTGCATCCCTTTTCTTCCTCTTCTTAGAAGCTCTACCATTCTCAATAGTTTTTAGGCGAAGCCAGTCTGGATATTCAACACTAAGGAGGTCACAAATATATTTCAACCTTCACCAATCCGAGCGTGTGTTCTAGATGCTATGAATCTCCACGGTGCCTAAGTCACCAACTAGTTCCAAAATCGCTTCTTGCGCACTACATCCATCACCTTTGTCCAACCCTTCTCAAGGCTCAAAGCCTTCTAAAGCACATGCTCCCATCAACATTTAGGAATTTCTACCTCTTCTCCTTGTATTTCTCATTGACGGCCCAAAGCAGGACCACCCTCATGCAAATGAACTCCACAAAAAGGTCACACACACAATGCATCAACAACCTCGCAAGAAGTATCAGTAATCACTCCCTATCATAGACTTTATCAAGGTGAATTTCCCACATACAGCACCCTTTGATGCCGCCTGTGTCACCTAAACTATAATAGAACGACCACTTGTTCCACTATGCAAGCCACTTGTTCCTCTGAGCCTAAACAAGAAGGCCAGCACTCGTCTTATAATAAAAGGTGTAAAAACTAAACTGACAAGCAACAGTCACACCCACTAGCTACCTTCCTTGGTTGATAGTATACCCAGTGCATTAGAAAAAATATATCGAGGCCCACCTCGACCCTATGGGGACTGCAAGCCCATACAAACATAGAAAGCTTTGTAAAGCATGCCGATGTTTAGTCAATATCCAATGGCAAGTTCAATAGTGTGGAACTAGAGTGGTAGTGAAGAAAAATGGTGAACCAAGAGTCTCCGTCGTGTGCTTCTTCAACACTTTCTTCCTTCCTACTTCCACAAGGATGTATGGTCCAATCAAAGAGCTGTTGTAGAGGACAACCCTCCTTTGTAAGGTTTGAAACACTCATAAGAGATTATGTGACCCGCTACTTTGTTGTTGGGCTGGATGGCAGGGAGAAGACTACTCTCAATGATTTTAGGCTGTGAATTTCTTGATAAAAGTTTGGATGAACTAAGACTAATTTTAACTAGCTAACAATTAACTATTAGTATCTAAATAGGAGCCCTATCCTAAGCAAGTGACCAAAGACTTGTTGAGGATGAAAAGCTTTTGCCTTGCCAGCTATCCTGGTTCTCCCACAACTGACCACTAGGTTGAGCATGCCTGCACAGCATTACAAGGGGGTGGGCCCTCGGTTAACTGCGGTCTAAATGCATTGGTAGAAAAACAATCTCTAGTCTACAATGGTAAGCCCTTTCTTGGAGGATCTCTAGTCTAGATTGGAAAGACCTTTTTCAGTTGGGAAACTATGACTGGACTAAAGGTCCTCCTAGGCTAAAAAAAGCAATGCTTTCCACGCCCATGACTCGTGGAATTCAAACCCAAGAACTCATGCATTGTCCCTCGCGTAGGTTACCATCCCACTTACATAGAACATGAGACTTTAGATTGGATACTTTTCTTTTGAACTACCCCGTTGAAGGATCTTTAACTAATGGATCGATGTTTCCAAGCGGGATTAATGGGTTGGTAACACCCAGTGGCAGAGTCAGAAATTAGTTATAGAGGGGGCTGAACAAATAGTATAGTAGAAACTTCTAATGTTAGACATATTTTCATGTGTTGCACTGGGGTTATAATTTTTATCCATGCCTGCAGTGACTAATCTGAATAAAATAATAACCTTAGTGATCGGAGACGTGAGCTTCAAAGAGACACAGACACATGATTTCGGTTTTAGTAACGGAACTATGTTGAACGACGTGCACAGGTGAGCTATGAGTGAAGGATGATTCGTATCATATGTGGATTGAGTAAAGATCGAGATCTGGTATCACCATGTAGATGATATTAGTCTCTTAGGTGTAGAGAAGAGATAGTAGTAATCACAATTAAGACTTGTCTAGAATACATAACTATTCTATTTCCATGTTTTTTTATGTGAGATTTATATATTGTTCCTATAAAATACATATGTTCAAATTATACCTAAAGAACTGAAAATAATGCTCTAGTTTTATTCTCGGACTCTTCTAGGCCATACCTGATTTTCGATTCTACTTTGTGCATTGCAAACACTCAGCAATGTTTAAAAACAGTCGTCTAATTTCTCTATAGAATAATAGCTTAAGACATATTAGCACTAACTAATAAAATGAATTGCAGCTGAAGTTGGGAGGGGCCACAGCTCCTGTCGGCACCTCCCTGGCTCTGCAACAGGTAGTACCAATCGGAATTAGTGTAGATCTTTTAGTCCGGATTGGTGTTACAATCAAGACTAAAGATCCTTTGATACAAATGAAACTTGAACCCGAGACTAATATAATCCTAAGGTCCAACTCTAGCCATGAGCCAAAGATCTATTCTCTCTCCTCACCTCTCACTCTCACTAACTCACAAAGAGCCAAAGAAGCCGGTTGGTTTTTTTTTTCTCCCGCAGCTCTAGGAGAGAGAGAAAGTCTGCTCTCGTGAATGGTGTGACTATGGATGAAAACGGATCGGATACGGACGGATATCACTGATACCACATTTGTTTTCATATTTCTGCTCGGATTTGGATTCGAATACGGATAGTGTCATCCATACCGGATAGGATACGATTGGACATCGACATCATAAATATGCGATTTGAGTAATCGGATATGGATACGGTACCGGATGTTGAATATCCGGATCCGGATACGGACAGATCTAAACCCCTCTAAACGAATTCGATCGAACAGACGGTCGAATAAATATCCGTACCATTTTCATCCATAGGTGTGACTCTCCTCACCTCTCACTCTCACTAACTCAAAGAGCCGAAGAAGCCAGTTTATTTTTTTCTCCCGCAGCTCCAAACAGAGGAGAGAGAGAGCCTGCTCTCGTGAATGGTGTTGTACAGTGTCGCTGCCCTATAAATTCTACCGGCACGCCCAAATATACTTCGGTCTTTCGGTCGCACCATCGCCCGGCACTGACTAAATTTGCGCTAAAAATAGCGAGCCACCACCCGCAATGCCCTGCTTTGCAGATCAAAACGTACGTTCATGGCAGGCCATGACTTGATGGCCTTAAAGCATCAAAACCGAGATCCAGCTTACGTTCTCGCTTCCCCTTCCTTGAATCCCCGGCAGATGTGCAGATAGATGGTTGCCCGGACCGCCGCCATGCCCATCCCAGCTCCATCTCTCATATTCGTCTTCGCGACCACCGTTGCCATCTTCCTCTCCCCAGCGGCCGCCGTCGGGGACGACATTGCCACCACCGGTGCCGCTGGGGACGCCTTGGGGACGTACCTGGTGGTCGTCTGCCGAGCCAATGGGCCCAAGGAGGACGGCGAGAAGCTGCGCGAATGGCACGCCTCGCTGCTGGCCTCCCTCCTGAACACCAGCGCCGGTACGGTCCTGGAAGAGGCACGGTCGCCGGAGGGCGGGCAGCTCGTCTACTCGTACCAGCACGTCGTCAGCGGCTTCTCCGCGCGGCTGACGGTGCGGGAGGTGGACCGGCTGCGCAAGCTCAACTGGTGCATCGACGCCATCCCGGACGTGAACTACCAGCTGAGGACGACGTACACGCCGACGCTGCTCGGGCTGAACACGCCCAAGACGGGCATGTGGGCGGCGGGCCGCAGCATGGGGGAGGGCGTCATCGTCGGCGTCCTCGACAACGGCATCGACCCGCGGCACGCGTCTTACGGCGACGAGGGGATGCCGCCGCCGCCCGCCAAGTGGAAGGGCAGGTGCGAGTTCGGCGGCGCGCCGTGCAACAAGAAGCTCATCGGTGGGATGTCGGTGAAGCCGGGCGAGCACGGCACGCACACGTCCAGCACCGCCGTCGGCGCCTTCGTCAGCGACGTCGAGATCTTGAGGGCCAAAGTCGGCACGGCCTCCGGCATGGCGCCACGCGCGCACCTGGCGTTCTACGAGGTGTGCTTCGAGGACACGTGCCCGTCCACGAAGCAGCTCATCGCCATAGAGCAGGGCGCGTTCACGGACAGCGTGGACGTGATCTCCATCTCCGCCGGGGACGACACCCAGAAGCCCTTCTACCAGGATCTCACCGCCGTCGGCAGCTTCTCCGCCGTCATGTCGGGCGTGTTCGTGAGCACGAGCGCCGGAAACAACGGCCCGGGCTACGGGACCGTCACCAACTGCGCGCCCTGGGTGCTCACCGTGGCCGCGAGCACCGTGACCCGGCGCATCGTCTCCAGGATCAAGCTCGGCAATCGGCTGGTGATCCTAGGCGAGGGGGGCAGGAGGTACAGAGCCATCAAGCCAGCGCCGCTCGTCTACGTCCAAGGCATGTTCGAGAACGGCACCGCGCTCAACGGCGTCGACGTCCGCGGCAAGATCGTCTTCTGCGACCGCTCGGAAACCCCCACGCTGCGCGGCGAGAAGGTCCGCGCTGCCGGCGGCGTGGGCATCATCTTTTTCAACGACGCGTCCGAGGGCGCCGTGACGACGTTCGGGGGAAACGTGTCCATCGCGGCGGCGCGCGTCAGCGAGGCCGACGGCGTCAAGATCATGTCGTACATCAACTCCACGGCGAACCCCAACGCCAGCCTCCACTTCACCGGCGTCACGCTGGACCCAGCCTACCAGCCGGCCATCGCCGACTACTCCTCGCGAGGCCCCTGCAACATGTCGAACCTCGGCGTGATCAAGCCCGACATCGCCGGGCCCGGGTCAAGCATAGTCGCGGCCGTCCCGGGCGCCGCCGGCGCGAACGGCAGCGCGCCCAGCCGCACCTTCGGCTTGCTGAGCGGCACATCCATGGCCGCGCCGCACCTCTCGGGGATCGCCGCCGTGCTGAAGCGAGCGCGCCCAGGGTGGTCGCCGTCCGCGATCAAGTCGGCGATGATGACAACCGCCGACGTGACGCACCCGGACGGCACGCCCATCACGAGTCAGATGACCGGCAAGCCGGCGGGACCCCGCCACATGGGCTCCGGCATCGTCAACCCGACCAGGGCACTTGACCCGGGCCTCATCTACGACATCTCCGGGCTGCACTTCATCCCCTACATCTGCGGCCTCGGCTACAACGATACCCTCGTCAACGAGATCATCGCGCAGCCAGTGCGGAACGTGAGCTGCGCGACGGTGAGCAGGATCGAGGGCAAGGACCTCAACTACCCGTCGTTCCTCGTGACGCTCACGGCGGCCGCGCCGGTGGTCGAGGTGAGGCGCACGGTGACCAACGTCGGGGAGGCTGCCTCGGCGTACACGGCGGAGGTCGTGGCACCGCCGAGCGTCGGCGTCGAGGTGGTGCCGCCGAGGCTGCAGTTCGGCGCTGTGAACCAGAAGATGGACTTCAGGGTGAGGTTCAGCAGAGTGAGCGCTGTCCCTGCGGGCGCGACTGGCGGCATGGTGGATGGAAGCCTCCGGTGGGTCTCCGGCAAGTACTCCGTTCGCAGCCCAATCCTCGTTTTCGATGGCACTCTGAATTTGGTCTAGTACTTAAAACGAGTGATTTGATGGATCATCGATCGTATAATTACTAATTAGAATCATTATTAGTTGACAGAGTTCTCTGAAATACTGTGCTTGTATTTACAAAGGAGAGATAGATCACTTTCTCGTTCTCTTTGGCCTTTTGATAGCATAGAGTAGCAGCAGGCCAGCAGCTGCAACAAGAAGTGTAAGTGAATAGATAGAAGAGCAATTTCCATGTGATGCTAACTAAACAAAAAGGCCTCTTCAGGTTCAGGATAACTTTTGCTTGAGGAGCTCAAGAAACCCAGTGGTTGAATGTGGTCTGGAAACACAGCACTTTCTGCATTTCTGTTCATCAATCATAATACGTTTGGAGTCCTCTGTTCAGAATGATCTTTGTCTATGACTGGAGTATGGGAATTGAAAAACAAATTCAGTACATGCTCAAAGGCATAGAACACAAACATCTTATAATAATGGGGTCCAGAGTCCAAACTCAACTCAGGCTTATACAAACATGTTGCACTTTTGTTGTCGCCATCGACCATAAATATACATTAGGGAAAGTTACGAGCTGTTAATCTTTCCCTTCTGTATAGATTATTACATGATACAGATTGCCGAAACACTTGCATTTTGCTGGTAACTTCTCATTCAGAATTCACAAGCGGAAATCGGCTAGAGCAGTCTTCTGCTTGCCATCCAGGCCAACGGAGTAGTAACGTGCAGTATACTCTCTGACCAGTATTTCCCTGTACAAGGGAGGGTTCTCCTCGGACAGCAGCTCCTTGATTGGGCCATACATTCTTGACGAAGCTGGATGGAAATGAGTGCTGAAAAAGCACGCGATCGAAACTCTTGGTTGAGCATTCTTGGCTACTACTCTATGCTCGATGCTGCTAAACTTGTCGTTAGAAATCAACTGAACACATGATGTCAACGACAGAGAAGATCAGTCAGAAACGTCACTCAGATGTATTCAAGTGTATGTTCTCTTAATTGATGTCTGCATGACCTCATCATCTTACCTGCAGGAGATCGGCTATGTTGATGACGAAAGCTCCAGGCGTTGGTGCAATGTCGACCCAATGGTCGTCATGGAGGATCTGGAGGCCGCCAACATCATCCTGCAGTAGTATGGTCAGGAAGCCGGAGTCTGAATGCCGGCTTGTCCCAATGGCGAGTTCAGGCTGGGGACATGGAGGGAAGTAGTGCCCAAGTAGAATCTGCCCCTGGTTGCATTCTATGTCTGTCAAGTAGCTTGGTTTGAGCCCAAGAGACTCAGAGAGGAGCTCAAACAATCTGTCCCCCAAATCCTTCACTTGTTTGGCATATTCAAATATTGCATCTCTGCAAATCATAATACAATTAAGCGATTATATCTCTGCAAATCATATATATAGTAGTCCATCCATTTTATATTATAGTTTACATTGATTCTGTCCTAAATCAAACCTCTCTAGCTTTGACATAGTTTTTATAAATAAAATATTACCACCTACACAAGGTTCAAATAAATGCACTTTCAAAACATGTCTAATGGATAATTTGATGTATTTTTCTAAAACTTGGACAAAATTAATAAAGTTTAGCGTACTATAAAGCTAAAGTGAACTATAATTTAGAGCATACAAAGAAAATGATAAATTATAGAAATAGCCATTACCTAAATGGTTATTAGCTACCACCTGGTTGATCAAGGCAATATGAGCAAAAGTATATTATATATTTGATTGAGTAGGTATATATATCTGCCTAGCCCATTTAATTTGCTAGAAAAATATGTTTAAAACATAATTATAACATTACCATCTATAGTTTTAATAAAATATTAGAAATAAATAGTACCATCTATAAGTTGTTAAGAAAACCACATTTGTCTAGAAAATGTAAATAATGTTTTAAAAATATCAAAAAAAAAAATTTAATCTTAGGAAAGGACCCACTAGCAACTCGGTTGCCGGCTTTCGACCCCCCCCCTCGCGTGATCCCTCTCATATCATTGCACTACACATTGGCTTGTGTCTAATTCCTATTTTGGTTCCCTGTGTATTATACTAAATCGAGTGTAAATTGATTATTTGGACCTCTAAATAAATTCAAATAAAAAAGTGGTGAATTACAAAGTTTTAACTTTTTGATATTACAACTTTCGTTTAGAGTGTTTCTGCATCCAAAGCTTTCTAAAAAATTTTGAATTTTAAATATTCAAACTTTAGAGGTAATTATCCTTAACTAGATGCTTTCAAATAAAAAAGTTTTAAACTACAAAGTTTAATAACTTTTCAAGATCTATAATTTTTATATAGTGTTTCTCTATTTGAAGTTATTTAGAAATTTCAAAAATTTTAAAAAAAAAAAAAAAATCTATTGCATTTCTAGTAGTTGTCTTCTAAGAAAAACCGTTACTCGAAATCCATTCTAATAACAGTTTTTTAAAAAACTGCCAATAGAAATGATGCATTTCTAATGGCGGTTCCATCTCGCGCCGCACGGCAATGAACGGCCCCTCAGGCGATGCAAAATTTGCGCCAGAACGAAAAATTAACGTGGCTGCAGGTGTTGAACTGTGAACTCTAGCCTCAGGCCGCGGAGCCTTGGCCAACCAAACTACAGCAAATTGTTGTTTAGGTAGCACCGCGCTCTGTATTTAATAGGGGCAAGACAGAAAAACTAATCCTTAATTAATCAGCCCTTGGTAATTATACTCATATCCTAAACGTCATCTAATTAGAATACGTACTCAAGTCCTAAAGTTATCTAATAAGTCCTAAAGTTATCTAATTAGGATACGGAGGGAGTATTCCATAAGCGCTGCTCCTATCCTAACAATACTTTAAAGCAAGGCGATTGACAAATCGCATCGCAACCCAGCTTTGACTAGACACATCGCCGGCAGATCTCTGAGAGGGCAGTACAGATCTCTAGTAAGCTATGGAGAGGGCAGCAAGGATGCTCACCTGCAGCTCTCCGGCAGGTCTTCGGTGGCGGGAGGGTCCGGTGCCATGCGCAGGTAGAGCGTGTCGCGCCAGTTGGCCACGGGCGACTGGTACAGGTCGAAGTTGCAATGGTACTTGGCCGCCTTCCCGGGCTCCCGCGAGTAGAGCCGCGCCTTGTCGCTGCCGTCCCCGCCGTCGGCCTCGTGGAACGCCCGCATCGCCGCCAACGCTGCTGACATCACCTCCTCGGGCACCCCGTGGCCCGTGACCTGGAAGAACCCCCACTCCGCCGCCGCGTCGCGGACGGCGTCCACCACGGCTGCATGGTCGCCGCTGAGATCGATCACCGGGACGGTCGCTGCCGCTGGTTGTTCAGGGTGGAGTAGCTCCTCTGGGAAGGGGACGCGGAAGATGCGAGGAACGTGCTTCACCCCAGAAGCGACGAGGCCGCGGACGCCGGCGAGGGTGGCGTCCAGCGCCCGGAGCTCGTTGGTGCGGTCCAAGGTGGCTGCGACGGACATGACGACGTCGTTGTGGGTGTCTGATGCAGCGAGATCCTGGAGAAAGGAGTGCCGGCCTGAGTCTTTTTTTTTTTTTTTTTTAAGACAAAGGGATAGCGTCATTTCACATTTTCACTTTGTGCTAACCTGATCTCTTGGACTGATGCAACATTCGTCTTCTTGCAAGTTGTTTTATGCCCGACATGAACTAATCCTGGGAACTGAGCTAGTTGGTTTGTGATGGAATCTACTTATCTGGGTTGAAATCTTCGCCCCTCCCTTCCACCCCGGGGAAGGCTCGATGGGTGTTCCAAGGTCCGGCGTTGGGCGGTGGAGGATTCTGAAGCGGAGAGCACCGGTGAGCCGCCCAACCTCGGACCTCGACGCTGTCTGCTTGGGGTCGCAGGTTCACATGTCGGCTTCTCCCGGGCCACACCTTACCGTCAGTGGCCGCGCCCCGAGCTAGTGCACGGCATGCCTGTCCACCCCGTGGAGGGCCAAATGCCCGCTCGGCAGCGCCTCGAGCATCGCGGACGGGGCTCCACTCGCCGACGCTTCTCCGCCCTGGATACCGGTGGCTGGCGTGAGGTCCCGTCGCCGAGGTTGGTTCGTGGTGCCAGTGTGGCAATCCCAGCCCATCCTGCACGGCCTACTCAACAGCATCCCAGCCCGTTCTGCATGTGCTTTTGGGCTTGCTTTGGAGGCCTTTGTCGAAACAGAATGGAGGGGATTAACACATATCCAGGTAGAACTAGAATGTCACGCATCCATCATAGACCTCTCATGATGTGCCTAGCGGACCTAGTGAGGCCCATCACAGGGCCATGGCAGGCTTAGGGTGCCTCCTACGCATGGGCAAGGGAGGATACAGCCCGGGGCTAGCCACTACCATCGACAGAATTTCATGATATTCGGAAAGATCTAGAATAAATAGGAAAGTTGAAAAATATAGAAAAATAAGGAGAGATTTGCCAAAAAAAAGTTGATTAAGATTTGTTAGCAAATTTATAAGGTATTCCAAATCTATAAGAACTCTTTTCTTAGTTTCTTCAAGCATAAAGAGAGTCAACTCCAATAAACACTATAAATATTAGGACAATATACTATTCAAGTCAAGCAAGAAACATAAATTCTTCCCTTATGTCTCTCTCCACTCCTCTTTCCTCTTTGTGTGCCCACAGCGTCGGCCCCTCCTAACCCTAGCACGCCACCACCGCCGCACCACACTTCTGGCACCGCCGCGCCGCCGCTATTCCCCGCCCTAGTCAAGCCCCTTATCCGGCCACCCCCGAGAAAAGACTATGACACTTGATATCTAAAGACCAAATTGTATCCCTGGAAGACGAGGACAACAACAACATCATAGAGTTGAAAAATCTCCTCCACAACATCATGACCAAGATCAACAGACAACATGATGATGAGATTAAAAAACAACTTTGCCACATTCGACATTTGAATGAGAAACATCGAATGAGGGGGCCCATGAACAAAACAGACGTTGATGCTAAGAAAGCCACGATAGAACCCGAAACCCCTGCCAGAGAGCTCAAAGGCAACTAATTAAGCAAGCTGCGGAAGCTTCTGGACCAGCGTTCTTGAGGAGAAAAAGGAGGCAGCACTAACATCTGGAATTCCAGATATCATGGACAAAATCACAAACAAGCTATATTCCTCACAGAGGATAATAAAGATCAACTTCCTCGACAAAATCTGCTGTCGGCAACAAACCACCATACAGGACCACGACCCAGCTCCTTTCCAGTTCTCCAACCGCGAATCCACAAGTTGTCGTTTCCAACCTTTGACGGCAAAAAGGATCCATTGCCATGGATTAATCGCCACGAGCAACTTTTTCAGAGCGTAGAGTAGCAGCTCCTTGACTCAGAGCAATGCTACGAAATGTAAGTGAAGGGATAGAAGAGCAGTTTCCATGTGATGCTAAACTAAAGGCCTCTTTGCTTGAGGAGCTCAAGAAACCGAGTGGTTGTATGTGGACTGGAACCAGAGCATTTTCTACATTTCTGTTACGTTTTTAGTCCTCTGTTCAAAATGATCTTTGTCTATGAGTGGAATACGGGAATTGAAAAACAAACATCCTATAATGGGTTACAGAGAAACATAGGTCCAGAGTCCAAACTCAGTTCGGGTTTATACAAACACATGTTCTATTTTTGCTGTCGCCATCGACCATAAATGCATATATATTAGGGAATGTTACAAGCTGTTAATCTTCTCTTCTGTATACCATAGTATTACATGATACAGATTGTCCCAACACTTACATCTTGCTGGTAAATAGTAAGCTGCAATCTTCTTCTCGTTGAGAATTCACAACCTGAAATCGGCTAGAGCAGTCTTCTGCTTTCCATCTAGGCCAACGGAGTAGTAACGCCCAATATACTCTCTGACCAGTGTTTCTCTATACAAGGGAGGGTTCCCCTCGGACAGTAGCTCCTTGATTGGGCCATACATTCTTGTCGAAGCTGGATGGAAATGAGTGCTGAAAAAGCACGCGATCGAAACTCTTGCTTCAGCATTCTTCGCTACCACTCTATGCTCGATGCTGCTAAACTTGTCGTTAGAGATCAACTGAAGACATGGTGTCAATGGAGAAAATCAGTCAAAACATCACTCAAATTGTATTCAAGCTAAGTGTGTGTGCTCTCAATTTCGTTAGAGCTACTTTGATGATCCCATCGTCTTACCTGCAGGAGATCGCCAATGTTGACGATGAATGCCCCAGGCGTCGGTGTAACTTCGACCCACTGGTCGTCATGGAGGATCTGGAGGCCGCCAACTTGGTCCTGCAGTAGTATAGTCAGGAAGCCGGAGTCTGAATGTCGGCTTGTCCCAATGGCGAGTTCAGGCTGGGGGCATGGAGGGTAGTAGTGCCCAAGTATAATCTGTCCCTGGTTGCACTCTATATCTGTCAAATAGCTCAGTTTGAGCCCGAGGGATTCGGAGAGCAGCTCGAACAACCTGTTCCCCAAATCCTTCACTTTTTTTGCGTATTCAAATAGTGCGTCTCTGCAAATCACAATATACCTTAACAACTTGTAACCTAGGTGCTCCTTCCATACTAAGAGATAAAGTCGTTTTAGATAGAGATACGGTCTCCAACGCATAATTTGATTTGTTCTTTTTTATAAAAATATTTATTAAAAAAATAATATATGTATACATATGATTTTCACATTGTCAAACTCAGCAACTTAAAAGTTATACATAATTTATATTTTTAATATTGATCTAAGCCTAATGTTGATCGAAGCCTTATCCAAAACAGCTTTATTTTTAGTATGAAGCGAATACTCTACAAATTATAGTTCATTTTGATTTAGTTCTGTCCAACTATTACCATCTACAAATGCAAATAAATGCACTTTTAAAATATATTTAATAGGTATTTCATGAACCAAATTTGATTTTGCAAATGATGTTGATGTAATTAACTTAGACAAATCCATAATTTGGAATGTTCGGAGTAAATGATAAAATATAGAAATAAACATTTTCGTTATTAGCTACGATTGGTTAAAGGCTGAACAAACCAGCAAAAGGAAACTGAGGACTGGCAGGGTGGCACATGGTATGACAAAGATACGCGGCGTGCCATTCTATTTTATTGTTTTAAAAGGTTATAGGAAGACAGTTAAAAAGTGTTAAGAAAATAAATTATTTTACTATTAAAAAGTTATAAAGTATTTCATATATTAATGTACTCTATCTTCAAAATACAATTCTAAATACAATATCAAGTTATACTATCTTAATTAGTTTGACTAACTATATCTATATTTCTAATACTAAATAGCTAAAATTTTATCCACCCCTAACTACGTGACACTAAAGAGTTTCTTTTACTTTTCAAACTGCACTCACACGCTCCGTGTGACCCCCACTCGTATGATCTATGCTTATATGAGTTAGAGCAACTCACATGTAGTGATGATCAATATAAAGTTTAATTCCCATCCTCTGTACCTTATACATGATTTGGACTCAATAGGAGTCTTGATTCCAACATGTTTAACGTTCCGTTGTAATACGCGGACACATTTGCTAGTACAAAAGAAGTATCAATATTTATGATATCAAATAAGTATTATTAGATTTATTGGGATATATTTTTATAGCATATATATTTAACCTCATAAACATTAATATGTTTACCTATAATATTTGGTTATACCTTATACACTTGAATAAGAAAGTACACCTAGAATTCTTTTTTAGATAGAGGTAGTACGTACTAACTTTGTCAAGCTAAAGTTTCTACTTTCTACTTTCTTATAAAGTCCGTTTAATTCTCTTGCAAGTCAAAGCGAATATGTTCCCAGCGTACTAGTTCATTACCCATCTCACTCCAATTGTTAATTATGTCAAGCACATGCTACATGCAGGATCGCCACATCACGAATGATCTAATCGTGCTCATTTTATTAAGGGTTGCTCCCAAGTCATCAGTCCTAACAATATTTTAAAGCCAGGTGATTGACAAATCGCAATACTGCCTTGACTAGACACAGCGCCGGCAGATCTCCGGCCGGCTGTCCGGCAGGCTATGGAGAGGGTTGCAGTACAGGCAGACTATCTATAGAGATTCGAGAGAGGATGCTCACCGGCAGATCTCTGGCAGCTCGTCGGCGGCGGGAGGATCCGGTGCCATCCGCAGGTAGAGCGTGTCGCGCCAGTTGGCCACGGGCGACTTGTACAGGTCGAAGTTGCAGTGGTACTTGACTGCCTTCCCGGGCTCCCGCGAGTAGAGCCGCGCCTTGTCGCTGCCCTCCCCGCCGTCGGCCTCGTGGAACGCCCGCATCGCCGCCACCGCTGCAGACATCACCTGCTCGGGCACCCTGTGGCCCGTCACCTGGAAGAACCCCCACTCCGCCGCCGCCGCGCGGACGGCGTCCACCATGGCTGCGCGGTCGCCACTGAGGTCGATCACCGGGACGGTCGCCGCCGCTGGCTGTTGGTTGAGTGGCTCCTCAGGGTTGGGAACGACGCGGAAGATGCGAGGCACCTGCTTCACGCTAGAGACGACGAGGCCGCGGACGCCGGCGAGGGTGGCGTCCAGCGCACGGAGCTCGGCGGTGCGGTCGTAGGCCGGGGCGACGGACATGATGACGTCGTGGGTGGGGCGTTTGCTGCAGCAGCTAACGATCAAGGAGATGTGTGCCGACCGGTGTGCGTCTTTACTTTTCAACACAAAGAAAGAGCTAGCGTCCTTTGTCTTTGTGCTAATCTGATTTCTTGGACTGATTTTAGCAGTGCGTCAGCACTCAGCAGCAGATTTTTATGTACGTCCGCTTTTTCTCTCAACTTTCGTCTTCATCTTCTTGTATGAGCCCGTTTGATGCATCAGCTAAAGTTTAGCTGGCTAAATTTAGCTGCTAGACATCTAAACAATTCTAGCTAAAAGAGTAGCTAAATTTTAGTTAGATTTAGCTACTTTTACTAACTAAAGCTAACTAAAATTTAACTGAGTCTTTTAGTTACAGTATCCAAACACCCTCAGCTAAAGTTTAGCTAAAAAACTTTTAGCTAGCTAAAGTTCTTCTTTAAAATTTTAGCTAGCTAAATTTTAGTTGGATGCATCTAAACAGGTCATATGTACATCCGTTTTTACTCTCAACTTTTACCAAAGTTTGTTTTCTTCACTAAACTCCAAAACCGGCCAAATCTCTTTTCTCAACTTTTCAAATTCTACGTTTTATCACAAATAAGGCAGCGGTGGTCAGCCATACACTACCTCAAATTACGTCGTCTGGAGCGCGCTGTTGTAGCAGTATTCGGCCCAAGGAAGCCAATCGAGCCATGCGCGGGGGCGGTCATCGGTGGTGCATTGCAAGTACATGGCAATCCGGTTCACCACCTTAGATTGGCCATCGGTTTGCGGGTGAAACGCCGTGCTCATCTGCAGCTTGATGCCTGCTAGCTTGAAGATGTCGCGGCAGACGTTCCTAATGAACATAGGTCCTGATCACTGACAATGCAGTTCGGAAACCCTTGGAGCCGGACAATACCCTCGAAAAATACCTTGGTGACGGTCGCCGCTGTCAAGACCTGTACAAGTACCACTGCAACTTGTACAGTATGAGAACCGATCAACTACGGTCAAGACGACGCTTTTGCCATGGACGCGGGGAAGTCCTCGACATATAACAACAACCATTTCTTATTGGAACTTATCTACCTTTGTAGATATATCTTCTTTGATCTTAAGCAAATCATACCAGACCGTGGAATTAATCATTAAGTTTGTGACTCATATTGTGAATAGATTTATTTTAAAGGTATTTGAACCAAACAGTATCTTGCCATAAACCGTTTTCTTTTTTTAACTTAGAAATTCAGTACGTGCTCAAGGGCTCAGAAAACAAACATCTTAGAAATATAGGTCTAGAGTCGAAACTCAATTCAGGTTTATACATGCATGTTCTACTTTTGTTGTGGCCATCGACCTTCTCGTGTGTGTGTGTGTGTGTACACACACACTCGCATCTTGCTAGTAAATAATATAAAACGCAATCTTCTTGTTGAGAATTCAGAACCGAAAATCGGCTAGAACATTCTTCCGCTTGCCATCCAGGCCAACGGAGTTGTAACGCCCAACATACTCTCTGACCAGTGTTTCCCTATACAAGGGAGGGTTCTCCTTGGACAGTAGCTCCTTGATTGGGCCATACATTCTTGTCGAAGCTGGATGGAAATGAGTGCTGAAAAAGCACGCGATCGAAACTCTTGGTTCAGCATTCTTCGCTACCACTCTATGCTCGATACTGCTAAACTTGTCGTTAGAGATCAACTGAAGATATGATGTCATGCAATGGAGAAAATCAGTCAAAAACATCACTCAAATGTATTCAGGTGTGTGCTGAACTGATGCTTAATTTGATGATCTCGTCATCTTACCTGCAGGAGATCGCCAATGTTGACAATGAACGCTCCAGGTGTCGGTGTAACATCGACCCACTGGTCATCATGGAGGAACTGGAGGCCGCCAACTTCGTTCTGAAGTAGTATGGTCAGAAAGCCGGAGTCTGAATGCCGGATTGTCCCAATGGCGACTTCAGGCTGGGGGCATGGAGGATAGTAGTGCCCAAGTATAATCTGTCCCTGGTTGCACTCTATGTCTGTCAAGTAGCTCGGTTTGAGCCCAAGAGACTCAGAGAGCAGCTCGAACAACCTGTCCCCCAAATCCTTCACTTGTTTGGCGTATTCATATAGTGCGTCTCTGCAAATCATAATGTACTTTTTAACGACTTGTAACCAGTACTTTGCAAATTATAGTTTGTTTTGATTCAATTTTCCCACAATCAAATCTCTCTAATTTTAAGCGAGTTTTTATAAAAAAATATTACCATCTACAATTTCAAATAAATGCACTTTTAAAATATATTGAATAGTTATTTAGTGAATCAAATTTGATGTTTGAAATGTTGATGTAATTAGAAAGTTTGACTTAGAAAAAATATAAAGTGGCCAATAGTTTGGAATGGTCGGAGTAAATGATAGAATATAGAAATAAAAAATTTTATGAAGTCGAACAAAGTTAGACAAACGGGCAAAAGCAATATTGAGGACTGCAAGCTGGCACATGCATGGTCTCACTAGGATGTGCGTTTATTAATTTTTACTTCCCAAACTACACTTACACGCTCCGTATCTCGTATGTGAACCTCACATGTATGATTTGCGCTTATACATGTATAGAAGTGTTTGATATTTCAGGTAAACTTTAGCCCGTGTGCCACATTGGATGTTTGCATGTAAATTATGAGGACTAAACATGAGCTAATTATATAATTAATTGCATATGACGTGGCTAATTCATGATGCGAATCTATTAAGCCTAATTAATTTATGATTAGTACATGCTTACTGTAGCATGACATTGACAAATCATATGCTTATTAGACTCGATGGATTCGTCATGCAAAATAGCTATGGCTTATGCAATTAGATTGTAATTAATCTATATTTGATACTCCTAATTATTTAGGCTCTAGACATTCGATGTGATGGGAGATAAAATTAGCAGTGGGGATAAAAAAACAACTCACATGTAGCGATGGTCAATACGTTCAAGATATATTACCATGTTCGATTCCAAACCCTATATATTTTGTATATAATCTAGACTTATAAACTATGCTCATACAACTTGCATCTAGTGATGATAGGCAGTTTGATTCCAACATGTTTTACAGTTTTAGGTTACACACATGCAACACATTGACACATTTGCTAGTATAAAAAAGTATCTATGTTTATGATATCAAATAAGTATTATCAGATTTATATATTAAGATATATGTTTTATAATATATTTATTTATAGCGTTATAAATATCGATATATTTATGTGTATATTTGGTTATACTTTAGACAGTTGAATAAAAAATACATCTAGTTTTTTAGACAGGAGTAGTAGCAGGCTAGCATTTGTGTGCATATCAAAGTAATCAAAAACAATATAGGAGTGTTAGACTGTCTCCAATCGTCAGCATCTGAAAACGAGAGGCATTCCATCGATTGCATCGTGCACTTTGAATACGTTAGAAACCCAAAATTTTCCTTTTCCAACAGACAACACAAAATTTTCCCTTTCCAACAAATAAAGCCCGTAAAAAAGCCGTCCACCTTGCTGCATCGGGCCACCATGGCTGGCCACGTCCTCCTCTGTGCTGCTGCCTTCGGCCTCGCCGCCACCGGGGTCCTCGCTCTCCGGCCTTGCTGCTGCGCCCGCTCCAGCCCTAGCCTATGTCACGTGCAGCCGCCATCGTCGTCACCCGGAGGAGCTTGACCCGCCTCCGTCGATTTCCGGCTTGGATGCGTCCCGGCCGACGAGACTACCGCCACGGGCTCGACAAGGACCCAAGGAAATATCCGGTATAACTCCCTTCCTCCTTTTTCATCTCTGTTGTGCGCGCGCCTTCGCTGTGGATGCGCAGCTGCAGCCGCTCTACCCGCCATCTTGTGCCGCCATCTCCGGCCATCCTCCGCCGTGTAGAGTGGCCCTGCCGAATTCGCCGCCCCATGCTCTCTCTATCTGTGCCCTCGTCTTAGGCCGCAGCGCCCCGGTAGCCTCGTGCCGCCACAAGCCGATGTTGTGCTCGTGTCGCCTCCCATGGCGAGCCACCACTGCCAGCCACCATCCGACGTGTAGGACCCCAAGCTTAGGAATTTGGGCCGCACGTTTAGGAAAACTCTTTTTTGCCTTCTCTCTTCTCCTATCCAAAATGCGTGTTGTCTTTGTATTCTCTGTTAGAGCAAGATTTGAAAATGCAAAAGGGCTATATGCAACCTATTTTTGAGTTTAGGTCATCTTGTTAGAGTCAGTCGTGTGTGTGGAACAATAGGAGGCATAGTCTTCTTGGGCCTTGTTTAGATTGGACTGAAATTTTTTGGCCGTTCCCTGTAGCACTTCGTTTTTATTTGGTAAATATTGTCCAATCGTGGCCCAACTAGGTTCAAAAGATTCGTCTCGTGATTTACAACAAAACTATGTAATTAGTTATTTTTTTGATTTATATTTAATACTCTTTATATGCGGCAACAAATTTGTGGGAGGAGAGAGATTGTAAAGTCCTGTAGCACTTCGTTTGTTTGTGGTAAATATTGTCCAATCGTGGTCCAACTAGGCTCAAAAGATTCGTCTCGTGATTTACAACAAAACTATATAATTAGTTATTTTTTTATTTATATTTAATACTCTTTATATGCGGATACAAATTGATGTGATGGAGAGAGAGTGAAAAAACTTGGAAGTTGGAGGCCAATCTAAACAAGGACTTGGTAAACGAAAGTACAGCTAAAGTTTCTACTTTCAACTTTTCTTATAAAGCCCGTTTAATTTGCTTGCAAGTCAAATTAAAGCAAAGCGAATATGTTCCCAGCGTACTAGTTCATTGCCCATTTCACTTCAATTGTTAGTTTTGTCAAGCATATGCTACATGCAGGATCGCCACATCACGAATGATCTAATCATGCTGATTTTATTAAGGGTTGCTCCCAAGTCAGTCCTAAAATTATTTTAAAGCCAAGTGAGGGACAAATCGCAACCTGCCTTGACTAGACACAGCGCCGGCAGATCTCCGGCTGTCCGGCAGGCGATTTGAGAGAGGATGCTCACCGGCAGATCTCCGGCAGCTCGTCGGCGGTGGGAGGGTCGGGTGCCATGCGCAGGTAGAGCGTGTCACGCCAGTTGGCCACGGGAGACCGGTACAGGTCGAAGTTGCAGTGGTACTTGACCGCCTTACTGGGCTCCCGCGAGTAGAGCCGCGCCTTCTCGCTGCCCTCCCCGCCGTCGGCCTCGTGGAACGCCCGCATCGCCGACACCACTGCAGACATCACCTGCTCGGGCACCCCGTGGCCCGTCACCTGGAAGAACCCCCACTCCGCCGCCGCCGCGCGGACGGCATCCACCACGGCTGCGCGGTCGCCGCTGAAGTCAATCACCGGGACGGTCGCCGCCGCTGGCTGTTGGTTGAGTGGCTCCTCAGGGTTGGGAACGACGTGGAAGATGTGAGGCACCTGCTTCGCGCCAGAGACGATGAGGCCGCGGACGCCGGCGAGGGTGGCGTCCAGCGCGCGGAGCTCATCGGTGCGGTCGTATGCCGGGGCGACGGACATGGTGAGTGGTGACGTGTCTGCTGCAGCAGCTAGTGATACGTAGAGGAAGGAGACGTGTGCCGGCCGGTGTGCGTGTGCGTCTTTATTTTTCAACACAAAGAAAGAGCTAGCCTCTTTTGTCTTTGGGCTAATATAATATGATTTCTTGACTGATTTTAGCAGTGCGTCAGCAGACTTATCAACCTCCAGTTTCAGGATGCAGCCATTCCATTCGTCTCCTTGTATATGTGCTTTTTCCTTTGAATCAATCAACATGACCTAACCTCGTTAGGCCGAAGGGAGTGGGATCTATTATTTTCATTAAATTAAATTAGTTCTTCATACTAAATCTTTTGGTATTGAAGTTTTATCTTCTCCTTGTCCTTTCCGGTGATAGAAAAAGGAAATGGTAGAATTATCTTCTTCATGACGGCTCCGTTGAAGATGAGGGCAACTTCATCGTCAATATCTTCATCGACATGACGACATAGAGACTTTTGTTTCCAAACGGCGGCATTAAGATGGAGATGATGCATTGCTATAGAATAATTTTCTTTGGTCCCTTCTCTGTTTTGCTGTGATTAGATCTGGTCACGATGAAAGACTAGGGAGAATAATTTTTAGACCGATCTTCCTCACTCTTCGGTAACAGAAAGAAGAAGAAAGATATCAGAAAGAAGTTACTCAATTCCACCTATATGAATATTGGCCGTCGTTCGTTGGGCATTTATTGTCATGCCACGTGCTGAGTGATTGTCCGTGCAGTCATCCGTACTGCAAAGTATCTAATAGGTTAGGTTTTGAGTTGTGCTATTCACATTGTAAGTACTATTTTGTAATTCAGAGTGTTTGTAGTGTGTTGATTTATTCAACTATTATATAATATAATTCTTCTTTCGTTGAAAAAAAAAACCATGATGTCAATCATGTACATGGGCATCAATGATGGGCTTCTTTATGGGTTTGCTTTGGAGGCCATTGCCAAACAGGAGCAAAGGGGTAGATATCCAGGTAGAATCAAAATGATATGGAGAACGGAATAGAACAGTCATCTTCCTCCTTTGTCCAATAGCTTTATTTGTGACGACTGTTTCTTGGTGCCTCCCTTCAATTTCTTGCTAATTTCTATCTGAGCTCCCTCTAATTTTCCACAAATTGTATTCCTGGACTATTAGTTATGTTGTTCTTGTTATTGTGAATTGACAGTTTAGGATCGTGAAAATTGGTATCAAAAGCCTTCAATTTAGGAATTAAAATTTTTTCCTTCAATTCGTCACCATGGCCTCGGTGACTGACCTCTTCGCATCGTTGTTGGGCCTCTTTGCGTCGATTATGAGGATGACGATTGACGCAAATGTTGCAGGAGTTGAATGAGGCTAGATCGCTTCTGTAGTTCTCTAACGGCATCGACATCATCCACAATGGCACGGCTATGTCAGCTGTTTCCACCACAACGTGTGCATACTCCACCATCTCGACACCGCGGTACTTCGCTGTGATAAAGAAAATCCACAAGCTCATGAACATGTTGATGTCTGTCTCCTAAGTTGATATTACAAAATCCAATTTCTTAATGAAATACATGTGAAGTCATGTTTTAGGAAAAAATACTAAAAAGTCTCTCGTCTATGTCCTTTCCATTGACCACGATGCCTCATCTTTCACCTTGTCGTGTCACACCAATGAGGTAGTCTCTGCGATCGCGAGGGTCAACTACTCTTAGTGCCGGCCGCCACCATGTCAATGAGCACCATGGTTTCTTCGTCAATATAAATATTTCGAACGCCAACCACATGTCAAAGTATGGCAGGGGCGGCTGACCAAACCACCCCTATAAACCATTACCAACCGCCCCTATAAATCATTCCTGTTGTAGTGCACCTAGGATGCATCCTTTTCACCATGCCAGTCACCCTTTCCAATTGTGGCCCGAAGGTGTTGAACAAATTATCGAGCAACATGAGGCTTACTAAAGTTGACTGTAGGTGCATTTCTAGGTTTTGTCTTATATACGCTTACTAAAGTTGTCCTAACATATAATAACTGCACCTTAGAAAAGAAAGACTACTATTTGTGAATTTATTTAGGGACAAATATGGAATGCTAAGAGTACACTTATTATGGTTTCTCCCAAAAAAAAGAGTACACTTATTACATTTTCTTAAAAAAACACTTATAACATGACGGGCGGAGTATATTTTAAAGATTTAATAAAGAAATCATAAAATCTAACACGGATTGTCATAATTAAAATTAAGTTATTTTAATTTTTTTGAGAATCAAAATATCTTAAGTTTAAATAAATTTATTTAACAAAATAGTAATATTTAAGATACAAAATAAGTATGATTAGGTTTTTTATTAATTATATTTTTATAGTATATTTATTTGATGTCATAAATCTTTGTAATTTTCTCTATAATTTTGGTTTAACTCTATGAAATGTTAAAATAACTTGTAATTTAGAATAGAGAGAGCTTATATAAAGATTTTCTTTGGATCAAAGGATTGTTTATATATTTTTGTGTGAAAATGAACTAATTCATATGAAAATCCTGTTGAAATCCTTTAAAATTCATGCGTTTCAAAAGGCCCCTAAATCTCTATCCAATCCAAACGGGTTGTAGCCGGTAGCATTGCTAGACTAATATTCTGACTTTATCTTGAAAAAAAGATAATGAAAACTAAAAGAAACTTCCCGACCTTGTCCATATCCTAGTTAGCGACGCTATCAGCCAGGTCAGTTTCACACCAGCGAATGAAGAAGGCCGTGGCCGGTAGCGAGTGGCGACGCAGCAGCCCGTAGCAAAGAGCCACACGTCACGCCCGCCGCCGAGCTCACCACCCGTTCCCGGCGGGGTCGGCGACACCACATGTCCACACACACACACACAGGCGCCACCGCGGCCATTTTTTTTCCTTTTTCTGGACGGAAGGAAGAAAAGAAATTCTCGTTCACGTCGGCAGTCATCAAAATAGGAAACACGGCCAGCAGCGTGGCGTGGACTCCTCTCTCGCGCTGCTCCACCTGCGAAAGTGGAAGGAACTGCAACTGCACCAGCTGGCCCCACCACAGCTGGACTGGAGAGGCTGGAGCTGGCCGTCTCATCCCCTTCTCTCTTTCTCTCTCTACTTTCTCTGTCCTCGCCACTCCCCCCAAGTCCTCACCAGCAGCAAGCAAGCACACTGCGCTTCCTCTTCCTCTTCCGCTCCCCTCCCCACACACTCTCGCTCGTACACCCATCATCCACCACCCTCGCCGTGCGCGCGCGGGTGCGGGCGCGGGCGCGGGCGCTTAGGGGTTTGGAGATCTCTCGCTTGGCTCCCGAGATCCGCGCCGATCCGCCCGCCGCCGCATTCCCGTCCGGCGCGGGCGGTTGGGTAGGCGCGCCGCCGCCGTACGATCCGTTTCCTTCCGGCGCCGAATCGGGGGACGCTGCCAGCGGGCGGGGGGCGTTCCGGCTCCTCTGCTCGCCTGCGCGCTCGGGGAGCAGAGCAGAGCAATGGTTCGGAGTGACCGGCTGCGGCGGCGACGATGAGGTGCGTCGCGTGGTGGGCGGTGCTCCTCGCGGCCGCCGCGTTGGTTGGCGCTCGAGGGAACCGCACTCTGTCCGCGCCCGCGTTGGTGTCGGAGACGTGGTACGATGACCGCTTCGCGCTGGTTCCTCTTGAGTTCGGTGGCGGTGACTGCGACGGCGCGGGTGCGGCGGGGCTTCTTCGTGGGGAGCTCCCGTGCCAGACGCACTCGGAGAACTCGAGGTCCTGCGAGCAATTGAACGGCTCTGGGTCGTTCGACACCACCTGCGTCATAAGCTCCAGCTCTTCGCTGGACGATGATCTATGCGTGTACGGCAACGGGAGCGTGGAGATTCGGCCCCACGTCAAGATCATCTGCCCCGTCAGGGGATGCTACATCACCGTCAATGTCTCGGGGAGCATCAGGATTGGCGAGCATGTCGAGGTGATTGCGGGGTCGGTAAGCCTGGACGCAGCCAATGTGTCGTTGGATCACCACTCCACCATAAACACCACTGCGCTTGCTGGTGAGCCCCCTCCCCAGACGAGTGGCACGCCGCACAGCCTGGAAGGGGCAGGTGGTGGACATGGTGGGAGGGGCGCGTCATGTAAAGTGTCTAACGACACCAACTGGGGAGGCGATGTGTACGCGTGGTCGACGTTGCATTGTCCCTGGAGCTATGGCAGCATGGGTGGCAGCATGTCTGCTGATCATCAGTTTGGAGGGTATGGTGGAGGCCGCATCATGCTTAGGGCAACCGACTTTCTGAATGTTGATGGACAGGTGCTTGCTGAAGGTGGTGTTGGCAGTCTCAAAGGTGGCGGTGGTTCTGGGGGAAGCATTATAATACATGCTTTCAAGCTGTAAGATCCATGACACTCGAACTTCTATCTTGTTTTACTATGAGTTACCATGGCAGTCTAAATTCTTTGGGGAGTTAAAAAAACATGTTCTGTTTAGTATTGTGATACTCTGCTAACTGATTCTGCAGTCATCACCAATGCGAGAAAAGCCACTGCAATTGTTAGGCTTTTGACAATGTCATTCCAAACTTTTTGGACTCTTCAACTCCAATATTTCACTCAACTTGATGTTTAGCTATCTTTGACCAAAAGTGGCTTTATTTTCCTTTTCTTGACCTATGTTTGATGTTCTCTCTAGTTAAGAAATCTTCACTGTGGTCATCTTGGCTTATTTTGTACTGTGTGTTATGTCCTTTATCTTAGTTGGGAGCTTTTCCAGCTTGTTATTACAAGGACAAAACTGTTTGCAAATAACTATGACGAAAGTTTAGTTTCTAGCTTCTGTTCAGAAAAGGAAGATGTGCCTGACACAGTGATGAGCTTGCTCTTTGCTTTATTGAGAGAACCATATGTTTGAGATAGTTCTCTCTCCCTGTCATTGATCAGAACATGATCTCGTCAGGTGATCGTGCCAAGTGGTTGATTCAGACCCAGGTTACCTTGATCACATAGTGCCTTGGTGAGGAATACAAAACCACAAGACCAGTTAATTGATGACAAAACATTGCGGCTATAAAAAGAGCAGGGATATACCAGTGGCAGGAACAATTTGGCAACATGCCATAGACAGCCATGATTGATTTACACACAAGATTACTGAGGAAATGAAGTTGCAGTGGTGATGAGCCGCATGCTCTGCTGTGTGCATCTGTGGCATTGTTCTAAACATGTCATCAAATCAAATGGAACCTCAGATTATGGGCATGCTATTTGATTCCTAAGGGAACTCAGCACTTGAAGCTCTCTCAAGGGAGGTAGAGGAAAAAGGTATTGGTCTTTTTGTCCAATGTGGCGATGTCACAAAATGCGGTGGTGGCATGGTTTTTTTTTTTTTTTTTTCCTAAGCCAGCCTCAGGTGTTTGTAATAGCAGTTTTCAGAGGCTTACGGTTTACCATTGCAGTGGCATTTCTCAAAGTGGTTGATGATTGCAGTGGCATTTACTCAAGTATTTCTAATCATATATGATTTCCTGTCATTTTCTCTGTGGGGATTGGCTAGCCTAACGTTTTATTTATAATAGATAAGTAATTTTGCTCAGCCTAAAGTATTTCTACTTTTAGTTTACTTCCTCCATTTCAAATTATAGTTCGTTTGACTTTTTTGACCCCAAGTTTGACCACTTGTCTTATTCAAAAAATTTGTGCAAAAATAGTTAAATTAAAGTTATTCTTGAAGAACTTTTATTAATAAAGTAAACTACAACAAAATATGATATTTTGTATAATTTTTTGAATAAGATGAGTGGTCAAACGTAGGGTTGAAGTCAAACGAACTATAATTTGGAACGGAGTTAGTATTATTTTAAGTACAAGCTTCTTTCAGTCGTTGGTAGTGTGTTCAGCCTTGGTGCTGTTGGGTCCGTGGGCCATGTAATGGAACCCGCTCGTTGTTGGTTGGTGCGTTTTTACTCAGCCTGTGTGCTGCAAGGGCCATGGCCATGTAATGGAAACCCCTGTTGGTTTTTGTTGTCTTTCGTTGGTAGGTCGTATCGGCATAGGTGACTTTTGTCCCTGGATCTCTGATCCTTGGGTGATCAGCTTCAGGGATGCATTTTACGGTGGTGGGATCGCAGGATGGGTGTTAAACAGAACTTTGTAATTTTGTTACAAGCGTAAAACATTCGGTTTTCACCGGTGTGGAAAAATAAGATAAATAACTTTGCATCTATTCTATTGTTCTTAACAATGCTGATATTAGCTGGGCAAGCCCTTACATGCTGTTTCTTGGTTGGTCGTGCTTGCCATGAAATCAAAGGGGAATCTAATACGTATCTTAGGAACTCATACCATATTAGTTATCTTAATTGTTGAATTGCCATGCATAATCTAGCTGAGTGTTCTCATAACCTATTTTTTCCCGTAAAAACATTATGATGTACCCACTTAGAAATTTATAGAATTATATGAACAACCATACCTATGCAGAATTTGGTCCAAACTTCGCAGTCTTTAGAAACAATATGTCCCTTAGGAAAAAAGAAGGAAGTGGGAAAGAGAATTTATGTGGCTTGTAGAGTTGGTTTAGCTATGGCCCATGGTCAACCCAGCAATTGTTAGTTTATTATATTATTTTAAGGACAAGCTTGTCCCTATCAAGGACGCTGCCAATCAAGTGGAAAAAGAATTAGAAATTCTGTGACTTTAAGATTCATAGACCTTTTTCCCCTGCAAAGATACTGAAACAATCCTCATACCCTTTGGTACACCTTTTTTGTTGCGACTTGTGAAATCTAACTTTCATTATGGCATGCCATTCTTAGATACGGAAATGGTACAATAAGTGCTGCTGGCGGTAATGGATGGGGTGGTGGTGGCGGTGGGAGGATATCTCTGGACTGTTACAGCATTCAACAAGATTTGGAAATAACAGTTCATGGTTAGTATTTTTCTGACCTTAATTTTTATGCAAAGTGCTGTGTCCACTGCAAAAACGTAACCATCATTAGTTTAATGACTACAAGGACTGTTTAGGGTGATTTATTGATTGGAAGTGTGTAGTATCATTAGTTATACAATTTACTATAAGAATTGAGAGTGTGGCATGGTGGTATGCTTTTTGCATATGCTCCGCCAATGCAATTTGCATATGCTTTTTACATAAAAAAATTATTTGCTTACATTTAGTTGCAATGCAGTGATAATCTAATATAGTGGCCACAGTATGCAAAGTTGCACACTATTTAGGGCCTTTTTATTTGGGTTGTGGCTTTTTTGGAAAAAACTGGCTGTCTTGGTTGCTAGTAAAAGCCTGCTTTTCAAAAGCTGTCTCTGTGGATAAGCTTTTGGATGAATGAAATATATAATAAATACAATGCCTCTTAGAACGGCATTTTTGAGAAGCTCAGCAAAAGGCTCTCCAGATCAGCTTCTGGCCTTTAGTACAATTGTAGAAACATATATAGCTTTTAGCAGCCAAAAGCCAGCTGCCAGTTTGTTTCAGCTTTCATCTTTAGCCTCCAGAAGTCAACTACAGGCTGAAACAAATAGGCCCTTATTTATGATGAATAACTTATGTGGATCTAGCTTGGGACCATTTTACATATGAATAACTATCTTGCTCTTGTGCGAAGTATCATTCTAACATACATAAACGTAGGACCAACATCTATACTGTATAATATTGTTGTTATATGTACCCTATAAGTTTAGAGTTCTTTTTTTAATTATTGACATACTTTTGCAAGTAAAAATCATTGAGATGGAAGTTTTGAATGATGCAATTTCTAAAACCTTTATATTTGTTCAGCTAAACGTTAGTTTCCTGTTTCTTTTCTTATGTTGTTGCTGACATATTGCAACAAATCAAAGTCTTTTCCTACTGAGGTAAATTCATCATGATTATGTATTTCTGTGGAAGTGTTACCCTAAATTCACTGCTTTCTTTGGATTGGAACTTGAAAGAGTTGAGTCCAATCCTTCAGACTGGGGACTGAAGTTAGTTCAGTTTCCTCCGATTCCCAATGGATTATCCCCTCAAATATAAATAAACCCTAAGATGTCCCTTTTATGACTTCCACTATCCATTCTCTATGTTTGCAAAATTTGCTTTTTGCAATGTAATTCCTCATTCTTTTCTTTTCCTTCAATGCAATCATTCTGTGAATCAGGTGGCCAGAGTTTTGGGTGTGCTCAGAATGCTGGTGCAGCAGGTACAATATATGATAGTTCATTGCAGACTCTAAAGGTCAGCAATGGGAATTTCACCACACGCACGGAAACTCCATTGCTTGGTTTCCCAACGTCTAGACTTTTGTCCAATGTTCTTGTGGAGTGCTATGCAAAAGTGCTGGTTCCCTTGTTGTGGTCCAGAGTACAGGTTTGCTACAAGAGCCCTCATTAACACCATACTGATGATTTCCCATTATGCCTATGTATCTGTAGATCTCTGAGGTCCTCTGTTGCAATACACTGCACTAACATCCAACTTTTCTTAAAGTTTCCGTGGTTCAGCTGTAAGTCTTGCAGCTATCTTCTGATTCTAAAACTTGACACATCAAATTTGATATGAATTCTTTGCAACAAGCTAATTACCTTGTAAAGTTGTGCTAGATGGGCGTGGAAAAAAAAATAAATTATTTGGATACTGGTTAAATCAATCTTTCTTGTGCACCATGACACATTTGCCCTAGATTTTAATATTTTATATTACATGGCTCAGCAAACAGTTATGCACTTAGATATACAGAATAGTTTTACTCTATTGTTTCCAGGCCCGACCATGCAAATAAACCTATAGATATCAGACATTATCAGAGTTGTTTAATTGCTATTTTGGAAATCTTTTTTAATACCTGATTGCAGTTATTTATTTCTATCATTTTCTCTGCTACCATTTTATCTGTCGCATACTAGCATTTCCATCACTATTTTCTCAATTGTCAGGTGACAGGTCAAATTAGATTACTAACCAAGGGTAGTATCTGCTTTGGGTTATCAGAAAATCCAATATCAGAATTTGAGCTGGTTGCTGAAGAACTTTTAATGAGTGACTCTGTTATAAAGGTGCAGCTCATTGCCTTCAGATTTTTCTTTTTGTTGATCCTTCTCATGAGTAAATAAGTAATATTCATATGCATACATCATGGCATTTGACAGTAGAAAGTAATTTTCCAAAATATGGACTTGGAGGCATGGCAATATATGTGTAAGATATATTTATCAAATATATGGACTTGAGACATGACATTATACATGTAAAAACATGTATTTTCGTCCCGTTAAATCAATGGCATATGCGGCATTGACTTGTCATGTTTGTTTCACAGCTGTCCCTTTCTCTATGTTGCCTGTTAGCAATGTAAAGTTGTCCAATCATAAGTCACTACTCATTGAAATATATGCGTCATTGATGCTTTGATCATTTGGTGTGTGCTGTTTTTGGCATCCTTAATGTACTATATGGTTACTTAATATATGGATGAAAATGGTATGGATAATTGTTGAATCCAATCTGTCTGCATCTGATTTTTAAGGTTACAGTGTGTGGTTTTGATATTCATGAGGATATGGATAATCTGATACCTGAATTGGTGCACATGTGGAATTGGATGTATTGCTATTATCTATCATGCGTCGTATATGGATTATCTGAACTTGTTAGGCGCATTATCCAATGTTACAATAGCATTATCTGATTTCACTGTACTTATTTCACGTGTTGGCGTATACTAAAATATAAAATATGTATATGTGTTAATTGCATAACAGTGCATAGACATAGTTTATTACGAATCTTATTCCTTCCTTGTATGCGTATGATTTTCTAAATCAGTGGCTCTCTATACATGCACATGTGGCTCTGTTCATTTCAGCTTATGAGCCGGCTTATCAGCCGTTCCAATAGTGTTTTTCTCTCACAAAAACTAGCCGTTTTCAGCTTATCAGCCGGCTTATCTGAGTATGCTAGCTTATCTCCATTCTCCAATCTAATTCTGCAACTCTAACATCTGAACAGATCTCTAATGTATCTGCATCTGTGCACTATCTGCTCTGAATAGAACATGCGAAGGAATTATATGAACTGATCAATTCCTTTTTGATATTGATATATAGGCCAGAAACAAATTTGTGCGCGTGTGTTTGTCTGCTTTGTTCTTTATGTATTCCAGTATTCCTAATTTCTCCTTTTATGGAAGGTCTATGGAGCTTTCAGAATGTATGTTAAAGTGCTCTTGATGTGGGATTCAAATATTCAAATTGATGGCGGGGCTAAGGATGTTGTTCTTGCATCTATGCTTGAGGCAAGAAACCTTGTAGTCCTCAGGGTATGTTGTTTTAAACCTTTATTACCAAAATCTTTAGTTTAGCAGTGTTGTTCATTTTTTATCACTGTAACAGCATGGGTCAGTGATCTCTTCCAATGCTGATTTAATGGTCTATGGACAAGGACTTCTTAACTTGAGTGGCCCTGGTGATGGAATCAAAGCTAAGCGACTGTTTCTATCTCTATTTTACAACATTGAGGTAAGCTTATAATATACTGGTACTTTGTTATTGTAGTGCCATGTTACAATGGTGATTGATATTTCGTAGTAAATTATTAGAAATTTGGGACTATATTGAACACTGATGTTATCAGTAGATGAAATATCTAATAATTTGTTCATAGTGCATTTGCATAGCTGCAACCTCAGTGCTGTCTAATTGATGCAAGGTCGTGCTTGTTTTTTAATGCATGACTTCTTGAGGAGGTGCAACTTTAGAAAACATTTAAGCTTATATTTTCTAATTCCTAAAAGTTTGATGCTGGTTTTATAGTGCCGATTGATATTATGAAAGATTCAGTGAACTATGGAAAACATGGTGTCAAGGATTGGTCTTCCTAGTTGTGGTTGATATTATTTATCTGCTTGTAGCTGAAGTCTGTAACAGCTAACATATAGGTGCTGTTTGGTTGAAGCACCATTAATGGGTACTCAAAGGGAACGAGTCACAGCAGTATTGAGAACAGAATCCATGATTTCATGTCATCTAGTCGAACCTAGTCGCCATGGGACCGACCAGGCGACTAATCGCGATTAGTCATCGACCAGGCCGATTAGTCGAGCCTAGTCAGCCCTGGTCGTCCATATAGTCGTCCTGTATATACACATGTTCCCGAGACGAGGAACATGGCACCTTACCACCCTGGTGACACTGGCTTGACCATGGGCGTGATCGACCTTAAATAGCATGGGATCAGATCCCACTGTGAACTGATTACAGCCGTGTCCAACCAAACACGAACTAATGGTATCAAATGACACACTGAACTGTTTACACAGCAAAAAGGTAGTAACCAAACGCCACCTAGATGAGTGTCACCGCCCACAGAAGCTTGTTATATAAAAGAAAAAACCTTGACCTGCGGGGAAAAAAACCAATTTTGACTAACAATTAATCAAATTATATGCATATTCAGTATACAAGTTTTTTTTGACCGAATATTCAGTATACAAGTCATAATATATCAGTTGATTAATATTTGAACTATAATTGAGGTGGTCTTGATTTTGTAGCAAGAGATGTTTGAAGATTTTCTCGTTCAAAAATGTCTTGTATTAATGGATGGAGAGAACATTAAAATATGCGACTTGTCAAATATCGATTGGTCATTTATATGTATGCTATCATGCTACAGTTTGGTGTCTCGACTACAGATTAATGGTTCCCAACAGATATAGAGGTGCTTTTGATGGGATAGTTATGTTTTTTATTTTCCCGTCTCGACTACAGATTATCATATTTGGTTTCGTTTTTGAGAAAAAGAAATGAACTGGAAACATTTTCATCACTATTTGGACACACTGGGTGACAAGTCCTTCGAGAATAAAAATTAAATTGGCTTTTCATAGCCGTTCTGTGATGTGCAATTGTATATTTATATTCAGTTAACTTTTGGTGGGTTTATTATCCAGCCAGTTCATGTTTTATCATGTCAAAATTGCATGTGATATAATTTTGTTCCAATTTTTTTGGGACTTAGCCTTTACCATGGGTTTGTGAGCAGGTTGGCCCTGGTTCCCTTGTTCAGGCTCCACTTGATGAGGCTGTTCCAAGCAGCTTGTAAGTTCTTTTATCTCACTGTGAATTAGGAATCTTTAGTTCCTTCTAAACAATGTGTTTGATTGAGATTTTTGTTAACCAGGGATGCACTTTCACGCTGTGAAAGTAAAACATGTCCAAGTGAGCTTATTACCCCACCTGATGATTGCCATGTAAATCGCTCCTTGTCATTTACATTGCAAGTAAGGATAATTTATTCTGACGTTCTTCTCTTCTGAAAGATGCAATAAAGTTCACAGCTTCACATGCTTTTTCCCCATATAATGAACAAGTTCACTATGATGCTAGCAATAGCCACCTTTCCTCACACTTTGCAGATTTTTTAAGATTTTTTTTCACATGTTGCAGGTTTGTTGTTAACTTGCATAACACGTTAACTATCAGTCATGTGTATGTGAAAGGTGTCATACTTTGCTGTTAACTTGCATAACTGTTGTTTTAAGATTTTTATTTTCACATGTTGCAGATTTGTCGTGTTGAAGACATAACTGTCAGTGGCACAGTTAGGGGAAGTATAATTCATATTCATAGAGCAAGGACAGTGACTATTGCAAAGGATGGCACAATTAGTGCCTCAGAGTTAGGTGATTCTATGTTTTGGTGTGATAATTAATATATTTAATATAGGTGCTGAAATATTCTTAGTGACATGGCTATTTAACCCTGCAATTTGGATTCTTTCATAGGCTGCAAGGAAGGCATTGGAAAAGGAAAATTTCTCAAGTATGGAGCTGGTGGTGGTGCTGGGCATGGTGGCCGAGGTGGCACAGGGATTTACAATGGGATGAGAAGTGAAGGAGGCCTAGAATATGGCAATGCTGATCTTCCATGTGAGCTAGGAAGTGGTAGTGGTAGTTCTGCTTTGTCAGCAGATAACACTGCCGGTGGGGGATTAATTGGTTGGTTCTTATCCCATAAAATCTTTATTCTGGAGTCTTGTATATCTCATTTGGATCCCTTTGTTTTTTATTTTTCATTTTTTCCTCTCATGATACTTGCTATCATCCTCTGAGTTTACTTGGTGCTTGACATGCATCATACACAATTTTCTTTTTTTATTTATCTTTTCCTTTCTTGAATTCAGTGCATTTTGTATCAAAGTGACTCAGTTTTCTGCTCTAATTGCTGATCATTTTCACTTCCAGTAATTGGATCCATGAAATGGCCACTTTCAAGTTTGTTAGTTTATGGCTCACTGAGCTCTGATGGGGAAAGCCATAGAGGCACTACAGGAAATTCGAATGGGACTTTTAAAGGTGGAGTTGGTGGTGGTTCTGGAGGGTCAATCCTTCTGTTTCTTCAATGGCTTATGCTAGAGAAAAACTCATCATTATCGGCATCTGGTGGCAATGGAGGTGTATATGGTGGTGGAGGTGGTGGTGGTGGTAGAATACATTTCCATTGGTCGAATATTGCTACTGGAGATGAATACGTTCAGATTGCTTCTGTCAATGGTACAATAGCATCAAGGTATGCAGTTCATGTGTAGTAATGGTTGTTGCTTGTTTGTCATGGCAGTCTACATGATCACGCTATTCTGTAACTTGTGGGATTGGCTATTTTACTAGGGTTACATGTCGTGATCTTTTCTTAAATTGTGCACTTATCTGCAGTGATTTCTTTGTATAGCATGGGTATGCAGAAAGGGCCCGTGTGGCACTTGATAGCTTTCCACTTTTATATCTGAATAGTACTGGAAAAAAAAAATCCACATACAGTTCCATTTCTTCAAAACTGCTTTGTATAATGAGGGATGTAGTTTTGTTGCAATTCCACTTTACAGTTTCAGTACTTCTATTTGATGGCGCTTTTATGTAATCACTGCCATTTTTTTTAAATTCCTTGGTTAATTTCACCGTTAGTCTTTCCCACATTGTAAATTACAATGCTATGCATGCAATAAGACTTTTCAGCCTTTTAGTACTAATATAAAGTAATACGGTATATGTTAATCACACCCAAGTCCTGATATAAAGTAATGCGGTATATGTTAATCACACCCAAGTCCTGACACAATATTGGAAAAAAATTATTCAAATTGTAGCTGAGGAATGACCTGGCAGAGTAAATTATACTGATATTACCTTTTACTTGCATGATTGGTGATGTTTATGACAAAATAAAAAATTATTCTCTCTTTCTTTATGCCTGGTACAGGATAAATTCCTGACACCTTGTGCCAACAAATTCCAAGATGCATGTATTCTTTACAAGTGCAACTTTTGCCATCTTGGTGCTTTGTGACAGAACTTTTATGTTTCTATTATTGCTGGTATTCCAAGGGTTAGCCAAGGATGCCTTTGTCAGGAACTTATGCACTACCTTGGTTTAAGTGTTAGTTAACTAATACATGTTTCTGACAATCCACGTTGCTTTGTGTTTGTAGTGGTGGTTCTGGTAAGAATGATGGACATTTTGGAGAAGATGGAACAGTAACTGGAAAGAAATGCCCCATGGGTTTATATGGAACATTTTGCACTGTATGGACACTAAACACTTAATTTGACATATGCTATTGTTTCAGTAACAAAACCATAGGACAAATATATTTTTAAGTGCATATATTCAGTTGCCTGTTCCTTTCATTGAATTTGTGTAAAGTGTGGCATATGGAACAGTTGTGGGTTTTTTTTGGAACTTCTAAGGCCCATGTTTGAAACTGGGTCAAAATTTGGTTAGTTAGAACCAGACTTATATATAGAGAAGGGCATCTAGTAAATGTTGAGAACTCATGTCCCTGAGTATAATTACATTTTTGTTTTCACTGCCATCTTTTTGCTCGTTTTATGTAAACTAGTAGATTAATTTTAATTTGGATGCTATAAAACATTGCTGATCATCAATTGTTCCATTAAGTGCTAGGCACTTGGCAGTAGGTCAGACTCAGCCTAGAGCTAGTCTTGCTTAGGCGTTGCTTAGGTGGTTATTCTTTTTCCTGATGGGTTGGAGTTCCTTGTTCAATAGAGGGGATATGGCATATTAGGAAAAATAATCTGACATTATCACACGTGTTCCATGGCTCCCGCCATAGTTCTTAAGGCGGTTAGGCGTCCAGGCGAGTGCTAGGTATGCCTGGAAGCCTAGGCGCCCGCCTTGCTCGCCTAGGTGCCTGCCTTGCCCGCCTAGGCGACCATTCTGCAAGGCGATAGGGGGGCGCCTGGACGCCTAGGCATCGCTGCCTTAAGAACTATGGCTCTCGCTCATCTTACTCCATCTCCATTTTTCCCATTTTTATTCATAGATCAAGTCCTAAATCACTTTATAGCCAAACAACACCTATGTGCTAGGCAAGGTGATGCTGTTCCACCTAGCACCGCTTTTTGAAACAGAGCTGATCATAGTCCATTTCAGGAATGCCCAGTTGGTACATATAAAAACGTTGTTGGGTCCAATTCATCTATGTGCAGTCCTTGTTCTGTGGATAGTCTTCCAAACCGTGCTGAATTCATTTATGTAAGAGGTAGGTCCTTAACTTGCTTGGAGATTTATGATTTACCATTGATGTTTCCTTCAATACCCTTAATGTTGAATGCTATAAACCAGTATTAACTTTGTCATTTGCTAGGTGGTGTTACCGAGCCGCCATGCCCGTATATGTGCATATCTGATAAATATAAGATGCCGAACTGTTACACACCACTTGAGGAACTTATGTATACTTTTGGTGGTCCTTGGTCTTTTTCAATTATCCTCTCTTTAACAATTATTCTTTTGGCACTTGTCTTAAGTGCTCTAAGAATTAAGATTGGTGAGAGTGATATCACCTATCGGGCAACAAATGCAATCCACAATGATGGCTGTTCTTCTTTCCCCTTCTTGCTTTCTTTGGCTGAGGTATAGTTTTTATTTTATTCATCATATTTTATTTATTCAACGCTATAGCAGAATAACTGAATTTGGTGCATTGAGCAAATTACTCCATAGACTTCTCTGTATATTCTTTATTTTAAGAATAGCTATTTTTTATTGGAAACCACATGATCCTGTGATTGCCACTCTCATATTTATAAAATTCATGAGGACCACATGCCTTCAAACTCTGAAATTGATCCTTGTTGGAGAGAATGAATTGAACTTATCAAGAAATATAACTTTGAGGGTGCTTGGTTTCCAGGCAAGCCTCTTTCCTCACTTCCCTTAGTAAGAATTGCCGTTTGGTAGGGATAGAAACCCTTGCTTTGCCAAGCAAACTTGCCCACCCCTGGCAAAGATATCCTTTCCTCACTCAGGAAAGCCCCACCCTGGCAAAGATATCCTTGCTCACCCAGGAGAGCCGATTTGTCTGCTCAGGCAAGATTTGCTCATCCGCTTGCATGAACTTCCAGCCAACAACTAAGTGCCATTGAATCGAGCTTGGATCAACCTGGTTGCAGCCAAATTGAGTTCCTCATCCCCAAAACTGTGAGGGTCTTAGAAAATCAAATCTGAATGGATCCATAGACATCTCAATTAGTTCTTCTGTTGTGCCTAGCCTCTATCATCTATGTGGATGGATTTCTTTTCTTTTTTAGTTTGGCCTGCCAACAGATCCAGTGCCAGGAAATGGAGAGAAGAGGATGGCAAGGCCACTAGACAAGAGAACTAAATGGCTTCGCCTTTCTAGCTATGCCTATCTTTGCTGGGTGAGGCGAGGCAACTGAGACGCAAGCCTGGCAAAAGATTCACGCAGGCCCTTTATGTGTACCTCGCTATGCAGTCATGGAGAGTGTCAATAAATATAACGAAAATGTGTTTCTGAAAAAAGTAAAATTTCCTGAATGACTACTAAAAACTTAACATAATTTAAAGTGTACCTAGAAATCAGAGGCATTTATAGCCCATTTCTTCAAGAATTCTTGCATGTTGTGTTTGTACTGATAAATGGTGTGCTTTTATTCCTTTGTAGGTACCTGGGGCTAGCAGGGCAGAAGAAACTCAGAGCCATGTCCACAGAATGTACTTCATGGGACCTAATACTTTCCGAGAGCCCTGGCATCTCCCCTACTCACCTCCTGATGCAATAATTGGAATTGTGTAAGATTTTCCATCTTAGAAATATAGAGTAGCTAAGTGCCATTGGACATCCATAACTGTTGTTCACTGAATGTGATTCAAAAAAAGTTAATTTGCAGTAAAAGGATTATATCTATTTTGAATTCATTTGCTTGATGCTAATGTTTGGAAAGATATTAACCATCTGCATAAAGCTCAATCGAACTAGTTCCTGTTTTTTAGGTAGCTGTGGATGTTCTTTTAGAGCCATCCTTTGTGTAGGATGTTCTTTCCCCCTTGGATGAGTTCTATCCTACCATCATTGTAGCATAGTTACATTGTTCAACAGGATTGATGTATTCAAACTTTAGGAAATGAATTATTTTCTTAAGTACAGAATGGCTTTCGAGAAGTCCAGAAACATCTGAACTAAGTTTTGTTTTTTACTTTCAGTTATGAAGATGCTTTCAATCGTTTTATTGATGAGATCAATTTGGTGGCTGCATATGAGTGGTGGGAAGGATCTATACATAGTATACTTTCTGTTCTTGCATACCCTTGTGCCTGGTCTTGGAAGCAATGGCGCAGAAGAAAAAAAACACATCGTCTTCAAGAGTATGTTAAGTCTGAATACGACCATTCATGTCTCCGCTCCTGCAGGTCACGGGCTCTCTATAAAGGCTTGAAGGTCAGTAGTCATGGTACATGAATTTTATGTACTATCATCTTAAAAAGTAATGCCATAAAAATCAGCAGTATCAGTCCCAATCTCCTGAAAAATAGAAAGATGTAGCAGCTGCACGAAGGAGTGCAGATGCATGTAGCATGAAGGTATGCATGCAGCAGTCCTGGCACAAGACAGAATCCAGATATCTATGTATGAGTCCTAGTCAATTGAAGAGTTGTTAGCTTATTGACAAGTTAGTTAGGTCTTTAAGGAGTCCTAGTGTTACGAGCATGTAATCTTTAGTATTAGCCTTGAGCAAGTTATCACGAGTTGGTTAGCTAGGTAAGTTAAAAGAGTTGGTTTAGTTCATAACATTAGTCTTGTTTAGCCAGGCTCCTGAGCTATAAAGGCATTCATTGTATTGTTGGTCGAGATCAATCAGGAAAACAAATACAAAAGTTAATGCAACTTGGTCAAAGTCCCTGCATATTATCTGAGTATCTCTCCTCATCCTAGTCAGGCGTTTACCTAGATGAATTGGCTCAGTACTTAACTAGTTCTTGTGGAGTATCTCTTTGATTAAAGCCCAAGGTGGATGAAGGAACATTGTTACCAGAACTCGTTAGTCATTAAAGAGCTTGGAACTGGGCAGATATCTACCGAGTTTCATTTAATGAATATTGATAACTCGTCTAGCTTGAAGACTTGGGTGGTGAACCTGTTCACATACTTCTGGAATTTAATGTTATAAAAATATTACTACCTTTTTTTTTTTTTGCTCATTAACCTGAATTGTGAGTTGAGCTAAAACACAACATTGACTTTTTATTGTATTTATTTGAGCAAAAGTATAGTACTGCACAGCTAATAGTTTGAACTTGGCAGGTTGGTTCAACTCCAGACTTGATGGTTGCATACATAGATTTCTTTCTTGGGGGTGATGAGAAGCGGCTTGATGTCGCATCCACCATTCAGAAGAGGTTTCCCATGTGTCTAATTTTTGGTGGTGATGGAAGCTATATGTCCCCATACTACCTACATAGTGATACATTGCTATCAAATCTTCTTGGCCAGGTAAATTTTGATTTTGCTGCAATGTTAATACCATTTATTGTTTACCATAATTAAGTTCCACATTCCATTTCTGTTTCCATTCTCTTGTACATATACAGTATATATAAACCTCTGGTCTGCGATAATGATGATTGAATTTCCCAAAGCATATAACCTAGTACCCAAGCAAACCAAACCATACCCTGATGCACAGTGTGTGGTCCTCATGTTTTCTGTTGGCCACTAATGCACACTAGATTTTCTAGTCTATTATTGCATGAGTACTCAGCATCATGTTCCATATCATCTAGGTGGAGAATGTGATTGATCAGAATGAGAATTGTTTGGTAGATAGGGGTGGACATGGGTTAAAAAGCATTGCAGCATTTTTTTAGAAATTTAGTTGGCTTGGACCACATATTCCATCTTGAGCTAGTATGCTGCTGATATCAATATATATTTTGGTATTCTGCTAACAATTGTGTAAAATGACTTTGATCTTGTTTTCTTTTTATAGTATGTATCGACCGCGATCTGGAATAGATTAGTCGCTGGTTTGAATGCTCAATTAAGGACAGTGAGACAAGGAAGTGTCCGTTCTACTTTGGGCCCTGTTGTTTCTTGGATCAACAGTCATGGGAATCCTCAACTTGAGAGACATGGTGTTCGAGTGGAGCTAGGGTGGTTCCAGTCCACTGCTTCTGGATATTACCAGCTAGGTATTGTTGTAGCTGTGAATGAGAACTTCTACAAGAGTCTCCACCACCATGAGCATGCCCCAGAATTTTGTGAACGTTCGAGGTTTGAAAAAGAAATACCAGCTATAGTGTCATTTTCTATTTCCTATAGAACGTATTACTTGCTGTTTAGTCTTTATATAACTGGAATGCTTTTAATTATACAGGAAGAACATTGCAGTTCCAGTTCAGGATTTCAACCAGGCAAATCAGGATCAGCCTTGCACAAGCTATACTGTTTCTAGAAAGCGATTGACAGGTGGAGTGAATGGTGGAATCATAAATGAGGGAACACTCAATTCACTACACTATAAAAGAGACTATCTCTTCCCATTCTCATTGTTATTGCAAAATTCCAGGCCTCTAGGCTACGCGGTAACTACTGGACCCATATTTTAAGTGCGAAACATGCACAAATATGATGATAGCCTTGACTGAAACCATGCTATAATATTGCAGGAAACATTGCAATTGCTCATTTGTATTGTACTTTTGGGTGATTTTTCCATTACCCTGCTCATGCTTGTACAATATTATTGGATATCTGTTGGAGCTTTTCTTGCCATACTGCTCATCCCCCCTCTTGCTTTGCTTTCTCCTTTCCTTGCTGGTCTCAATGCACTTTTTAGCCGAGGACTAAAACGATCTTCAGTGACCCGTATTTTTGCACTTTGGAACATTACTTCTGTTGTAAATATTGTAAGTATTCTGTCTTTTTTGACCACAAACTATCTTGTTTAATAACATGTTCATATTTCTGTTAGTTCCTGTTGCAATCAGTGGAATTCTGTTACGTTATACAAAAGAAATTATTACTTGCATGTTGTTACAAGTCTCTATTATCAGCATATACTGTTTAACTATCTGTGAACTGGGCAAGTGGGCTTAGCTCCCTGGGAATTAAATTCCTGTTTGGTAGTACAGGGGGTGCATCTGGTAGTAAATATCATGCTACATGAGGGTAGACCTTGAATCTTGTTAGACGTGTGCCAGGCACACCATGTGTGGGCGTGAATCCGACCTGCATTCTAAAACAAATAGTTTTGCTATATTGGTTTGCATATCTTGCTCAATTACAAGTCATGGTAGTTTTAACCATGATAGTTTTATGCAGATTGTAGCAATCATATACTGCTCTTTGTATTTTTGGCTCTCTTCTTTGGCGGTGTCCTCAGCTCATCAAGTATACAACACAAAAAGGTTTGATTCTTTCTATTCCTGCATGGTGATATTGGAATAGGATCCCAGTATTCACTTTCCAAATAAAAAAGATACAGTAGGGTTCATGCTGTGCTTGTTGTGCTTTTAGTTAAATAAATCTACTGATTGTAGTGATGTTTTTGTTGTGGATCCAAAAATTAATGAAATTGTTCAAACTGTGGCTAATGGTTATGCTCGAAAGTGAGCGCTTTAGAAAAGTCACAGGATAAATGGAGCTTTCTAGATATGTATTTAGTGTAGCATATTGTGAGTTATAGACTTTTTCTTTCAGGGAATTCAATTTTGTGGACTGAGCAGCCAATTTGGTGTTGTTTTGCTGCATTGATGAAATTATTGTGGAAAAGCTACCGAATCTCTGAAAACTTCAGAAGTTCAGAATGTCACTTAAGTCTTAACGATAGGAAATTTTGCCACAGGAAAATCAAAATGTGTCATCTTTGGTAAAAAAAGGAAAAAACCTTCAAGCATACTTTGCTCAAAGTGAATGTTTTTTCATGTGCAAAATGATTTCAAAAATTTTATTCACAACTGTGGAATAATTTCGTTTTTGACTACTGACATCCTTAAAAAATTAGAAGTAAAAATACAAAAACTCAAATGGAAATTAAGCCTATCTTGTTTGTGTCTGTCATCTGCCCATTATGTAACTATCATCTTAATTGGATGGACAAGAGTAATACACCCAGGTTGACCCAGTTTTTTCTAAAAATGTACTACTCCCTCCATTTCAAATTGTAAGTTGTTTTGGCTTTTCTAAGTACATAGCTTTTGCCATGCTATGTATCTAGAAAAACTAGAACAATTTAAAATTTGGAATGGAGGGAATACCTCTATCCCAAAAAACTTGATGTTTTAGTTTTGTCCTAAGTCAAACTAGTTAAAGTTTGACCAAGTTTGTGACAGCCTCACACACGCGCGCACACATGCATGCGCACGCACGCACGCACCACGCACACAATTTTATTTTTAAGATGTTTGTGACAGCCTCCTCTAGGACACTGGTGATGGTGTTTCATCAACCCTTGGGGGCTATGGTCTAACTAGTTTAACTCAGGAGAAAATGGTTTTTTCTCTGAATGTGTAATTGATATCTTTGTTTTACGTCGTCTGTGCAGCTTCAAGAGTAGAGAAGACAATGAATGGTGGATACTACCTACTATCCTTTTTCTCATCAAATCACTGCAAGCTGGACTAGTTAACTGGCACGTTGCAAATTTGGAGATCCAGGACTACACGTTGTTTAGCCCTGACCCAGATAGATTCTGGGCAATGTAGTCTCCTGCAGCAAGCTAAGAATTGCTGAAAGTATGAATTTGATTGATCGCATCAATGACAAGTATCAAGTGTTCGCTGCTGAATATCTGCGTTTTGTTTCCTGCAACGTCGGCAGCCCATTGAAATCTCAGTCTGAAGAAGGGGTCTAACATGCTGGACCTGGGACTTCCTTATATTTCTGGAAGCTCTCCAGAGTAGGGCAGATACGGTTTTTTTGAGGGTGGGGGTGGGGCGTGGTGTCTCAGTTTTGTGTCTTGGTCGTGTGCCTAGAAAGGTCTGTCGTCTGGTGGGAATTAGATTTGTGCATTTTTCTTTGGTTCAAATTAAATCGTTGATTCGAGTGTACAGCAAGAAACTATTGAGATTGGCGTTCTAGTATGTACATCATTGTAAGTAATGGAACTGTTTCAACTGCAAACAATTCTCAAGGAAAACTATGTTTCGCTCTGTTGTGTGATTTTTTTTCCTTTGTCACTATTGGCATTTTTTTCCAAATGATTCATATTTTCATTTTTGCCACTATCAGAACAGCATCGTTTGCCAAGAAAATAAGTGCAGATTCTTTTCCCCGGCTGATAAACTGCCTCACTCTGCATCGGGCCAGTGGAGACTTTGTTGGGCCCTGTATTCAGTCATGCTGTGTACGGTTGTGGGATAGGATATAGAGGATGGGGCGATCCTATCCCGGTTTTGGGGGGTCAGGACTATCCTAGCTTATGTTTGATTGGAGGATTTTAGGGTCCCTGTTTTATGTTTGGATTGAGGGATGAACAATCGTAATGATGATCGTTTTATTTATATGGGACCCACTTGTCATACTATTCACCCTCTCTTCCTCATCTGCAAAAGAGAGCATGGGACGCAGCAGCACAGGACCGGTCAGGAGTGTGGCCTGGCACAGCCTCTCCAATGGCGCGGTGTCAGCTGCAGGGGCGCCGCGCAGCCAGCCAAAGGGGCGCAGCCTCCCTGGCGACGCGTGACCAGCCATAGAGGCGTGACCTCCCTTCGGCGCACTACCCCGCACTACCCTTGATCCCATGGAAGAGAGAAAACAGAAGGAAACAACGTCGGCAAGGGACAGTTCGCAACTCCCTTTCTGAGAAATGGGACGATTCTCGAATCTAGACCAATATTCTTTCATAGGATGACTCCATTTTCAAAGTGATAGAATCAAACACTAGGACGACATGGGATATCTCTACTTCAACACACCAGAACTAGGCTGAGACGGTGATCCCAAATTTAATGACCTAGAATTGTCCCAGGTGGGACTGCACATGCGCAAGGAGGAAGAAGAGCACGTAGAGAGGAAGGGGAGGTGTGTCTGGTGTGGACGTGTGAGCGGCTGAGGTCTAGTGAGGTGGTGACTTGTGGCCCCGCCGATGCGTAGGGAGCTATGGTCCCATTGGTGCATGGATGAGGGCCAGCCACGTCCCTGCCATCAGTGCATGGGCGAGGTCTAGCCGTGGTCTACCATTGGTGCAAGGGCCGGTCGCGGCCCTACCATTGGTGCAAGGGCGAGGGCTAGCCATGGCGAGAAGCCATGGTCCCACTAGCGCGCGTGTGAGGGCCAGTCGCGGCCCTACCATTGGTGCAAGGGCAAGGGTGAGCCCCAGCCCTGCCTCTCTAGCTCTCCCGTTGTGCTGAATGTGTGCCTACAAAAGGACTAAGGGGATAGGTAGCCCCATATTCTACTTTTGATGTCCCAAAACCAAACAAAAAATAGTCATCTCGTCTCTCTTCAACCAAACAAAAAAAGATCATTGTGAATCTAAAATCTTAGATGGAACCATCTCATCCTATAGTGTCTCTCAACCAAACACTGCCTATGTAAACTAGCTTTTGCTGTAAAGGGGCTATGGGAGATAAACAACCTTATGTCGTAGCCTGATCCACTCTCTTTTTCCCAGCAAGTGAATGCGAGTCCAGTTCACCCTCGGCCTCGAAAACCTGTGAAGTACGAGGAAAGAGTAGGGATCGAGTGTGAGTTCCGAGCCTCCTTCCTCGGGGTAGGTCCCGAGAGGCTTCGAGGCAAGATCTACAAACCCTCGGCTCGCTACCAAACTCGTAAGCAAACAGCGGGACGTGAAGCAAGCCAGCTACTAAAGGGGATCGACACTACTTCCAACACTCAGATTTGGCTTAGACTAAAGCTACAATCAACATTTTCAACTAGCAAACTCTTATTACTCGCACGCGTACTACTACTGCCCCTGTCTTACCTCCTCCTCCGGTCTAAGAACAAGAGAGCTAACACCTACTACGATAGGGCCTCGTTGCTAAGTGCTACAAGATCTAGTGCACTGGAACTCGTGGTTATGGACCCGAATCCTTTAGTATGGAACAGTCACAAGGGATATTTCTATACCTCTAGGTCCCATGTTCGACTGCGTCACAGTGCTCAGGTAAAGTGGCAGTGGTTGAAAGCGAGCGGAAACGTCAGTGTTTTCTGTGCGTTACGATAGTAGTGGTGAAAGAAAATCCAATTCAAATATCTCAACGTAATGAAGCGAGAATGTGTCAATATGATAGAAATCCGTGTCAAATCTCCTTCTTCGCCTGGCACCCGGTAATATTACTTACCCTTTTTCCCTCACCAGACTAAGGGCAGAGGTGCTTGTGTTGTGATCGAATTCGCATATCCCTGGCAACCCTACCGACACTTCCATAGCTTGAAACCTACTCCTAATACCCAGCCCAGCCTGTCACACTCCCTGCCCTCCAAAGGTGCCTAGAGGACGGGCCAGACGCAGCAGAGCGACGCCCCAGGAGCGGATTCCCCACGAGCAGGGGGACAGGAGACGGCCATCTCGGACCCGCCCCTTCCTTTTTCTTTGTCGCTATTGCGAATCCGAGGATAGAACCTTTTTCTTGACGGATAAGAGGCCTTCGATATGTTAAGGGAGAGAGGGGAGAGCCAGAGTTGGGTGGGAATCGAAGATAGATCTACTGACGGACGGATACCACTAACTTACTATGCTAGAGAAAAGGCGACCAAACGGAAGACTAATCTAAAGGATGCATTTTCAAGATGGAGGACAGATCTATTGCTTTCTAAAGAGATGTAAGCAGTCTCGAAACTAATATGAAAGAGAGTGGAATCAGTCCATTACTTAGATCAGTGGTGATCTCATCTCGTCTTGCTTCGAGAGAGGAAACTGACGGACCAAAGACAGATAGGCAGCGTGAACTCAGCAATCAGACCGGCAGGAATCAGCTTCCACTCGAAATAGGGCATGTCCCTGAGAATAGGAAAACGGGACACCAAAACATCTCTCGATAACATTTCTCAATGGATAGCAGGACTGGGTACGATGATGGGGCGAGAGAGGGAAAAAAACCTTCGGGATGGATCGGGAAAAGTGACCTCCGGCTCAGCCCACCACGACCTTTTACTTCTTGAGGCACGCCACCATGCACCAGAATACCTACGGGTTGCCGTAGCGTATTCCAGGGATGCGAATCAGATCATTTGTTCTCAATCTGCCCTCGGAGCCAGCCAGAGCAGTGGGAAAAAGAGAACTTTCTTGAATTGGGTTTCTATAGGCACTTGCCCCTGACTTGATATAATACTTTGGCATAAAATAATATATGTGGGTGGGACTGTGCCCATTTTCTTGTAGGGCGACCGGGAAGGCAAGATTCCCGGCCTCAATGTCTACGAGTAGGAAAGACAAGATCTCTCGATTCATCACGTCTTTTGAAAGCAAATAAGTAGTTCCAAGAAAGAGGGTTTTTCCGTCCTGTATTGTTGGTGGGTGATTACAGTATGGCTTTAACTACTAATGTTTGCAAGTTCAAGTCATCTAGAAAAGTATAGAATGCTTAGGACAAACATTCCGAACTCACTGGAAGGGCAGTGATGTGAAGGCAGCCAAAGCCAAAATAATAAAGGCGAATCTTATGCTCAAGCCGCAGGGGAAAGCAGAAGCTCTGGTAAACTGACACTAAACTGATTACACAGTTCGACTCACCTCTGCCCATGCCTTTCTTTAGTGAGAAAGAGCATGAGAACGATTCGGGAGATAGAATTGGATACGAAGGCATTTCATTGGAAAGGCAGGCATTGATAGTCAAGCCAACCAAGCAAGCGTCTCATAAAACCATTCTCTTTGCCATACTCTGTACTGTGTTGAATCCATGCTTTTCCCTGTTAACAATCAATGCATGCACTTCACAATCCCTCTTCTGTACCATTAGTCTTTCAAGCATTCCTATATCTCAATCCCTCCTTACTGATAATCAAATCAATGCTCTCTTTCTTTTGACTGCCTCGTGGACGGACGAAAGAAGGGAAGTTACAGAAGGGGGCAGTGAAGGCTCGCCAAGTAGGTAAGACTCTCTGTCTGGGCATGAAAGGAATTCACTGTGTAAAGAGAAAGGAACACGCTACTCACTCGAAAATGAAAGACGAAGGCAATGAGGAAAATCTACTTCTTTCTATAACGTCTATCCGTTTGGGTATTTACTTAACAAGGAGAATCACATCCTCGCCGCTCGCTCGAAGTCAATTAATATGTAAAATAAGAGCACCTGGCTTTGCCCATTCACAAGGACTCGATTCTATGTCCAAACATCACATGCCAGCAGATGTAGTCACCATCATAGGTACTCAAGATATTGTGTTTGGAGAGGTAGATAGATAGGACGTAGTCTTGCTCGATCAGGACCCTTGCTTTATTGCGAGCCAAAACAGCTGCGCTATTCAGTTCTACATCTTTTTGCAGCATTGGAATTAGAGTTGGCCAGGTCCTCTAAAAAGAAAAGAAGAAACTACTTAGAATAGATAAATGCCATTGGTTTTCTCAGTATCCTCTAATGAGCAAGCACAAGCACTTTTCCAACAGCTCGCATTCGCGAGGTTGTGGGTTGATTCCTATTCCACAAAATGGTACGGTTGTTGTTCATAGATCTTGAAAGCGGATCAATAGAAATTTATCAAAGGATCTATCTATAGAAAGATCTAGATCTCTATCATCATCTATCTGGCTAAGGTAAGCTGTCCCCGATAGTTTGCTTGAATAGGCAAGGTAGCTACTCGAGTCGGTGACGTTCTTGATCTTTTTTCTTTCCCCGCGAAGCTATCAGAAGCCAAAAGAGGTGAAGCGCCGGCGGGCAGAATGGTCAGAATCAATAGCATAGCTTTTGCGCGTATCGTAGGATTCGTACGTCTATAAAACTCCTCTATGGCTATTCCTGAATCGTGGGAAAAGGTATGTTTGTATTTTATCTGGGTAGGCAACCCAGCCCGGAGGGCTGCCTCAAGGTGGTAGCTGTTTGCAAAAAGTGTAGAGGTCAGTCTGCGCAAAGCCATAATACCAGATATCGGAAAGCGAAGCGTGGTGCTAACAACTCTAGCCTGCAGGCGGGGGGAATTAGTACTATTACCATGCCGCTTCTCTTATTTAGAAGAAACTTTCTATAGAAATAGTTAGGATCAGAAGGATGGAGTCCAATCCTTTTGGTTCGTTCGGTTTCAAGGGGATCCCAATGCGCTTTTCACTAGGAAGACGAGTATGCTATTCTTTAAAGAACCGAGCTTGACAAGCATTTCCCATCCATCTTTCCCCTTCTTGATGAGCGCACCACGACTCATTCAAAAGAGAGAGTAAAAGGAAGGATTTCCCATGCCATGATGGCGAAGAGACCTTAGGATAAGTTGCTAAAACAAACGGAGGGGAGGATCGACCCGTTCAGTAGAATTCCGAAGAAAGACTGTTGGCAGCAGGTGGAGACATTTCTTTGGCCCCCTTCCAAATAAATGCGGGCAGGGTAGAGCTCGGCAGAGGGTTCGAGAATAGGGTAGGGTCCTGTCCTAATAAAGAAAATCAAGATAAATAAAGGGGCGGGTCCCTTTATTCTTTAGCCAGCGTAGCTAGTCTGATTGGTTTCATCCCTAGCTTGCAACAACTACTTATCTGTTTCTTTATCATTAGCTTTAACAAGCTTCTTTCGCTTAGAGTATAGTTGAGGAAGCTGACCCACATTTGCTCATGTCTCATGTAGAGTTAGAAGAAAGTAGAGCCCTGGTGGATTTGCACTAGTAGATTGATTAGCAGGTCAAAGCTTCCGAGCTAACTGGACCAATACCCTAACCCTACCCTTTTTCTGAGAATCATTCCTCCCCCACTCTCTGCCCTTCTAAAAATAAAATGCATTCCTTCGCACTGTGCTTTACTTTAGCTCTTATTGGGTGGGGCGTGTTTGAATTACCTACCCGGGATTTTTCATATTAACTGTAGCTAGGGAATTGACTGACTCTGATTAATATCTTTGTCTAGCATTTCCAAATTGCCTTAAGACTGATACAGATTTTACGGAGTTAATTACCACAGGGCGGCTTGCCCTAAGAGTATAGTTAAGTGGGTCAATTCCCGGAAAGACACAGAGGAGCTATCATGCGTGGACCAGCAGTAGCCCTGTCCTCTCCTCTTTGTTGGAGCTTATCCAAGACAATAAGACCCAACAGAGAGCAAAAACACATATCTATCGCTATCGCCCTATTCTCTCTCAATTGCCTATCCTTTTAAAATGAGGGGGAGTACCTTTTCTTTAGCTTCCAACATGAAAGATTGACCCCCTAAAGTGCCAGATATGCAAGTTTGATGAAGGACTACTTACTTAGCTAAAGTGAACTTCTGACTAAAAAAAAAGTGGACTTCTTTTTGCTTGCCAGAATCCATCAACAGGGGTTTCATAGGGAGGTATTTTTTCCAGAAAGTTATCAAGTTATAGTGGAATTTTTCTCGTAGAGTGGAGCGTTGAAGTTTCTCATTTCTGCCAGTTATCATTCGGAAGGGGCGAGGCCTTCATTTCGTTGGCAGAAGCAGAAACGATCCAATCCATTCGGGGCTTCGGGGAACCCAAAAACGAACTCTGTTTACTTTTTTCATAGATAGAAAGTAGGTCAAGTAGTGAAGAAGTTGGGTCTTGGGTAAGCATGTTGGACTAGATAGAAAGACGCATTACTTCGGACTTGGGTAACTCTTGACGCCGATATAGATGTGTTTTCTTTTTGCCTATAAGAAATCCTCCTTTATGTATGACTGGGCTTGTGAGAAGTGGTCTAATACTATCTATTCAGATATGTCTCTGTTGAGCTTACCCAATCCTTACCGAATAACCAGTTCTATCAGAATAATGCCTTTCCTTTCTATTGGAATGGAACACACTGACTATCTATTGGAACAGCACACACTTCCATTGCTAGCAAAGCTCAGGAGATAGAATTTTATATGAAGGAATTGGTAAGCAGCATTTTCCAGGAAAAGAAAAACAAGAAAGAGAAGAAACTTCAAGTGAAGGCACATAAGCCAGCTATCCTTGAATCAGCTTACTACATTGCGTCTCTTTTGAATTGTTTCATACCCAAAACAGTACAAGCTGTTGCTAATCAGGCTGGTGCTTGGTATAGAGGTTATAGGTCAACTCATGAATCTCTTATGAAATCCCATACTTTTTATCATTTCAGAACGATCAGCATACAGTGTGACTTCTGCGTGACAGAGACGTGCCCTCTTCTCTATCTGTAGATTCAGGAGCAACATGCTGGTTCCTTTTGTCATAATACCTAACGAGCTTGACAAAACTACCTCCCCGCTTCTCAAAACAAGGCAGATTAAGGGAGAATGCCATCTTTTTCGTAGATAGTCTGAGTTCGCCCAATGCCTTGAACCCGTTCGGTCCCCCTTAATTGTGATTGAAATGCATAGAAAAAGAGTGATCCGCAGACTTACTAATGTTCTCTGGCCAGGCCCGGGATTCATCTCCCCCAATCCCAATACATGCTACTTCTGATAAGTCATGGTGCCGTGGTGGGTGAACAACTCTCCAAACATTCAGGAGCTCCTCTTACAACCAAGCCAGGCCTATGTGAACTATCCGGGTACAGCTTTCTTCGTATTCCACGAGTGTCTCCCATGGGAATCTGCCCTTATTACATGAGATTAGTTGAGTAGGCTTGCCTTAGTTGTCTGCTATAAGATAGCTAGTTGTGGGGCTTTCGAAAAAAAAGGCTGAAGGCTTCGCTATCGCTCATGGCTTGTATTGTAGTCGTAGTCTTGTATAAGGGAAGAAGAATCAGAGCTGTGACCTGGTAACCTTGATTTCTTTCGGAACGTCATTACGAGAGTAACAAAGAAAGAATAACGTAGATAGGAAGGAGCGAGCCCCAAGGATAATGAATTGGTATGCCGGGTGCTTACTTGAGCAAGAAGCCAAGTCATCGATAATCAAAGAAAGGTGTGAGTGAACGAGCCCAACTTTCCGATTCAAATATGACTCCTTTCCACTTTCAACAAATAGAGAAATCTCCGCTAGGCTAGCAGTGGGTAACCAACAGAAATCCTATCCGAATACTAAAAATAAAAGGCAATTTCATTATGGTGGTATACCAGCCGCCAGTTCTGGAACTTCCAGTTCCAATCGGAGCATTGGCTTAACAGGTTATAAACTCTCCCACCCGATAAAGGAATTGAAAGACTACCCCGGGCCACGTAGACTATTCCCTTCCGCGGACATTCTTTTATAGTCTAGAAGGAAAGTAGCAAAGCCGAACGCAAATACACATGCAAATTGCGTCGACTACCTCATCACTGTCCGGGATACCGCTATTCATACATGGATGGACGAGGGACTCCGCTGACAACATCAGTAGATGACTTTTCTCTTTTCTCGCGGAATGCTATTTGGAAAAAACACGATCCATCCATCTATCCAGATATCTAAAAAAGAATCGATTTTGATTTCATGAAACCTTTGATTCAAAGAACTGCGCTTAGCCCCCCAGCTCATGAAACGGCTCTGCTGCAATGGATGGCAGAGGGTCCGTAGTTTTAAGGTGGCGTCCTATAAAATGTTAACTAAAAACTGTTAAAGTGAAAACGGAAACTAGAGTGGCTAAGGGGAATCGGCAGTCTTGTCTTTTATTCATTATTCCTGGAACTCAGACTCCTGAAAGCACCCCCGGTCGATCGAGTTTTCCCAGTCTAATGCACTTCATTCTCCCGTGCTCTAGCAATTGCGCTCCCTAGTTATATGGATACGGTGCTTTACCCGTAGATGCTTCTCCAGCTCTCGCAAGAATTGTATGGGAGTCGTCCTCGGGGGGACTTCCCGAATGACCGTACCGGGGAATTCTACCGTACTCCGTGCAGCTATGGTTGTTGATCCTGCGGAGCCTACCCAAAGGTTCAGGCCGGATTGTAGGAAGTGTATCAGCCATCTCATTCTTCTGCCCGCTTGATGTGCTCCAGCGATTCTTTCATGGACCTCAGCCATTAACAAAACATCCCCTTTTTCTTCGCTCTTCCGGAACCGGTATAGAAATTGGTGCTTTTTCTACTTTGTTTACGTTAGTGACTGGGGGGTTTCGGGGAAGGCCTATGTGGGGTACCTTTCGGGTGTGGGATGCTCGTTTAACTTCTGTATTCATCTTGTTCCTTATTTACCTGGGTGCACTGCGTTTTCAAAAGCTTCCTGTCGAACCGGCTCCTATTTCAATCCGTGCTGGACCGATCGATTTAGAATGGCCCTGGCTCCTTCCTATATTGTCCCCAATGAAGATCCTCTTTCTTTGAACTTGGTTTCGAAATCGAAAGCACTATACTTTAAGGGAGCCATCGAAAGGTGACTAAAACACCTGAAACGGGGACTACCCGAGCTAATGATAGAGGCAAGAATCCATTTTTGGATCACTTTTTTCGGGGTTAATCTGACCTTCTTTCCCATGCATTTCTTAGGGCTTTCGGGTATGCCACGTCGCATTCCAGATTATCCAGATGCTTACGCCGGATGGAATGCTCTGAGCAGTTTCGGTTCTTATATATCCGTAGTTGGGATTCGTCGTTTCTTCGTAGTTGTCGCAATCACTTCAAGCAGTGGAAAGAACAAAAGATGTGCGGAAAGTCCTTGGGCTGTTGAACAGAATCCAACCACACTAGAATGGTTGGTACAAAGCCCTCCAGCCTTTCATACTTTTGGAGAACTTCCTACTATAAAAGCAGACCGTCCAGAAGCAAGGTTAGGATACCGTCCACCCGAAGAGTACGGGGATGGAGGGAGGAAAGTGGGAATAAACCGTCTGTCAGGTAGGACTGGTGGTAGAGAGGGTATTGGGTGCCGATCCACTCGATCCTATGCTATGCATTTGTGACCAAGGCGAGGTAAGATCATGAATACAAGATGGCGATGAGTCATGCCAAGTTTGGGGAGTGGTCAAGGGGTTGCCCTTTACCTCGTTCCGTGGTCCTTTATCCCCTCCTTGCTTGCCTAGTTTGATTCCTTTCCGGAAACACTCTTATTCGACGAGGCGTAGAGCGTTTTACTTTCTTCTTTACAATTTCCTTAATGCGCATGAATGAGAGATTACTAAAACGCATACGATAAAATTGCACTTCACGGCACGGCCAAAAAAAGAAAGAGCTTCGCTCGGTTGGCCCTCCTAGGCTTCCGCCTACTTTCTCTTCTCTTAAGTCTACAACAAGTGGGAGAGGCAGGATTCGAACCTACGTAGAAAACCTTCACGCGCACACACATGAAATTCTTTGATTTTCATTTCAAGATTGGAAAGTAAGGGTCGGTCTTCCGTTAGCCCTTCGCCCTAAGCCTCGCTCTAATCAAAGAGCGTGGTCATCGCTTGGAAATCGAAATAGTCATGGTATTGCCTACAGGAGTCGGCTACGAAGAGTGCCCACTAGTCAAGTCGTTCCTTTCAATACCCGGTCATTGGCAATGGGCCATTTAAATTTATTAGCTCTCCCAGGATGTTTTCCTTCTTCTCAAAAATTATCTCTGTTAATTGGATTGCTTCCTTTGGGTCCATGGACCCATATATGTGGAATCGTCTTGCGCCATATGTACTGAAATTGTTCGGGAGACATGGTCAAAGCCCGGAGCCCCTAAAGGGGATTTCTTTCAGCCAACATCCAGCCTTAGTGGCCCCTCTCTGATAAGGTTTGAAATCAAAACGAAAAAAAAATGACAAATCTGGTCCGATGGCTCTTCTCCACTAACCACAAGGATATCGGTACTCTATATTTCATCTTCGGTGCCATTGCAGGAGTGATGGGCACATGCTTCTCCGTACTGATTCGTATGGAATTAGCCCGACCCGGCGATCAAATTCATGGTGGGAATCATCAACTTTATAGCCTAGGTAGTCCTATGTTTGACCAATGCTGCCTTGTATGTCTTGATCCAAGAGTAATATGGCATTCAACACAACGTTGGTATGTCGCTCTATTAAGATAAGAGGCCGCCCATCCTAAGAGAGGGACAATCAATCCATAGTTACGGGAATAACGGAATGCATGGGGATCCAAAAAAATAGTGTATCGATCGAAAGGCAGGGCGGCAAAGCCCCCAACCGACGGGAGTTGTCTGTAGAGTTGGGATCTTTTCCCTCAAACAGAACCCGGCTCTCTAGGAATCTTAGAAGAAGTCAAGGATTTCCTCGGTTAATCGTTCGGGATGTGACCCATCCATGTGCTCCGCTGAGCCCTTCCTTTAGTTCTCGAACAAGCAAGGCAAGAACTAGCTTATCTGCTCCCAACACACGTACGATCCGGCTTCCCAAGTCCGGTAACCCGCTTTGCTTTCCTGTTTCCTTTTACATATTTGAGTCTTTGGGGTACTTTGGGATTATATTCCGTGCCGAAGATTTGTGCTTGTGGGCTAGGGTGAACAATTTCATAAGCAGATCTTCCCCTCCACACCAATCATGAGTTTTTTTTAGAAAGAGAAGGTAAAGGGGGGCTTTATTGGTAATGGCTGAGGTCCATGAAAGAATCACTGGAGCGAACTAGGTTTTTAGTGGTATTACTTCTCGAGCTTCTATTTCTTCCGTTAAGGGAGATTCGGGAAAAGATGGACCAAAATCCAGCCGAGAGAGGGCAGGATCACAGACGATCGGAGATTTTGGATTGAGATGGATGGTTGTGCTTGATAGGCGGCGTGTCCCCTATTTGAAGGGTGAGCGCATGCGGCGGGACTCCACTGGTTGAAATCCCGAAGTATAGACTTCCCTAGGATGTGAGTGCCCACTTTTCTTTCTCAAATGCATATTCTCGTAGAAAGAGTAGCCCGATCGTAGGTGAAGTTGGTACAACTAGCTAAGGTTGGAGACTCACTTATCCGTCTACAGATAAGCTTTTGAGAAGAGACCACTTTGATAACGAGCTTTCGGGTTGCCGTATTGATACCGGGAATGGGAACAGGGAGAATAGCATGCACGGAGAAGGATTTAGGGAAAGGTACCCACCTTTTAACGGGAGAAAGGCCAGGTCATCAGAGCAAGCATAGTTTACTGGGCGAAGCAATCATATCGTTTTCCCCTCCCTTTTTGGGAAGTGGGGAAAGCCATTAAGTTCAAGACGCCGCCCATTAGACAATTACTGGAAAAGGGTCGTAGTATTTGACACTTCCTTTCTTTGTATTTCAATGAGATAGGGAGGAGTGTGAGGTAAGCCTACTTACTAATATTCAAATGGTTAGCGAAAAATTCTCTTTATTTCATTTTCTTTCGGCACCAACAGAAAATGAGAAACGAATCAAAGAAACTGAAAAGGCCACTCAAGCGAAATATGGAAAGGAATTTAAAACACCAGGAAAGTGGAAGGCGGCGGAAAGGCTGTGAAACCTGGCATTGTATTACTTCCCTTCTTTCGTCCGTCCACGAGGCAGTCAAAAGAAAGAGAGAAAGGGGCGGCTATAAAGCGCGTGCCCGGACTGCACGCTTACTGTATTCTCACGAGGAACTGTAACAACACACTGCCCTGAACAGCCATTCAATACAGAACTTAACATCACAACAAACCCTTCCGACAAAGCTCTCCTTGATAAAAGGTTCCTGAGACACAGCATGGAAGAGTCAAAATATTCAGGCCTTCGACATTACTTCCATCAAGCTTAATGTTGATCCTGCCTCTGCTTTCCGTAACTTGATCCTTTATTATAGATACTCTCTGTCTCGCCCACGCCTGGATGGCCTTTGAAGTGTATGTTTGAAAGGAAACATACTGGGCCTTCCTTGGGTTATGTTTGACAGGGATAGAGATACAGATTTTATGGATGTTCAGCTATCAAGGGCACGGGTGGAATACCACTCCTTACACACTGCCTTTTTCCCTTAGAAACCCATCCATGGAGACTCTCCTCCTTTCAGGGATTTATTTTCACTGACTTCCTCGTTGACAACTCTGCCTCACCAGCCAGCGAGCGTAAGAATGGAGCGAGCGAGCCTGCAACTATGTAGCGAGCCTATTTTAAACAATGCCAGACATTGCAATGAAAGAAAAAGTAGGTAATAATCTATCTACTGGTTTAGTAGTGAAGCTTATTATCACATTGACTCTTTTCTATTGCTTTCCCCTCTTCTTTCAATCAAAGTCCTCTATTCAAACTCCGCTCTAGTAGCTCTAGCCCTAACTTCAACAACTCAATATGTGCTGTATAAGCAACTGGCCCTAAGGTATTAAATCCTCTTTTGTTCTAATCTTGACATAGGACCCGCTTATACCCCTATTTATAGCCTAGGGGCGGACCCCAGCGACCAACTATTGCTTTCGCGTAACACTTATTTGACAAAAGAAGAGGCGCGCAGCGAAAAAACACTTTATAGGAAATGAACTACTCTTAATGCAAGCTAGTCGCTTTTGACCGCTCGGCCACTCTCCCTGGGATACGCCCTCCTCAAACAAAGGGTTCCTGAATCAAGCAGTGGAAGTAAGTCTGCCTTAGTTTAGAGGAGAGGAGGGCAGGAAAGAAGAAAAGTTTGCCTCTCCTAAGCCGCGTGCAGCACATGGTGGTTCTGCTCCGGCCCCAGACTCTAGTACCTTTTCCAGTGAGAAAGGCAGCTTGCTCCTAGTTTTCCATCAGACGGCTGTTCACGTAACTCCACTCTCGGCTTGGATTATATAGATTTAGAATATGTTCCCTATGCTAACTGGGTTCATTGAATTCTCGCTCAAACCACGCCCAAGGAATGGTTGGATTTGAACCATCATTTTAGAATACTTTTTTCTTTTTTAGTCCCTTTAATTGACATAGATACTATTGCGAACCCCCCTCTGGGCGTAAATATCCGGTTAGCGGATGTCGGATAGCGCAGGAGGAAAGGATTGTCTTTTTCTTTCTTCTTATCCACCAAATTTCTCGTTCAGGGACTGAGTGAACTGAATGTATAGCGTCAAGATAAGAAGCACGGTAGTCGAAGATGTACCTTGTGGGGTGGGGTACGAGTAGACCAGACAAATGATGAAAAGCATAGATACGAGCATGGCCTCCCTGTCTCAAAAAGCAGGCCACCAAGGGTGTTCGCATGAAGCATTTCTCACTCTTAAATAAGTAGTTATCACAAATTTAGAAACATGCTCTCTCTTATCGAATTTCATTCTGATTTTCCTGTATTCGGAGTTGCTTGGGAAATGGTGTTCAGAACGACGCTTGTCCGCCTGCTTGTGAGTCAGTTCTGCCACTCTTTCCTGCTGAAGCAAGAATCCGAGGCATGACTAGACCACTCTTCGATGAGATAGTCAAGACCCTTTCACCACTTGGAAATGGGTAAGCGACGAGGGTTAAACCTAAATAACAAGTTTGAGTTTCCAGAAGTATCTCCACGCTGAGCGATGAACCTCGCCAAATGCTCTTTTGGTCCATCTTTTAGGTTAAATTTGGGCAATATGTATCCCGCTGGGTATGGCTCGTAGTCAATCTCTGGAGGATATGGAGGATCATTGGCTAGGTAAACGCCCCGTAGTAAGAGGGGTAGTTATGAACCCTGTGGACCACCCCCATGGGGGTGGTGAAGGGAAAGCCCCCATTGGTAGAAAAAAACCCACAACCCCTTGGGGTTATCCTGCGCTTGGAAGAAGAACTAGGAAAAGGAAAAAATATAGTGATAGTTTTATTCTTCGTCGCCGTAAGTAAATACGTAACTAGGAATATGGAAAATTGCATTTTTGGAATTTGCAATAATGCGATGGGCGAACGACGGGAATTGAACCCGCGCATGGTGGATTCACAATCCACTGCCTTGATCCACTTGGCTACATCCGCCCCTTATCCAGCTAAAGGATTTTCTCTTTTTTCCATTCATTATTATTCTATTTATTCTGACCTCCATACCTCGATCGAGATAGTGGACATAGGATGCCACTCTTTAAAATGAAAAAAGGAGTAATCAGCTGTGACACGAAAAAAAACGAATCCTTTTGTAGCTCGTCATTTATTGGCAAAAATCGAAAAGGTCAATATTGGCGCATACCACGGTGGGGTCTTCGACTGGGGTGAAGTCGTAACAAGGTAGCCGTAGGGGAACCTGTGGCTGGATTGAATCCTTCACGATGGAAATGCTGTTCCAATAGATAGTCAGTGTGTTCCATTCCAATAGAAAGGAAAGGCATTATTCTGATGGATCCGTAAATGGATTTGTATGTATAGCCACTTCAGTCGTGCTCCTCGTTTCTCGAATGGAAAAAAAGTATCTTCTTTCTGGGGACGGTTACTAAACCATTTTCATAATCTTCATCATTTCCGACTACGATTTGAAAGCTGCTGAAACATTATATGGGTCCATGGACCCAAAGGAAGCAATCCAATTAACAGAGATAATTTTTGAGAAGAAGGAAAACATCCTGGGATAGTACCCAACGTGTGTCCTAGCCGCCGAGGGCACTCCACTTGAGGAGGCTGTTTTCGAGATTCCAATCTGACCACTGGCAAGGGAAAGAGAAAGATTGCATAAGTTCTCTTGCTTGTACTATAAGTTAACATCTTCATTACTCGATGGTGAAACCCACTCCAGTGCGTGCTACTTCTCTCCTTAAGCTGCTCTCTCCTTTTATCAACTTATGAAAAAACTGCCTATTGATCTTCCGTCGCTCGCTATGGATGGTTGCAGTTGCCACTCTTATGCCCCATGCATAAAAATGGCTTGTGCTTTAGCACGTTTCGAATAAAAGAATAGAAAAAAAGTAGGTGGATCGGGATCGCTATTACGAGTATTCGAGTTCTTGTTTTCCTTTCCTTGGAAAGGGAATTATTTCATGAGAAGTGCACCGGTAGAAATGTGACTAAATATGATCTTGATCCATAGCTCGTCCACTTTCTTGATAAGAGAGATGCATAAAGGCAAGAAAATCAATCTAAAGGCACCACTCCTCTTATTACCCTGAAAAGGAAACAACTCACTTCTTGCGGAATGATAGATCCGTTTGTCTTGCACGCAACTCTAAAGAAGACGATGACGGAAAAAAGGACGGCTCGAGAAAAGGTACCTCGAATATATCTAAGAATCCGATGAACTGCTGCAAAGTGAACTGACCGGGGGGCAGCCATGAAAGGCTGACTTTCTTAAGAAAAGCCATCTGGGCAAGAGATCGTCAGATAAACCAAACTGCCGACCTATGAGGAACTACTGAACTCAATCACTTGCTGCCGTTACTCAACAGTTTTCTGTTGAGGTCTATCCCGTAGAGGTAGTCAAATTGGATCAGTGATCGATTTCTAGGTTTAAAATCGTAAACCTAATTGGTTACTTCCAATTACGTAAATCAATAGTTCAAACCGCACTCAAAGGTAGGGCATTTCCCATTGATATAGGAACTTTTCAGAAACAATAGTATCTCCAATCATAGCCCCTCTGGGATGTAAAATATATCTCTTCTCACCATCCCCATAGTGTATGAGACAAATGTATGCATTTCGATTCCGATCAATGGTGGTGCTGAATCTATTTCACTTTTCCAGCGGGAATTCAAGTTCCTCTGTTAACGCGCCCCACTTATATAAGTGCTTGCTGATGAAAGTTGGCATGAAAGTCCTAACTAACCTTACCTTATTTCTCTAACGTGCATGTTGATCGCTTTTGTATTAGTGGCCCTATAGCCCTTTTTATAGCCCCCTAGGGGGACGGGTCTATCAGTGAGGATTGTGAGAAGATGCAAGCTATGACACGGGATTTCTTTCAGAACTTGTATACGTCGGAGGGCACTTTGCTAATATGTCGGGCGGTGCTAGATCACGTCCCCGTCAAAGATCCCTTTCCCCAGTCTACCTTCAGTGGCCCCAGGCGGATAAACCAATCTACACCTAGGATCATTGCATCACCCCTCCAACATTCTTACTTTTGACCTTTTTCTCTCAACAGTTTCAGTACCATACCAGCGGCAGATGCTTTTGGTGCACAGTGAAATCTGGTAAACCAGAATATCGTTGCAAAATACGAGTACAAACCGGCTTGAAGATGCTATTCATCAGTGCTTGAAATGTCGCAGGAGAGCCCAAAGAGAGGGCATAACAGAAAAACTAGTACGAAAAGTGGAAGATTTTCAGGATGCATTCTAATCTGGTGGTAACCGGTTATAAGGTCGACCTTGGAGAAGTAACAGGCTAGAGAAGCACCTGAAGTACTAAACAGAATAGGTATTAGTTTTGTAATGGTTGGAGCAGCAAACTCGGATTCGGCAAGAATCTCATTTTTTGGTAGTACGAAGGGGGAATTGGCCCAAAAATTGGATAGGGGTAAAGACGCAGCCGGGTGCCGGCGGCTTATTCAAGTGCCCCCCGAACCGCGCGAAATGGTCGCCTATTACACGGCTCACAAACTCTGCCTGGGGTGGGGCTACCTATTAATGATATCATCACGACCTCTCTTTGCGTACCGCTAGGGATGCTTAACGCCACTTCGCCAACTGGCATTACCTGCGCTTTCGTGTCTCTCAGTGTGGTCAGCACTGGGTGTTTCCGAGCTGCGAGGCTTACAATAGGGTATGATCTGTCTCTGGCACGGGCATGGCTAGCAAGTCGAACGTTGTTTTCGGGGAGCTGGGCAGAAGGAAAAGAGGCTCCTAGCTAAAGTTGTCTCGCCCTGCTTCTACAGGGCGCGCGCTACGGCTTTGACCTAACTCCGTTTGCTGGAATCGGAATAGTTGAGAACAAAGTGGCGAACGGGTGCGTAACGCGTGGGAATCTGCCGAACAGTTCGGGCCAAATCCTGAAGAAAGCTCAAAAGCGCTGTTTGATGAGCCTGCGTAGTATTAGGTAGTTGGTCAGGTAAAGGCTGACCAAGCCAATGATGCTTAGCTGGTCTTTTCGGATGATCAGCCACACTGGGATAATTGAAAGAATAGAGTGAGGAATGATGAGCTATTAGGCTAACCCTAAATTAGCCTATCTTCCATCAACAGGAATCACTCAAGAAGGGGAGTAAGCTGCAATTCCAGAGGCATTACAAGAAGAGGTTGTGTGACTGATGACTGTCCTGGATTCCTTTTATCTCTGATAGCCAATGAATCAATGAACAGAGAGAAAAGACTCCTAAAACTGCCCCCGCTGGCCCAACACTTCTTTATTTCTCCGTGCCCCTTCCGCATGCGCTTCGCGCGCCATTGGCGCTTTGCTCTCCTCTTATTTCTTCATTGGATTTCCTATAGAGTGTAATGGAACCCAGCTCAGCTCCGCCGAGCCAAAAGGAAAGAAAAGAACAGAACAGCCGGAGGCGAAGAGTAGAGTATAGCCAAGGGGCTTTCGTCGTCCGTAAAGGACCTAACGGCGTGCTCCGAAGTGCACTGAGAGTTCACCAAATGTTCTAGTACGAGTACATCCAGTTCCGGGTGGTCATCTAGTATGGGACCTAAGAGTTCTCAGCCCATTGATTGGTCCCAGCTCAGCCACTGCTTCATTGCCAGGCAATTGGACTGGTAAACCCTCTACATGATTTGGCAATGCTTGTACCAGCTACCTAAGATTAGGGATGCCCTTAATAGCAAGCAGGAACTGGAGGAAGAGGGGAGTAGATACGATATACGCTGACTATATCCAATCTGACCTACTAGTAGGGCATATCTTGTGCATTATTTGCACTACTTTCTTTGTAAAAAACGATAAAAGACTAGAACAACAAAAATGGTCACTTTTATAAAAAATAACACATATGGATATTTGAATATCAAAAAATAAAAAAAGGAGGAGGAATTCGAAATGAAATTCTTGATTTGCCCGTTCCTAGTCGTCATGGGACCTACAACGACTATTTCCTTGCAAAGCAATTCAAACAGTACCGGTACTCCTAAGCCATGAAACCAATGCTAAGGGAAAGACTTCTGCTCGCTGGATCAAAGAAAAAGGTAATATCCTCGGGAAAGGCTAATATGCGTGGAGGAAATACTAATAAAAAAGGGAGGAAGATCATTCTTTAAGTCAATTCCAAATCAGTGGCTGAGCTTATTGAGAAGGGTTTTGATTAATCCAACCTATCCACAGCATGTTTGTAAACTTAGAAAGGCGCTCTATGGCCTTAAACAGGCTCCCCGTGCCTGGTACAACAAATTCCAAACTTGCTTGCAATCACTAGGCTTTCATTCTTCTCAATGCTTCGCCCTTCCTTATTCCTCTTCGTCTTGGTATGATACTTTCCTAAAAGCAAGGATTTTCTGAAAAAAATGATCTGATCTAACAATTGAACATTTGACTTCGAATCCTAGCTTTTATAAGGCTCATGCTTCGGTCCCGCTACCGCTCTACCACTGTGTTCCTCTGGAGTCGGGCTGGAAGTTGATTGGGAGGGGGAGCACCTGAAAATAAAAAAAAGATCATTCCAATGGAACGTAGAAGATCATAACATGAGCGATTCGGCGGATTTGGATTCCTTTTCTATATCAACTAACCAACAAATCCGTAGCCCAGGTGATTCGCTGCCTCCCTCTCGCCAAAATGGGATGAATCTTCTCATGCAGCTTTTTTCTTTTTTTTTTTTGTTCCGCTTCTTGCTCTAAGCAGAAAGACTTGTCGGAAATCGCCGGTTGGGTTGGTCCGACCAAGAAAGGCATGGGAGTGGAGAGGCGGAAGTGAAAGACTGGCTACCAATAAAGATCCCTCACTGCACACTTTCTATAGTTCTGTATCCAGGATCGGCAAATTGATAGTTTCCTTTGGCGTCAAACAATGCTAGGCCCTTCACTCGGTTAACAAGGGCAAAGGGTTAGGGCTTGGTAGGAATTCCCTATAATAGGAAGAATTCAATCAATGAAAGTTGGCGACCTTTCGAGATAAAGGAAGCAGGTTATAAACCGGAAGTAGGCACTCTGGATTCTCTGGTTTGATGGATGGTGGCAGGGGTTTGGCAGGAAGATGGGCTTGCAGCGGATTCAACCGATCGATTCGCCGTGGCATATCTGACCTATCAAACAAAGAAATGTTCTAGTCTAGTTCCGCGATACGAGCTTGACTGTCGCTCTGAGACAGTAGATTTCTTGGTTGGGGTACCTCTGATAAGACTGCAATCCCTAATAGCGAAGATACGGCATACCTTGGAAAGAAGGCACCGCGTAATAGAAATATCCCTTGTGACTATTACGCCTGCCTATTCCAGCCTTTCTCCCTTTCCTACCAGGCTAGCCCTAGTCCTTAGTTACTTACCTTTGTATAATGCAAAATGGGACTGCAAGTGAAGCCTATAGGATAGGAGTGCAGGAGAGCCCAGTACTCCCGCCTATTGAAGCCGTCCCAGCCAATGTCGCGGGCGGCACTGGAGGCGAAATTCCAAGCCCATTGGATCAATTTTCCATTCACCCTATTCTGGATCTTCATATAGACAACGAACAAGTAAGGGGGCAATGCTTACTCCCACTTAAACTTCTCCAACATACCCTTTACTGAGTAAGGCTTCGGTGAGAAAGGGAATACGAGGTCCTGAAGAAATACCTGATGAAATAAATACCAGACTGGCGCTCTTAGGTATGTTTCGATCTTAAAATTGCAATCAGTGCCCTATATATATTTCCATTTATCATAACTGTTTACCATGATTGCAGGGACTAGGGACGGGATTTCTACTAAGGAAGGGTCGACAGAGTCCGATAAGGTCGATTATGAAGGCTCAGACGGAGGCGGCAAAATGACCCCGTAACTTCGGGAGAAGGGGTGCTCTCCTATCTTTTGATTAGGAAAGCAGCATTCGTAATGAAAGAAAAGACCAGTTACGGACTTGTACTCTACAACATAAAAAAAGAGGACTGAATCGGCGATCCTTCGAATAGTTTACTCGACCTTCAAAGTATTGTTCATCGCCAAGTAGGCTTCCTGAATATTCCGTCTCACTAACTGCGCATTCGAAATGGAAAGCGCGTATTCTGGTTATTTCTTCGGATTTCCTAAACCTAAAGTGGCACGAACTCGCTTTGGGCTTATATTCTCCTTCGATGCATGAATCCGATTCGGTGCGTATCTTCTTTACTTTCTTATGCGGCAGGTGGGCATATTGTAATAGGAATGAGCCATATCGGAAATACCCGGCGTAGAATGAGTGGAGCATACTAGGAATGCCGAATGCTCGCTCAGTGAGGGAGCTCTGTTGGAGCAGAGTGGGACTAGAAAGATGGAATACCCATGTCAGGCCACGTAAGGCCAATAGTTGAGGTACCTGGATCCAGACAAAACTCCAAACATGTAAGAATCTACCTTGAAGCAAGGTTTCTACTGGTTAATGCGTTCCACCCTATTGATGACAGGAGTCATATTATCAGCGATGTCAAGGCTCTCTAGGAAATGACCTGAATCAGGTTGGGGGCGTGGTCTGCAATTATTTTACCATGAAGCTAGCGGTCCAGAGCTTTAGTTGAGGTTCCATTACCAACTGTACAGCAATTCCAAATAACGTTTGGGCGTTACGTGGATATTCCCTTTGAACATTATGTCATTTGAACATCATGTCATTTTCATAGTTCAAATATTTCCTTTTATAGGCAAAAGAGATTATCCCTTGTTTGTTTTCTTTTTTTTAGATTATTATCAAGCTTAGTACAAGTCGGGCACACACCACATGCTTGAACTTCTTTTCCCCCCACCTGTCTACATTTGCCTAGTTTAGTTATGTCTCTCCTTTTCCTAATAAGTCGGATACATTCACACATATGCACCTAGCTAGACACTACATTTGCCTAGTTCAGCCATCTCTTTTTCCTCGTCATTTTTTATCATTAGTTGATACCACAGCTGAAAATTTTGGTCGAGACTACAACTTAATCATGCACGCCATATTCCTCCAAAATTCAGAAAGAGCTAAGTTTAGATTGTAAACAAACCACTATTTAGAGCTAATTCAGCAAGTAAAAGCTTCTGGAATAGTAGCACCTTAATTGGTTTATTGTGGAAAAGCTCATTTTATTTGTAAATGGTCTGAACATTTGGGGAGACATTTTTATTTTAACTTACATAAATGAACATCAGACCATGTTCCGTGAAGAATAATCTACAAACTGTTACAAGACACGTGCTTCATTTTTCAACTTGTCAAGGAGCTCGTCGACAGATGAAAGAATCACCCCTGCTTTCCGTTTTGGTGGTTCGTTGACCTCAATAACCTCCATGTCTGATCTAATATCTACGCCGAGGTCTTCAGGGGACACTTTCTTAATAACTTTAGATTTTGCCTTCATTATGTTGGGCAAAGTTGCATATCTTGGCTGGTTAAGTCTCAAATCCGTGCTGCAGTAAAGACAGAATTAATGGTTAACACAAGTTTATTCATTATAAAACAAATCCTTAAGTACTTTCCATTTCCAATATAGAATAATAAAATGTAAATAATATATTGAATTCATGGGCCTTACGTGATCACTGCTGGTAAATCAAGGCAGATGGTTTCAATTCCACCATCAACTTCCCGCTCAACAGTAGCTTTTTGTTTCTCTGTGTCCAATATAACCTGCCAAATTAAGAAATAAACCTTCAATATAAAATTTCAATTAAACAAACTAGTAAAACATGGGGCAATCAAAACAGTTAATTAACAAAAAATAGTTTCAGTTATTCGTAAACTATCGAAAAAGTGTTATCAAGTCATCTACTCAATGATTATTAGTCGTCCAAGTCGGTATCCTGGACTTGACTAGGAGCTACGATTCTATTAGGACGATTAGTCGTCAGCTAATCATGATTAGTCGGACAATTAGGGGGTGGGCAACCAGAAATATAATGGAATTGCTGCACAGCTTAGGACATTGGTTGCATCTGGGATGCCTTAGAGCATCTCCAACAGTTTTGCATTTGAGTTTGGCATCCTTGATTTTTGACAAAAAGCTTTAAAACTTGTCTCCAACAGTTTGGCAATTTACTTTGGCATTTTAGGAGAGTTGGCAAATAGAGGGTGAGAACGCGCATATATATGCGCGCCTCCGCGAGGCTTGGCACCGGATTTCTCGCGCGACGCCCGCGACTCCTCCCGCGCGATAGCCTACTCCTGCGCACGCAAGTTGTTGTTTGTACAAATGAAAAGCAAACACGTGTCCTCAACTCAAGCTCGCGTCGCGTATGCTACTGCGTACTACAAAAGGAAAGCAAACACGTGTCCTCCACATGAAAAAAGAATGGGACTTTACTGGCCAAACCTCTTGGAGATCGATGACGTGCTGCACGCTGGCAGCTGGATCGCAACAAGGAAGACTGTTTCCTGCAGGGCAGTAGCGAGAGGACCTGGGAGCAAGAAACGGCGGCGACCAAGACCTGGAACTGGCGGCGCGGAAGAAAAGAAAATGCCGGCGACCAAGAAAGCGCGCGCGACCAGGGCGCGAAGAACAGAAGCGCGGGCCAAACTAGCTGGGTCCACTATTTTTAGGTTTTGCCAAGTCAGTTTTGCCAAACTCTTGGAGACGGCCTTTTTTTTCATTTGCTAAATCGTTTTGGGAGTTGGCAAACAACAACAATTGCCAAACCAAAATTGCAAAACTGTTGGAGGCCACATGGGCTCTTGTTTTTCAGCCCAATTTGCAATCCTACATGCAGCCTCCACGCTAGAGTTATCTTCATGCTTGATTTGAACTCCAGAACATATAGATATTAGTATATATTTGGTATATTAATCCTCATATATATGGGATGACTAGGACCCACCAGGGTCACCCGATGACTAATCACAACTAGTTGCCTGGTTTGTCCCATGGCAACTAAGATCGACTAGACAACTTGATAGCATTGTTAAAAAAAAATCCTAAACATTCCTTTCCTAATGTGGCAGGATCTCATTTATCAACTAAAAGCACATATGTTGGTCCAGAGAAAGAAAAAGAAAGCTTCAAGTAAGTCAGGGATTGATTGAAGACTTGAAATATGTAAGAATTAAAAAATTCTTTTAACAATCTATATGCCACTAAGGCAAATTTGACAGTACAACAGTTAGTTCAAATCGAAGTGCAAGTTGATGGCAGTTGTATAGGTTATTATTAGTTCAAAGATAATAAGTTGGACAACAGAACACATTAAGATTTGGAAGAGCATAAGGCAAGAGTCCTTTTCATGGAGGCAAAGAGTAGGGAGAAGAAGGGTACCTTGGAGGCAAAGGTCCCTTGTGGCCACTGAAGCAATCCAGCTAGCATTTGTCCAGTTTGGTTGCAATCATCATCAATCGCCTGTTATTACAAAGAAAAGGACTCAGGAACATAAGGTTATCAGCAGATATACTCCTGACTTAAACTTGGTGACTCTTTACTAGAGGATGATAATATCTTTTTTTATTTATTTGTTGTTGCAACAAAAAGTGTCAAATTAATACAGGGAAAACATTTCCTTCAAGAAGTAATTTCAGAAGACTAAAACATGCTAACAAACAATTGATATTTCGTCAGGTCAAACCAAGTAAGCAACTAATGTCAAGAGGAAAGGCATAACTTTGGATGTCCATATGCTTCAGGCAACCCTCAAAACAGTTCCACATACAAACTCAAAGCAAAAATGTTTCTCAGGAAACGACTGATTGGTATGACAAAGCCATGACATGATGAAGTGGCTATTTACCGGTCTTGGACCACAGCAAATGCGATGGCTGTTTTCCTGTCTTGAGGAGGAACAGCTTTTGACATGTAGGGCTGTACTGGCCCTCACAGACAGATAAAGAACATTCATCTGTTTTTCTGAAACTTTAGCTACTACTATTATGGACTATGAAGAAAGCATAACACCAGGACCTAACAGGAAGAAGGTTTATAAATCTAAGGATATTGCATTGAGATGCTTTTCTACTTCGCACATACGGATGGTAAGTATTCTATTTGATTAAGTTCATACCATAAAAACTATGGTCTGCTGTGCATAAGTATATTGCAAAATAAAATCTGTTTGAGCACAAATGCACAATGAATGAAACAAAATGAGAACAGAGGTCTGATTACATTCAGCTTGTACCAATCATACCTTACTAACTAGAAAAGATTTACATTGTTGCTTGAAAATTGAGGAAGAGAGCAGAAACCAAAGGAAAACAATAATGGACACCAAAGTTAAAAGTACTGTAACGTCCGGCAAGCTCACATATCCTCGATTTGATAACCAAGCTAATTTTCTGTCGCCCCAATTGCAATCCAGAACATGCAGATGCTTCTCACGGTTTTACCCCAAAAAATAATCTTAACTCCACCTTGTAGTACGTAGAATCAATCTAAATTCGCAAGAGATCATACACCCAATCTCCAACAAATCCCACATGTAGGTTTTCCAGATAAGCACATTGGGTCTAGCTGGAGAATAATCGCAACAAACTGTGTACTACTAGTGCGTCAAAAAAACCAATCATCTCGTCCAACCCCAATCTACAGTTGTGATTCTTGAGCTGTGAAATGAAATTAGCAGTGCAGTGGTAGTCAGGAATCAGGATAGTGAGAGCGGGCACCTGCTTGCCGAGGATGACGAGGCCGGGTTTCTCCTGGAGCGCGACGGCGCGGAGGATCTTGGCGACGGCGAGCGGGAGGAGGGGCCGTTTCGGGTCCGGGTCGTGGAGCACGTGGACGGCGCGGTCGGCGCCCATGGCGAGCGCGGTGCGGAGCGTGTCGGCGGACTGGGCGGGGCCGACGGTGGCGGCGACGACCTCCGCGGCGGCGCCGGCCTCGCGGAGACGGAGCGCCTCCTCGACGGCGATCTCGCAGAAGGGGTTCATCGACATCTTGACGTTGGCCGTCTCCACACCCGTCCGGTCGGGCCTCACGCGCACCTTGACGGCGTAGTCCACCACCCGCTTCACCGCGACCAGGATCTTCATGGCGGCGGCGCCCCTCTTGGCCTCTCTCTGTTCCTCCTCGCCGTCACTGGGAGTGAGGGGGCGTGCTCTGCTATCCCACTACTCTGCTGCGGCGGAGTTGCGAGTTGGAGCGTCTCACTATTTCTGACTCAGCAGTCAGCAGTCGTCACCAACCCGCCCAGGCGCCCATCCCGTCTCGTGTCTTGCGTGCGTGCGTGCTTTAAGTCGAGGCTAATCTTGCCATATCAGACCAATATATTGAAGGACAATGATAAGGCGCAACGGTCTTGCCTCAAACCTCAACATGGTAATGGTTTGGTTTCAAACCGGATTTTTGGTTTGGTTTCTTTTATTTAGGTCTATAAATAGTTTAGGTGGAAATAGATTGAAGTGTAAGAAGCTAGTTTGGTTTGGGATAGATTTAAAATCGGTTTATGATTTTTGTACTGGATGAGGTTGTAGCTGGGGTAACAACTTCATACTAATGTTAGTATTCCTATTGTGTATTACTGGAATTGTTTTTCTATAGAAAAACGGCCATAAATCATAGCAAGACATCATGCTACTGTCATGCTGATGTCGACAAGCTAGCAACAAGCAAAGCACGCACGGACGGTGCACAATGCACACGCGTGGGAGGACGCGTGATGCATGGTGCCTCAGTTTAGCAACGTTGTGATGTGCCTTGGTTTATTGCTTTGTTGCCCGCCCGCTGGAGTTTGGTTCGATTGGTTCAGTTTATGTAGATGACGGGTTGGATTGGAGTGGGTTGATTTGGATCCTAGACCATTACCAGGTTGACTCAAACCCTGTCGTCCACCATCGGCCCTCGTCCTCGCCTGTGCTCTCACCCAATATCTTACCACGCCACCACAGCACGTAGGGTTATAGTGCCCACTATGGCATTCTCCCCCTCCCCCTCCCCCTCCCGCATATTGTCTTGAGCTCCGACCATAGCCTTGTTCTTCCTTAGCGAGTTTTGGCCACGAGTGCTCTATCTACGACCTAGCTGAGCTGCTTCCACCTCCATCGTCGCCAGAAACTCTAAGTCACACTTCTACCGCCCCCACCATCTAGTCGTCTTACCTCTCTAGAGCCTCTTCTCTTCTAAGCCCGCTAGAGTTGGGGAAGAGGCTGGATCAAGATGGCAACATGCATAAACACACTAGGTTTTGCCAATCCAAACCTATATCCATTAAAAAAACTCAGGACTTATCAGGTTTGATTTTGTGTCCAAATCCATGCTCATCTGGTTTGTGAGTACCCATCGGGTTACACATGCCTACAATTAGGGATGAAAATAGGACAAAAAAAATTCTCTTATGAATCAATACTACTCAATTCAACGTCACATGCACAAAATCTATATGTGCCCTAGGAGTTTGAATAGCCCTATCCCATCTATTTTATATATAGTGCCATGAGTGCTCCACTCTGCTAGCGAGATGAAACAAATTTAATTACTTACGTTGCAGAGTGCACGCAGCAGTAGGCTGCAACAATGCCTGCTTAATGCTAACTTTCTTTGTGTGGCCCAGTAGTGCTGGTTTGGCCCAATAGCACCTAATTTGTATTTCTTTCATCTTCCATATTTCTTAAAATTTTGTTTTCAAAGGTAAATAATCAAACTTAATATTAATATTGTCATAGCACTAGTCATGTCAGGTAGATATTTTTCAATAATAGACCGAGTTTAAAAAACCCACAGGTTTGTGGGTTTGAGTATTAAACTCCCAAACCCATGCCTACAAACCTGCTGGTGAAAGGTCCTAATGGTTAGAGGGAGTGAATAGCCTACAAAAATCTCCTTCAAACACACTAAATACACAGGTTAGTAAATAAGATGGTGAAATAGGTGTTGCACTAGTCTAATGAGGGTTGCAAGCCTTACTATCCGATTCTAGTAACCTAATACACTAATCCACACACAAGCACCCTAATACACTACTTGCTTGAAAGTAAATCAAAGAGAGGGAACTGAGAAAGTGCAAATCGTGCTTTCAGGATGAAGTACCAATCACCGTCTTGGACAATTCAATAATGATCCGGTGGGGTGATGCAATCAATCAATAGACGCCAAGTGATCTCGGATCATCCACACAAGAAAACCAAGACACTGATTTTTACCGAGGTTCACGTGCTTGCCAACACACTATGTCTTCGTTGTGATGACACACTCACTTGGGATTCGGTGGCTAATTGGCACGACACCAAGCCTCCAGGCTCCGCAAGAATCACCACAAGATGAGAGCAACACAAGTCACGAGCAATCTACTAGAGTACCTTTTATAATCTCCCACAGGGACAAGGTTAAGAACCCCTCTCAAATCCTCCAGAATGGCCAAGAACTATCTTCAATCTTGATCTACTCTGGCTTCACTGCTCCAACCGTCTAGGTGGTGGCAACAACCAAGAGTAATAAGCTCTCACGCAACAAGAACGCTCACTAGTACCACTAGATAATCAATCACTTGTCAAATGCACTAGGAGCTCTCCCAATCACTCTTTAGATCAAGTAATAAGCATGAGAACAGAAGGGAGAAGTTTGCTTAGCTCTAAGGGATGTCCGAGGATGCAAAGTGTCAAGAGAGACTTCCTAAAGTCGGCCACACACCTTAAATAAGCGCTACACAAAGCACCAACCGTTACTCTCAAATTAGCCTTTCCTGGGTACTAACCAGACGCTAGAGTCAGGGCAATTAGACGTGTCCGGCGTGGCGTACAGTCACCCGATGGCCACCATGTGGCCACAGATTTATCCTTGCCAGCTCATCTACAACGGCTAAAAACAATAGCTCATGCTATTAAGATCGATCAGACATGCCTAGCATTCGCTCACTGAAGCCCTCACACGCGCTCTTCCTTGCAACTTCACCAGATGCATCCGTAGACATGACCGGGCGTCCAGCCACCAGAGTCTAGTCGCAACTAAGAGAGGCCCAAAACGCGCATTTTCTGACCGGACGTGTCCACTGTCACCTGACCGGATGAGCCCGATGTTCGATCCACTTTGACTTCGCTCCGCCACCCCAGTTCTCGTTGACCGGACACGGCACTCGAGCGCCCGGTCTACCAATGTCCGATCACTCCTAAAAAACACCCCAGACACCTTCATTGACCGAATGTGTCTGGCCACCACCAGGACAGCGTCCGGTCACCTCTGAGTGACTCTTTTCTCTTATGAAAATCGCCAAGTCCTGTCTCGCAAGCTTGGAAGGTGGGATTTAGACCCAAACCCATTGAACCCTTGCTCTCAACCACCAACACCAAAGTGTCTCTCTGCTTGTGCGCGCGTGTTAGCATTTTCAAATGATTTTTTAAGGATTTGTTAGCACACTAGATTCTAATCCAAATGTAAGTAAGTAATCACCTAGTTGCACTTAGACAACCATTTTCACTGCGAAATCATCACTGTTAATAGTACGGTTATCGATTCTAAACCTGGCCATCAACTTATCTACACTCCTATGGCCGGTGAAATGGAAATCCTTAGTTTATACCTTTCCTTCCCGCTTTCCATTTCATCTTTTCTCTCTTCTTCTCATGTGGAGCACTTAATCTTATGAACATCCCACCTTCACCTTATATGCTCACTCTACCTTGATTTAGACCATCCTCTCTAATGCTACACACTTAATAAATAGTATTAGTCCATAGGCTTCATCAATTAGCCAAAATCAAACTAGGGACTTCCACCTAGGTTTGACTTTTTACCGATTAATAAACCCATGGGTAAAAATATTGACCCATACCTCTACCCTAGTAGAGTAAAAACCCATCAAATTTCAGGTTGTGGCTACCCGTTGCAAATAGACGACACGATAGTGAGGAGACGAACTTACCTTAAAACCCTGACTCCAGCCTCCGATGTTGGTGAGGTCCTTGCTAAAACCCTAGCCACGCAGGCACAAGCACATGTGTGGTCGAGTATGGGCAAATGGGCAGTGGCATGTCGTGCGTCGTCCTTTGGCTGACCCACGTTGTTTGCTTGTCCACGGGCGTGACCAGTCATCTAATAGACTACGAATGAACTCAATTGTATATTCTTTGGACAAACTAGCAATCGGTAGGTTGGTTTTATAATCTTGGATATGGAAAATGGGTTGCATTTCATAGAAATATATGTATCCTTGGGTATGGAAAATGGGTTGCATTTCTTTCACTCCGCACTTGATTTGCAAATAAACCTGCCTTTGATGTGCAAAAACAATTTCAAAAACAGAACCACTTCAAAGACAACATTCTGATCATCCATACTGCACTCCATCTTTGACTTGATTTGCCTTTGGTTGTCGCCAGCTCTTGATCACATCCTCTACCTGGCTCATTTTGGTATCCAGCTTGGTGGTTTTAATTTCTTATCCAAGAGCTTCACCTCCTTAAGGTTGATCAAGTGTTCGAAGCCCTCCGAATATGAGGGATACTGGCATGGCTCCTCCGAACATGAGGGATGCTGGCATATGAGCAGGACAAGGGGTGACCTCAATTCCTTGAGCTCAACCAGACTAGAAGTGCGGCATGCTCCTGACTCCTGACTCGATGTCAGTTCTCATAAGGGGGTGTTCGTCTAGTGGAATAAACCGGCTGATTTAGTGTAACACCCTAAAAATCATTTTCGGAATTTAGTAATTAATCTTGTTCTCTTCTATTTAATTTCCATGGATTACCTAGAGAAATAACAATTTTCATAATTATTAAAATTAAATATAAGGTTTTAGAAACATCTTTGTTGCATACATACTGGTGCATAATTTCATGTATGAGTGTAGGGCTAGCTTTGAGTGGCTTGAATTCAAACTTGGTTTGAATTTGAGCAAGTTTTACAAAATTCAGAAAATAGAAAAGCTTCTCTTTTTCTCCCTTTCTCATTTCCAGCCCACGACCAAAGCCGGCCCGGCCCTTTTTCCTCTCCCCTTCCCTTTTCTCCCGCACGCGCAGCCCACACCGAGGCCCAGGCCGCGGCCTGCTCGGCCTCCCCGTTTCCCCCTCGTATCGGCGCGCTGGCCGCCGATGGGCCTCCGGCCCAATCCGCCCTTGCGCCCGGCCTGCCCCGTCGACCGCCGCGCGCTGACCGCCCGGGCCCGCTTGTCGGCGCGCCCGCGGCAGCTGCAGCCCGGCCCCACCCGTCGGCGACCGCCGCCTTCCCTACCTCCGGGTCGGCGCCGCGCCCGCCCGGCGCCACCTGGAAACCGCCGCCCGCCGAGTGGCCATAATGGCCACTCACCCGCCCTGGGCGGCCCCTAGTGGCGCACCAGCGCCCCTCCACCGCCTCCCCCGGCCTATAAAGCCAAGGCCGAGGCCCCGGAGCCCCCTTCCCACTTCGCCGTCCGTTCCCGCACCGCCGTCCCGTCGGGAGCCACTCCGGCTGCCGCTCCGCTGTCGGCCGCTGCGCCGCCCGACCGGCTGGAAGGTGACGCCGCCCCGACCCGGCGCCACCCCGCCCTCTCTCTCTCCTTTCCCCGCGAGTAAAAGCCTCACGAAGTCCTTCTCTCTCTCTGCCGATCGCCGCCGCCGTCGACCTCGTCGTGGTGAGCCCCCCCCGCCCGGCCGTGGCTTTGTAAGCGCGTCCGCCGTGCTCCCCGCCCGTCGCCCGAGTGCCTCGCCCGCCGCGTGCGTGGCCCGGCGCGCCGCCCGGCTTGCACGCCGGCGAGCTTCGGCGCGCCCCGCCATGGCCGGTCCACGGTGGACCCGTGGACCGAAAGCCCAGCGCCCGGCCCGCACCGCGTCCATGGACCCGGCCCAACCGCCAGCGGTGCCACGTGGCGCCGTGTCGGCATCCATCCGGCAGCCGCCGCGCATTTTGCGCAAAAGCCCCTGGCTTTTCCGGAAACCAACCCGCAGTCCACCCCAGTTCAAAAATAATTATGTTTTGGCCCTGTTTTCTTACGATCTAACCCCTGCAGTTTCCAAAAATAGGACCCGCCGTCCCTATCACGTTGGAAATTCAGTTTTAATTATTTTAAATCCGAAAATAGTTCTATTTATTTACAGAATTGCCACTGCACCTTATTTTCTTCATATCTTTCACGTTTTAAATCCGATTTGGGTGATTCTTTCGCTCACGTGATCGTAGCAATGAGTAGAATAGTTTTATAAACTTTTTACCCTCAGTTTATACTGTTTGGTGTAATATTCTAATAGAAGTATATTTTGCTTGCATGTGATGGTTGTCTGGATGTCTTGCTTGGTGATGATCTTGCGTATAGAGGGCGAGGTTTTCGAGGAGCAAGTGATCGAGGAGCTGTACCAGGATCAAGCTTGTGATCAAGGCAAGTATAGCCTATGGTTTTCCTTGTTACCCAGCAATCATTAATCACTTTATTCATGTGCATGTGTCTAAATTTGATATACCCTAAGGCCATGACTAGCTACCTTTGATCTACATTCCTTGTTACCTATGGGGGGTTTTTGCATCTTAGATATACTAGTTGCTACGCTCGCTAATGGCACTTTATAATCTTGACTTATGGTTATATGCAACAATGGTTAAAACTTACTTTTTAACAACAAAGGGGGCTGGAGCTTGGACTCTTATACTCCAGCTGCTCTCCATAAGGACTTACACTTAAAGCGGCAACCCAGGAGATCCGTACATCCGGGAGAATCACATGGCTCTGATCTTAGCTGTATAACTAGTTTTCTCTAGCTAATTAGTAGTTACCGAAAGGCGCAAGAGGGGGGCCTAGGTTGCAGAATGGCTTCTTGCCTGTCAAGATGTGTAGCTGGGCTGCGGTCATTTGTGCACCGAGTCTTGAAGGGGGGCTCCATTCGCCTAGCTGTTGAAACCTCGCGGCTACTAATTTGTTAGGGTTACTAGTGAAAGGCTTCGTAGTGAAACCCTGCCACACTTCCATAGAGGAGGTGATGTGGGCTTTGCAAACCCCGGCATATGGGAATCACGACTTCCGGTTAAAGTTGTACAAACTCTGCAGAGTTCTTAAATCTGATATATCAGCCGTGCTCACGGACACGAGCGGCCTGGATCCTTTTCGTATAGCAAAGTACATGGTTGGTTTTGGTATAACTTAAATGTTGCTGTTATATCTAGTTTACACATGGGATATGGGTTTTCTCACTATGTTTAGTAATTAAAGATAGATTAAAATATGAATAACTAAAATGCTAACCGCAGTCAACCGAGTCAAGCTTTTGAGCCTTGCATCCCCCATGGTTATACTTGCTGAGCATGGTTCGCTGACGCTTGCCTTATAATCAACAAAATTCCGGACGGGTACCAGACGAGGAGATTTATGAGGAGTTTCCCGAAGATGTCCAGGACTTCTGAGGAGAGCGTACCACCAGTCGGTGTCCCCGTGGGATGGAGTCTTCTCTTTTACGTATCCGCTATGTAAATAAAGCCGTTGGCAATGATGTGTCAGACTTGTTGAAGTGATGTAATAAGTTATATACGCTGTTCGTGCGATGATAATGCTTCAATTTGTAAATATATGTGGTTTGGGACTTTCTGGGCCCACATATATTATTCCTCAGTTTTATTTATAAAACTGGGTGTTACATTTAGTGTGAGAGGAAAATACTGTTTGAATGACAGCTCGCAGAAGATGCTGTATAATTAGTGACCATCAATGCGAAGCCTGTAAAGTTTTATTGTGACGAGGCTGTAAATATAGGAAAAAATTGGATCCATACCATCAAAATAATTCAGTTCTCCAAATATAATAGTATCAAAATAATTCAGTTTATATGTATAACATCAAAAGATATACTCCCTTTATCTCAAATTATAAGACATTTGACTTTTTTGACTCTAACTTTGACCACTCATCTTATTAAAAAAATTATACAAATATAGTCAAATTTAAGTCATGCTTGAAGATCTTTTATCCATAAAGCAAACCACAACAAAATAAAGATGTTTTGCATAATTTTTTTGAATAAGACAAATGGTCAAACTTAGTGGTAAAAAAATCAAACATCTTATAATTTGAAGTAGAGGAAGTATTTTTTTAGCTGTTTGGCACATGTGTGAACTCAGCGTCTAGATTTATTTTTCTCGAGGTATGAAATCTAACTGCACTCCAAGAAGGCATCTAGATGTTGAGAAGACCGGGATCTTGGGATGCCTGTTTGGGACAACACTTACACAGTTCTTTGCATAGCTTGTTCTGGTTGATAGATTTAACACTAAGTTGATGTTGAGAAAAAGGCATCTAGGTGTTCATGATAGCCCTCTTTGTGTGATGTGTGAAACTAGAGAGGAGGAGACTACTGAACATATCTTTTTGACATGTCCTTTCGCAAGTCAGTGCTGGTGTTGAATCATTTTCCGATGGGATGTATCCCTCAACCTGCGTGATAGATTCATCGACGCTTGGCAGTCTCAAAGCCTCACATTCTTGACAAAAGCTTCCTAGATTGCGGCATGCGAAATTTGGAAGATAAGAAATGACAAGTTCTTCCAAAGAAATGACCCCTCTCAATCTCGTTGGTTTTGTAATTTAAAAAATCAATTTTTTAACTGGTCGGTTAGATTCAAGATAGACCTTAGATTAGACTTTTGCTTTTGGTTGTATGCTTTTCAGTTAATTCTTGCTGCATATTCCCTTTACTCTTGTTTTAATACTACATGTTTGAACACTGTAGGGATCAGCCCCCACAGTTTTTGCATAAAAAATGGAGCACAAAATTTGCAGTTAAAAATCTAGAAGATGTATGGTTACTCCTCTTAAAGTTTAGTCATGTTTCATTGAATGTTTGATATAGAGTTTAGTCATTTTTCATTGAATGTTTGATACTAATTAGGAGTATTAAATATAGATTAATTGCAAAACTAATTACATAGATTGAGACTAATTTAAAAAATAATATAATAAACCTAAATAATTTATGATTTGATAATGTGGTGCTATAGTAAATATGTGCTAATATAGATTAATTAATATTAATAAATTTGTCTCACAAATTAGCATTCATCTCTGATTAGCTCATGATCAATTTAGAAAAATAATATTATGATATTGAATGTGACAAGGACTAAACTATAGCCTCAAAATCAAACACACCTACAAGTTTTAGTGCCTCGAGGAAGTCAAACAAACTTTTGAAAATAGATAGACAAGCGCTCACCTAGTGCATTAGCGTAGTAATTAAACCATACTTGTAGTAAGCTGAGTCTAATCAAACGGTCAACAGGAGTATTATTGCAGGTGGCATGGCTCGGCTGCCAGCGCTGCTCGTCGTGGCGGTCTTGGCGTTCGCCGCCGGTGGCTCATGTGGCTTCGAGTTCCAAGAGGCAACCATCGACAGCATCCAGCTCGGCTTCAAGAACGGCAGCCTGACGTCGACGGCACTCGTCCGCTTCAACCTGGACCAGATCGCCCGCCTCAACCCGCTGCTGCACGCCGTCATCGAGGTCAACCCCGACGCGCTCCGCCAGGCGGCGAGCGCGGACGCCGAGCGCGCGTCTGGCCACCGCCGGGCAGCCGCCAGCCTCCACGGTGTCCCCGTGCTGGTCAAGGACCTCATCGCGACGCGTGACCGGCTGAACACGACGGCGGGGTCGCTTGCGCTGCTCGGGTCCGTGGTCAGGCGTGACGCCGGCGTCGTGGCCCGGCTGCGGCGTGCCGGCGCCGTGGTGATTAATTGGCAAGGCCAACCTCCGGAGTGGGCAAACTTCTGCAGCGGCCGCGGCACGGGGCAAGGTTTTGGGATTCAAATGCAAAAACAATTCGGGGCTTGCCGAAATGGACGAAATTCGGAAATTCGGATAAATTCGGACCGAGATTCAGCTGTTCGACCAGTCAAAAAATTCAAATTTTGACAAAATTTGGCCAAATTTTGACACACATTCATAGTTGCATGCAGTTACACAAATGGGACTCCTATGATTTAATCGCTGAATCACGTAACCATCCAAGGAACAAATATAGAATAGGAGAGGGAAAAGAAATCAGAAAGAACAGAGCGCATCTGCGTGTCGCCATTTCAGCCTCCGGAACCTCCATGAGCAGCAGATTGAACAAGCTGCTTGAAGGGAATGGATGGAGATGGCCGCGAGGGAGCCAAGCAGGAGTCCGAAGGCGACTTCAGGCAGTGCCGCGCCGCTGGTGTTGCTCCGGCGCCGCCGCTCGCTAGCAGCCAGCCGCCATGGGAGAGGATAAAATGAGTAGCTCTAGGTTTACACAGTGAGTTCGTGCTTTTTCTAACCAAGGGAATGTATCCTAGACTGTCATGGGCCTTGGGCTGAGTCCAAAATTTAAATTAGGCCGAAGTTTTTAACCGGTTTCATTTTATCTTGGGCCCAACCGAGATGGACAAATTTCACTGAAATTCGGCCCATTCGGCCCGAATCCCAGAACCCGCGACCACCGTGTTTTTCCTTATGCTATCGCGAGCTGCTTCTTGGTTTGCTTCCCTCCAAACTTTTGTGGTGACTCTGTGCAGGACCCTTACGTGCTCTCGGCGAGTCTGTGCGGTTCGAGCACAGGCTCGTCGATAGCGGCGGCGGCGAATATGGCGGCAGCGACATTGGGGACTGAAACAATGGATTCCATACTCTGCCCGGCGTCACGGAACTCGGTGGTAGGGATCAAGCCCACGGTTGGGTTGACAAGCCGCTCCGGCGTCATCCCCTTCTCTTCGCAGGATACTGTTGGGTAGGTACTTCTCTGATTCCATTGTTGCCACAGCTTTTACTGTTTGACATTTTCATACCCTTTTCAGTAACTCTAATAATTTGTTTGTGGCTATTGGATTTTTCACAAACAAATTGTTAACCTGGTTCTACATGAATCAGAAGAAAGAGTTCCCACAAAAAGAAGTTCTTGAACTTTACAACTAATTTTGACTTCAAATAATGCAGACCAATATGTCGCACGGTGGCAGATGCGGTCCATGTGCTGGATGCAATAGTTGGCTATGATGCCCTTGATGCTTCAGCCACAAAAGCTGCATCAAAGTACATACCTCCAAATGGTTACAAGCAGTTCTTGAAGATAGATGGTCTAAGTGGCAAGCGAATTGGTATACCAAATGGATTCTTCGATTTCGCAAATGGAACAGTGCGGCATATTGTGTATAAGCAGCATGTGCATACAATGAGGTAAATATTATTATTATCGGCAGTCTAATTTATTATATTTTCTATACTCGCCCTTTTTTGCATTGATCACACAACTCCAAGCACATCACAAAGATATTACAGATTGTATAACATAGATGACTTTGACCAGTCAAGACCAACTATACCTTTTCCGTTGTTATATTCCCTATCACAAGATGGTGCGATATGTACATCAATGTAAGGTGTATTTGAATACATCGTGAGAGAAATGAAGTCAAAATCCTGTTTGAAACACTTTTCACCTCAATACACCTTACATTGATGGAGTATTCTCAATAATTGAGCAGACATTTTCTTATTACTTATGTGGTCTCAACAAACTTTTTTAACCTTATCTTCATCAGAAGGTGTGGGTCCATAAGTAACATTGTTTCATTCCAAAGTCAAGTCCCTATCTTACCAAACTTGTACTCATCTGTATATGCCCACCCATTTCTTATGAAATCGGCCTGATGACCTAAGAAATTATTTTTATTTGATGTCTACTCTTGTTTCAAGGCAACACGGAGCGACTGTGATTGAGAACCTTGACATAGCAAATTTGGGTGTCATATTGAATATTACAACAAGTGGACTGCTAACTGCATTAACAGCAGAGTTCAAGTTCAACCTAAACAACTATTTGTCTAATCTATCATACTCGCCTGTCCGTTCTCTGGCAGAAATAATAGCATTCAACAATGCTCATCCTGTTGAGGTCAGCTCCAACCTATATATTACTGCACTCTTCCTTCCAAGTTACCTACATATTCTAAAGATTGCAAACAATTAGGTTCATATTTTAACATATTGAAGTCTACAAATTTAATAATCTCTTCAGAACATATAGATTGTTCTAGTCGATCAATGAGTAACAAAAATTTGGACTAATGGACTTTAGGAGAAGCTCAGAGAGTATGGGCAGCAAGTCCTTCTGATTTCAGAAAACACAACCGGAATTGGTCCCCGGGAGAAGGCTATAATTCGTCAGCTAGAGGAGCTATCAGAAAATGGTGTCGTCAAGCTAATGAATCAACACCAGCTTGACGCAATTCTTACTCCTAATTCAGACGCGACCCCTCTCATTGCCTACATTGGCCTTCCTGGCGTTGTGGTGCCGGCAGGGTATGATGAGCAAGGTGTTCCGTTCAGCATTTGCTATAGTGGCCAAGGGTTACGAGCCGAGGTTGATCGAGATGGCCTATGCATTTGAACAGGCTACCAAGGTGCGCAAGCCTCCAACGTTCAAGAATTGAACATTCATCAGTTCTGATGGCGTGCGTTTGGGTGTGCATTTCTCATTACCTTGTTTCGAACATAGGTAGCAGAGTACTAATAAAGACACACCCTTATTCCATTTATAGACTATGTGTTTGATAGGGATGTTTGAAATGCAAAATTGTGTACTATGTACATCCATGACTGTTCAAATGATGGATCTTATGAGTGTTTTTATCACCTTTTCTCGACAATAGGGTCAGTGATTGTTCCAGTGATAGACGTCGGTTCTACGCTATAATTATATGAAATGGGCTTACTAAGAAAAACCGCGACACCATCATCACAATCTCTCGATCAGCGTGATCATGTGAACTTGCTATCTATATGTCACTCCTGCATATTCGTCACCAGTATTGTATCAGAAGCAAAAAAAAACCGTGAACAACTTTCTAACTTGTTCTCAAACAAAATAGAACATGTTAATTAAATCTTCATGCGCTGGAGCTTTCATTGCAGGCCGATAGAGCTAGGTTTTCAAATTTGCTCACCGCAGTCCGGTGTGGGCACTGGAAGCCCCACACGAGTGATACTCTAGAGGGCATGCTTTCAATGTTCTCTAGGTGTTGCACTCACTAAATCTGTCCGGTGCTAGCATGGGAGAAGACATGAGAGTGACTAACAGTAACAGGATAATGGCTAGTTGTGACTTAGCCATTAGCACTCTATGCTCATTGGAGTGCTCTATGCACGTGCAGAATACCTTATCAGCTCACAACCGGTAGTTGAGTGTGCGAGCTTATAAATAGGGGTTGTGGACGGCTATGCCACTCTCTTAATTAGAACCTTAGGTTGATAACTGCACATATTAGAGCTTGAGAAACACACCAGAATCACTTGGCTCACTTTAAGATCGATTTCTCTAAGATTGGGCATAATCTAGTGCACTGTAATTGAGTGTTTGCATCTTTTGACACTAGGAAATCATTGTTGCTGAGGTAATTTTGTTACTCTGAGCTTGGAGATCATTGGGTTCTCCTTTGTGTCCCTGCCTTGTGTCATATTCACGTAGGTGACCACCATAGGAACGACAGCCCAAGCCTCGTAGGTGATACGAGAGATGTTGTCTTCCAAATGCCTTCACAAGTGAATCTTGCACCTCGCCATCAATATGAATCTGAAGGGGACAATGATGTCCATCCAATAGTTCGTCCTTGAATACTTCTCTGAGATGAGATTGTCGGTGTTTTGTCACCGATCGCCTGCCACTGGGGTACCCGAGACGGTCTTTTGTTCGGAGGGGTGTCGGCGTATGCAGGAACTCAATAATAAACGCAGGTAGACACGATTTATATTAGTTCGGCACCCCGGAAAGTCACGATGTCCTACGTTTAGTTGTGGTGGGTAGTATATCGCGCCCTGCGCTCTTGAGACCGTGAGGCCTCTTGTGGTTGTGGTTATGATTTGAGGTTTGTTGTGGTTGCCGATCTAGGGAGCCCTGCCCTCCTTTATATAGTCTGGGGGGTGGGAGTCCTATTCGGTTACAGAGTAGAGATCCTAGTAGAATTGCATGTAACTAGTCCTAGTAGGATTACATGAAAGGAATCCTAATTGGACTAGGTCTTCTTCTTTCTTCTCCGTGGGGAGCCCCGTGGGTCCCCCATTCGATAGAGATCATTTGGGTATTATATGGTAGTAGTGGGAGAACCGCTTGATGATGAAGAACTTGTTGCCTATGTCCTAAATGTCTTAGACGTATAATTCAATTCATTGGTGTATACATCAAACTCATGGAGATTGTAGCGTACTGATGATCAAAGGGCATGGTCCGAGCTGCCCATCAAGTCCTCAGCAGAAGTCCATGCCTTCTTTAGGGCGTCTACTTATTCCATCATCAGCAACGGAAGAAGGGTCCTCTTCTGGATGGACCAATGGGTGCATGGTCAATGTTTGCAAGACCTAGCACCATTGCTCATTGTGTTTGTCAGCCGCAGACACATCTCTTCGGAGACAGAGGCCTTGGCCCTGCATAATGGCAATTCGTTCTGCCGGTTGCAAAGTGGTCTAATAGTGTCAGCAATCGAGGACTACCTCATGGTCTGGGACCACATGCAGCAGACTTAGCTTTCCGATTAGGAAGACTAGCTGGATGGCGATGGTTGGCAGATGAAAACTACCCTTCACGCTCAGCATACTTGGCCCTACACTCCGCCTCACACCCCATCCAAGACTGCGACCGAATATGGGAAAAACCTAGGCACCACTGTGAGTGAAGCTATTGCTTTGGACAGCTGATAAGAGATAGAGATATGGCCTATACACCGTGGAAAACTACTTTTTATGCGACCGGAACTAGAGACAATCGACCACATCATCGCATCTTGCTCTTTCTCCAAGCAAATTTAGTGGAACATCCTATTGTTCCTTGGGGTCGACAACTCACAGATCAGAGGGGACACCATCCTCTCCTAGTGGGAATCATGGAGGGAACGTTGGAACAAGGACAAGCGCTAGGAAGAGCCGGCCAACTCCTTATTTCATGCTTGTAGCATGGAAGTTGTGGAAGGAACACAATGCAAGGTGTTTCCGTTAGGCAACAGCAATCATTGTGTAGCTACTGGCGGTGATCCGACACTTCGCAAGCTTGTGGGTCGATGTAGGAGATGCTGACTAGTAGCATAATGCTCAGTCAACTAGGGAGGAATGAGCGTATAGTTACACTTGTTGTCCTCCCTGGTGGGCTAGGGATTAGGCGCGTCGTGTACTTATTCTAGTTTTCTCGTCTTAATACAAAGATACACAAGCCTTGTGCGTATTCATGAAAAAAAATCATTGGTGTTGGCTCTTGTAACCAGGGTAGACCCCATTACTATCTCTAAATTGTACTTTTGTTGTGTTGAGTTGAGTTTTGATAAGCGATGGCGGTGCTTCATGATGGTTGGTAGGATTTAGCAGACCAATCTTCTTCGAGGCCTAGCTGGGCTAAATCCTACCAATCAATCATGCCCTAAGAGGGCGATTGCTTTGTTGCATGGCTGAGGCCTGGCTGACATCCAGAACGAGACGATTGAACCTAATCCTACTCATGCAAAGAGGTATGATTGATTTGAATGCCCATTGGATCTAGGTTGAGCCGGACTACTTTTGGTTAGCTAAAGCAAGGATAGATGGCGGTTTCGTATTAGCCCTAGCATATGATTAAGTGCATGCACACAGGAGCCTAGCCATGGAAAAATAATGGATTTCTGATTCATTTCTTGGGAACCAAACATTATTGTCATTTTTGCATGATTAGGACTACCCAGTATCTGATTCCTCGTGAGCCAGGTAATATGTTAGAAGCCAATCACATAGTGTTTGGTAGGGACTCCTTTGGAGGAGTCAGAGCTATCTGCAGGAGCTATTTTTCATTGAAAACGGCTCCTACTACTAAATGTTTGATAGGGCTCATCCAGATAAGCCAATGCCAGAGTTGTGCACTAGAGCCCTACCAAATAGGACTTAAATCTCCATCTTCTTTACAGGACTTGAATCTCCATCTTCTTTATATTTGTCTATTGTGGGTTATTATTGAGTAACTGGCTGTCATTCCATTCCAAAATTGGAGAAAAAAAGCATGTTCTGGTAATGATAACCTCCTTGTCTTCAACGATGGTGACAAGGAAAGGATACCAGTAGCCAAATGGAAGCTAAGGGATCAATGTTTTCCTACAGGAAATCTGACATTAATTCTCATAGACTAGGTCCAATATGTTTGTGGCCTGCCAAATGGAAGAACACAGAAGCAGAAATAGAATTCCACACCGTATATATATATATATATATATATATATATATATATATATATATATATATATATATCAGTCACGAGTCAAATGCCCATTATCGTTCTCGCCGGCACAGAACTACTAGACAGTGAGAGCATGGCCCGACTACGGCTGCTGTTGCTCATGGCGGCCGTCCTCGCGCTCACCGCCGGCACCTGCCGTAGCTTCGAGTTCCAGGAGGCCACCCTAGACGCCATCCACCTTGGGTTCAAGAACGGCAGCCTGACGTCGACGGCACTCGTCCAGCACTACCTGGGCCAGATCAGCCGCCTCAACCCGCTGCTGCACGCCGTCATCGAGGTCAACCCTGACGCGCTCCGGCAGGCGGCGCAGGCAGACGCCGAGCGGGCGCGGCGGGCGTCGTCCGGTGACGGCCGGATCGCCGGCGGGCTGCACGGCGTGCCCGTGCTGCTCAAGGACAACATCGCGACGCGCGATGTGCTCAACACGACGGCCGGCTCCTTGGCGCTGCTGGGGTCGGTGGCAAGGCGTGACGCCGGCGTGGTGGCCAGGCTGCGCCGCGCGGGCGCCGTCGTGCTCGGAAAGGCCAACATGGACGAGTGGGCCAACTTCCGTAGCGCCATCGGCACTGGCGGGTGGAGCGCGCGTGGCGGGCAGGGCAAGGTGAGTTTTGCTGGCTTTTCTCTTTCATTCGAAGAATTATATAGGTATAGGCCTTCCAAGGTCATAGTTTTTGCAACGAAATCTTGCCGACATTGTAGGTATAGACGTATAGTACGTACGTGCACTCGTAATGTCGATCGAGGTAAGAGCAAGTCTTCCGTGCTTTTAGCTAGCATATATTATATTCCTAAAAACAAAACAAATGTGATTGTGTAGGTAAATCATGTGGTAGCTTATTGTTGTTGCTGGAAATGTGAGCAAACTTTGAACGAAATCAAATTGATCTTTCTGTTCACTACTATAGAAGGGATTTTTAGGACCTGCTCCTGAGTCCTGAGTCTTTGAAGGGGCAGTTTGTCCAGCAGCCCTTATCGAGGGGCCTTTATAAATTACTTATTTGTAGAGATGTTTTTCAAACCATCCCTAAAAGTATTTGTAGGGACGACTGGAAAACAAGCTATCTCTTACAAATCTATTATCTAAAAATAATAAATCTAGATAAAAATAATAAAGTAATAATAATAATAATCTTAAAGGACCCAACAGATCGAAAGCAGCCTCACGGCTATAGCACCACAAGTCATACCACAAGTCATATAATTTTTCGTATGAAAAACATGCACTTCATGGCCACTAGAGTTTGAACCTGCAACCTCGTCCTCATGTGTTACTCCCTCTAACCACTTCACCAATAACTTACATCAATACTAGATATTCTTTCTCCTATATTGTACTCAACCGAATTTAAAATAGGTGTTTAGGACTTTAAACAAATTCAAATGAAAAGATGGTCAACTATAAAGTTATATATCTTTTTAAGATCTACAGCTTTGAAATTGATCATTTTTCCATCCGATGCTTTGTTTAAAAATTTTGAATCTTAAATGTACCAACTTTAGACGTAATTAACCTTACTAGATGATTTTAAATAAAAAAGTTATTGATAAAAGTTATTTAAATTTTGAGATCTACAACTTTTATTTTTGCTACTTCTCCATGCTAGGTAATTTGAAAAATTAAAATTTTTAATATAAAAAGTTTAAAAGTAGCTATCCTTAGCTAGATGATTTCAAATGCAAAAGTTGTCCACAATAAAGTTGTATAACTTTTCAATATCTATAACTATTTTTCTGGTTGTTTCTTTATCCGACGTCGTTTCAAATGCAAATTAGGTTCTAGGTGGATATTTGGTTAGGCTTTCTTTTGAAAATATGATTTCAAACAAAAAGTTGTTAACCACAAAGTTGTATAGCCTTTTGAGATCTACAACTTTTTATGTCATTCTTCGCCTAGTGATGTCTACAAAATTTGAATTTCAATACGTAATGTTGTTTATTCGGCGTTTATTTATAGAGGCGTCTCTAGATCTAGTAGTCTGCCCTGACAAATTATTTTGTAGGAGATCGAGGCTTGTTGTGGGAACTATCTGTAGGGGTGCCTTTAGATTAAGTCACCCCTAAAAAAGAGGCGTTGCAACAATTTTTTTTAGTAGTGATCAAGGTTTGGAATTCAAAATGAAAAAAAATTCGGTAGACATCTAATTGGATGAATTTCAGAATTTCAAAAAAATGTGGGCCGATTAAACTCAAAACTAAAGGAAATTTAATCAAATTTGAACAATATTTCCCGAAACTATCAGAAGTGGTTGTGGCCTTGTGGGCATGGAGAGGAAGCATGCAGGGCCAACGTGGAACAAATAGGTGGCGAGGAAGGCAGCGTTGATGCGGTGGTGGCAGCAACTGGGTGCTTTAAAAAATTGTATTCCGAAAAAAGAAAAAAACCAAATTGAAATGGGCATATTTTTGTTTTCCATGTCTTTATTTCAGTAATTTTACAAAATTACTGCCACTCTCGAACCATAGCACTATATATAACACTGTAGAGAGAATTCCTTCGTTGTCATTGAAACTTTTACTCGTTACTTGGTTGCCATTGAATTTACACACTGCATGCTGTGTACGTACATACTTGTAGAATCCGTATGTTCTATCCTCGCCCCCCTGTGGGTCAAGCACAGGCCCGGCGATAGCAGCAGCGGCAAACATGGCAGCGGTGACGCTAGGAACCGAAACCGATGGATCCATTCTCTGCCCATCCTCGTTGAATTCTGTGGTAGGGATCAAGCCGACGGTGGGACTGACGAGCCGGGCCGGCGTCATCCCCATCTCTCCCAGGCAGGACACAGTTGGGTAAGTAAGTAGATACTAGATCATGTACAGCACTGCACTGGTGACTTAATTGGCATAATTAATGTTTGATGATGTTGGTAATCCTATAGCCAATTTCATCAGTTAGCTAAGAAACAAAAATGCAGGCCAATTTGCCGGACAGTGGCCGACGCCGTCCACGTGCTAGATGCTATCGTGGGCTTCGACGAGCGTGACGCGGTGGCGACGAGAGCAGCGTCCAAGTACATCCCTGACGGTGGGTACGCGCAGTTCCTCAAGCTTGATGGGTTACAGGGCAAGAGAATTGGCGTTCCAAATGGGTTCTTCGATTTCCCGGATGGGTCTGTCAGGCAGATGGTGTACCAGCATCACCTCGACACACTGAGGTATTTATTTTAATTTTTATTAGGGCTCAAACAAGCTTTTTTATCGATTTGATTTGAATTTGAATTTGAATTTTGAAAGGCGGAACGGAGCGGTTGTGACAGAGAACCTTTCGATTGCAAACCTGGACCTGATACTGAACGCCACTGTGAGTGGGGAGCTGGCTGCTCTAGCAGCAGAGTTCAAGATCGCCCTGAATGCTTATCTGTCGTCCGATCTGTCTCGGTCCCCCATTGCCTCCCTGGCTGAAATAATAGCATTCAACAATGCACATCCAGACGAGGTTAGAGCTCAAATACTTTCTTAATTAAGTTGATTGATTTTGCTTGAGATAGATTCAATTACTCAATGATAGTGACAGAGGAGTTTTTATGCATGGTACACAGGAGATGCTCAAACAGTTTGGGCAGCTCATCTTCTTGGTGTCCCAAAACACCACTGGCATCGGCTCCACAGAGAAGGCGGCGATCCAGCAGCTGGACGACCTGACGGCGAATGGCGTGGAGAAGGTGATGCGGCAACACCAGCTGGATGCGATTGTGGCGCCGGACTCGAGTTCGGCTACGGTTCTCGCCATCGGTGGCCTCCCTGGGATCGCTGTTCCGGCTGGCTACGATGAGCTGGGAGCACCCTTTGGCATCACCTTCGGTGGGCTCAAGGGCTACGAGCCGAGGCTGATTGAGATCGCCTACGCGTTTGAGCAGGCTACCAAAGCAAGGAAGCCTCCCATGTTCAAGCAGTAGAGCATGCACACTTCAATTATTACTAAAAGATGTTTTGCATTGTGGTGATATTCCATCAGTTTTAACCACAAACAGGTAAAGTAGGACGAGTGACCTGAGAATCTTAGTGGTGAATGCAAATACTACTGTGCTAAAACAGGCCAATGTGATCAGTATTTTGATTCGATGCTACAAGATTATCTGATAAAAAATTTATCACGTCTTTCACTTCCTGGTGATGGTGGCAGTGGTGGTCGTCACCAAAATTTGGTTACCATTAAGGTTTTTCTTGATAGTTGGCTTAGCCGATGATCATATTGACATAGCATATTCTTCTAACGGCACAACAACCATCAAGGAAAAACAATTGTTATGAACGACGTATAGGAATATGAAGTAAACACAAATCAATCACAGCGGAGACACACGATTTACGTGGAAAACCCCTCCAATGTGAAGGGGAAAAACCACGTGCACCAGCCAGCAATAATCTCACTATCTCAAGAGTTTGGGGTTACACGCCAAATGCGGCTTACAAGAGAATCAACTCTACTCCACGAAACCCTAGCAAGGGCATATATACTACGGCCTCCGAACGCCCTACGGATGGACGAAAACTTCGGGCTGACCGAACTTCCGGTCCCTTACCGAAACTTCCGGTCGCGCGGGCTGGCGCGATGGAAATCGCATGGAAGAGATCACTTCCGGTCTCCAACCGGAACCTCCGGTCCGGGCGGAACTTCCGGTCGGGAACCGAACTTCCGCCAAAGCCATATCCTGAAGTGAATTTGGAACAACTCCAACAAACTCCACCTTGAGACAAATTCATCTTGTATCATAAATCAACCCATCATCCTGAACAAGCAAAAATAGAAAACCACTGGTGCCAACAATAGTCTCTTGGACTATTCTATTAAACCAACTAAGTTTGAGCACAACTCAAACTTAGCAACAGGAATAGGCTTTGTCATCATATCAGCAGGATTATCATGAGTACTAATCTTGCATACCTTTAGCTTACCTTCTTCAATCACATCACGCACAAAATGATACTTGATATCTATGTGTTTAGTTCTCTCATGGAACATCTGATCTTTAGTGAGGTAAATTGCACTTTGACTGTCACAGTGCAAGCTTATGCAAGATTCAACTCCACTGAGCTCAGCGTACAAACTTTTCAGCCATATCAATTCTTTGCACGCTTCACAAATAGCCATATATTCTCCCTTCAAGAGTAGACAATGCAACAACAGATCAAAGTAGCCCTCCAACTCACAAAGACAACGCCAACAAGAAACACATAACCTGTAAGTGATCTTCGCTGTCCGGATCAGCAAAGATAATCAGAATCCACATAACCAATGAGACCCTTATCAGTTCTTCCAAACTTCAAACAGGAATCTGCTGTGCCTCTGAGGTACCTGAAAATCCACTGAACTGCCCTCCAATGTTCTTTGCTAGGATTAGACATATATCTACTAACAAGACTCATAGCATATGACAAATTTGGACGAGAGCAAACCATGGCATACATCAAAGACCCAACAGCACTAGAATAGGAACCCTTGACATGTACTCAATCTCTGCATCTGTACTAGGACACTGAGCAGCTGACAACTTAAAGTGAGGTGCAATAGGGGTACTAACAGCCTTAGCATTTTGCATGTTGAATCGCTGAAGAACTTTCTTGATATAATTTTGTTGACTAAGAAATAGCACACCAGATTTTCTGTCTCTACTAATTTCCATACCAAGAATTTTCTTAGCACTACCAAGATCTTTCATATCAAACTCACTACTCAACAACTTCTTTAACTTAGTGATTTCAATCTTACTCTTGGCAGCAATCAGCATATCATCAACATATAACAAAGAAATATATAGGTGATCCATTAACATGCTTGATGTAAACACGACTATCATATTTAGATCTCTTAAAACTGTGTGACAACATTAATGAATCAAACCTCTTGTTCCACTGACGAGGGGACTGTTTCAAACCATACAAGGAGCGCTTCAACTTGCACACATATTTTTTCTTGCCAGGCACTATGAACCCTTCCGGTTGGTCCATGTAAATGTCCTCCTCTAGCTCTCCATGCAAAAATGCAGTCTTCACATCTAACTGCTCAAGCTCAAGGTCATGTGAAGCAACAATACTAAGAAAAGTATGAATTGAACTGTGTTTTACCACTGGAGAGAACACATCATTATAGTCAACACCCGGAATTTGACTGTAACCTTTTGCAACTAACCTTGCCTTATACTTTGGAGGCTCGCTTGGAGATAAACCCTCCTTTCTCTTGAAGATCCACTTGCAGTTGATGGTCTTCTTTTTCTTAGGCAAAGGTACAACCTCCCATGTACTGTTCTTCTCAAGAGACTGCATCTCCTCGTGCATAGCAGAAATCCAATTCTCACTATCAGCACAACGAACAGCTTCTTTATAGGTTGCTGGCTCATGAACATTCTCCACTGTTCAGCACAACTCAAAGCATAGTAAGACAAATTACATTCTTCAATGAGACGTTTAGGAGGTGCTACTGTCCTTTTTTGACTTGCGTTGAGCAATAGGTAATTCCTCCTCTAGGCTGCAAAATAGGAGGAGTTTGCTGAACATTATCATGAGTATCAACATCAAGAACATCATTATTACGGTCATCCTGCTCATCAACAGCTCCACCTCGCACACCTGTATCATCATCAACATGCTCCACCTGCATGCGCATACGCTGCAGCTCTCTTTTTCTGAAACATGTTCTCGAGGGCAAACTGTTAGTAAACATCACAGATTCATTGAATACAACACTCCTGCTCATAAAAGTCTTTCCTGTTTCAGGATTCCATAATTTATAGCCTTTGACTCCCGAACCATAACCAAGGAAAAGACACTTAACAGCTCTAGGCTCTAGTTTTCCATTATCAACATGAGCATAAGCGGTGCATCCAAAAACTTTCAACTGTGAATAATCAGCGCGGCGTACGGACCATACCTCAATAGGAGTTTTCTTATTTAGTGGAACAGAAGGCGACTTTGTTTATCAAATAACAGGCGGTATTAGCAGACTTCAGCCCAAAAACGCTTGCTCATCCTTGCATGAGACAAAGATGCAATGGGCCCCGGATATAATGGTCCTGTTCATACATTCGGCCACACCATTCTATTGTGGAGTATGGGGTATGGTGTGATGCCTAACAATGCCTTCCCATGCTGCAATAATCATTAAAGGCATGCGAACAAAATTCTCCACCATTATCGATGCGAAGCAATTTTACCTTCCTTTCGGTTTGCCTTTCTATCATTACTTTCCAGTTCTTAAAAGCACAAATGTATCATCTTTATGTTTTTAAAAAATAAGGCCAAACCCTTCTAGAGTAATCATCAATAATTGTAAGCATATAACGTGCACCACCAAGAGAGGGCTTCTTAGAAGGACCCCATAAATCAGCATGAACATAATCAAGAGTACCTTTGGTGGTGTGTACAGAAGTGTTGAACTGTACCCTCTTATGCTTGCCAAATATGCAGTGCTCACAAAACTTGATCTTACTCGAAGTGCAGCCATTCAGCAGATTTTTCTTCATCAATTCTGCCATACCATGGTGACTCATATGTCCCAAACGCATGTGCCAAAGGTTAGTTTTACTAGGTTCATGATTAGTAACAGCAGCCGCAAAATGAATCGTAACCAGGTAAAGTACACCCTCTAAGGACATATAACTTTGCGGATTAAGATCACCTTTCAAACAGACAAGAGAACCTTTTGATACCTTTAGAATGCCATCTCGAACCGGAATATTTGTAACCTTCTGCGCATCAAGTGTGCTCAATGAGATAAGATTTCGGACATCCCCGGTATATACCGACGTTTTTCAGCGTGCGTGTCATGCCATCATCGGTCTTGATCTGAACTCGATCCAATCCCCACGATGTCACATGGGTTATCATCTCCCATCCGCACAACATCCCCTTTACGCACGGGCTTATAAGAGCTAAACCAATTTACATTAGTGCAAATGTGAAATGAACATGCGGAATCAAGAATCCATTCATCATGACCAGCAACACAACCAGCAAATACTACCGGACAATCTCCGAATCATCATCGAAGCGGCGGCGGCAACAGAGACCTTACCCAAATAGTCTTGTTTTTCCTCTTCTCTTATTTATTACGTACTTTTACGCAATCCTCAACATTATGATTTGTCAACTTGCAATAAACACAGAACTTTTTATTACCATGCGGCTTGGACTTTGAACGGCCTCTCCTTTCGTAGTTCTTTCTACCATCATTGCCATCATTGGAGAATCTGTTTTCAGTTCTGCCTCTCACATGCAAAGTTTCGCCCTTGGAGGACGACGTTCCGTCATTCTGCACCATGTCTCTCATCTTCTCCCTTGACTGGAGAGCCTCATAAACTTCCTTTAGGGTTAGTTCATCACGGCTCAAAAGTATGGTGTCACGAAAATTTACATACGAATTTGGCAAAGAGCATAGCAGTAAAAGACCTAAGTCCTCATCATTATACTTCACCTCCATCGACACTAGGTCGGCAACGATCTTCTTGAATTCAGCGATGTGGGTCATCACCGAATCCTCCTCCTTCATCTTTAGAGTGAACAACTTCATCTTCATCTGCATCTTACTGGTTAGATCCTTGGACATACAGATCGATTCCAGTTTCAGCCATAGTTCTACAGCAGTTTTCTCTTTCAAACACTCCTGCAAAATATCATTATGAAGATGCAAGTGAATTAGGGCGAGCGCCTTTTGATCCTTGCGGATCTCATCCGGAGTCCACTCGGCCTTCCTCTTGCCGAAGTTATCCAGCGCCTCATCATAGTCATGAGTCTGCGCCAGAATCCCCCGCATCTTGACTTGCCATAGCGAGAACCGCGTGTCGTAGTTCAGCAGCGGTTGATCAAACTTCATCGACGTCGTCATGAACCCTAACAGCAACCAAAGCTCTGGTACCACTTGTTATGAACGACGTATAGGAATATGAAGTAAACACAAATCAATCACAGCGGAGACACACGATTTACATGGAAAACCCCTCCAATGTGAAGGGGAAAAACCACGTGCACCAGCCAGCAACAATCTCACTATCTCAAGAGTTTGGGGTTACACGCCAATGGCTGCTTACAAGAGAATCAACTCTACTCCACGAAACCCTAGCAAGGGCATATATACTACGGCCTCCGAACGCCCTACGATGGATCGAAACTTCGGGCTGACCGAACTTCCGGTCCCTCGACCGAACTTCCGGTCAGGCGGGCTGGGCGCAGTCGTCGCGTGGAAGAGATCACTTCCGGTCTCCAACCGGAACCTCCGGTCCGGGCGGAACTTCCGGTCGGGAACCGGAACTTCCGCCAGGCCATATCCTGAAGTGAATTTGGAACAACTCCAACAACAATTTTTCGACAGTGACCAACCCTAGGGATCTCAAATAATTTACGAAGGAAGCGGCCAGAAATCTCAGATTCCTGTGCTTGGCGTCAACAAATAAATTAAGAATGAACAACACTCATACAATTTCTATGGAATTACTTAGGACCCTATCACGAAGAGAAGAACCAGAACTAAGTGGACCCAAGTATCATATAACAGGTTAACATCAAAAGTTCCAGGCTTCCAGCGTAAGAAACCCAGACAGAGATCGGTGCGGATAATAATGTAGTTCGTAAAAGAAATCAAACGGCAGTAACAAAGCAACACATGTGACATTTTACTAAACTACTATAGGTAACAACAAAGCCACAAACTGTTGGAGACTTCTAGGACGATGCAGCTCGGGGAAGTTTCTAACAACGATATTTGTTTTTTTACTCCAGAATCTTCCTTCGTCTCACTCTACTAATAAAGCACCAGTTTTCTTCGAATCAGCATCCTAATCCTGAAATTGGTATTGAGGTTACTGTATCTTGGGTGTCATGGCTTGTAGAGCAATAGGAGAATGCATAGCGTCAGCCTGCATCTCCATGATGGTCAGCAAAGTGTGCTCTTACCTAGAAGATCAGTATGAATACCAAAGGGATGATGCAAAGGATAAACTAACCAAGCTCAAGAATAATCTTTGGAAGATACCATTCGTGATGGACAAAGCTTCAAGCCTGCAAACAAAAGATCCAAGTATGCAAAGTTGGCTAGGGAGTATCAAAGATGCTGCTTCCCAGGCTGATGATGGTCTTGACTTATTTGACTATCGCTTTTTGGAAGCAAAAGCTGAAGACATAGGACAGGCCTGGTCATCTGATTATGCTTCTGTTAGTTCTTCCTCTTCCACCATCTCCGCAATAACCAGCACCACTGCCTCAACCAGCACCAGCAGCAGTTCAACAGTAAAACGGTCAGTTCGTGTTCTGAAACGTTTCCTTTTTTCTGATGAAGATCTTAATAAGCTAATTGCAATTTTGGACAAGTTTGATAAGATTGCTAGTGAGTTGCAAACGTTCCTAGAGCTTGCTAACCCAAGGGATAGGAAACCAGGAAAGGCACTTCAGTGGCGCAGAACAACCTCTATATTAGGTACTACAAAATTTTTTGGTAGAGGTAGTGAAGAAACAAAGCTAAAGGAACTACTAGAACAGACAAATGACAAATGCAGACAACCATATTCTGTCATAGCAATAGTTGGAGTTGCCGGTGTTGGTAAAACTGCGCTACTGCAGAGAGTATACAACCATTTTCGTGATATAGGACATTTTGATATCATGGCATGGCTCTATGTCTCGGAAAAATTTGGCGTCAAACGCCTCACAAAAGAGATGGTACAGTAACAGAAATGTCATAAACTTAAAAGGAAAAGAGATAATACAAGCAGGATTTCATGGGATGGCTCCATATCAGCAGACTTGAACAGCATCAGTAACTTAGATTTAGTTCAAAGAATACTTCAAGAAAAGCTGAATGGGAGCAAGATTTTGGTAGTGCTTGATGATGTTTGGAACGAAACGGGCAGCAAATGGGAAACATTGTGCAAGCCCCTCCAGTTTGCCAGTACAGGCAGCAAAGTGGTGCTTACTACTCGAAGTCAAAAGGTTGCAAAGATAAATGGAGCAACAGAGATTATTCATTTAGATGGCCTGAAAGGCAAAGAGTACTTGGATCATTTTCTGGAATGCTCATTAGGCAATGCAGCACCATCAAATTTCCCATCAATGGTGAAAATTGGTGAACAATTTAATAAGAAATTGGCTGGATCACCACTAGCAGCTAAGACCGTAGGAGGTGAACTGAAACTGAAGCTACAGGAAGACCACTGGAATACTGTCCTTCAGCTCAAATTGTGGCAGATTGAACAGACAGCAGATGATATTATGCCAGCATTACGATTGAGCTACGAGCATCTTCCAGATCACTTGAAGAGGTGCTTTGTTTACTTCGCATTGTTTCCTAAGAACTACAAATTTCGGGGTGATGTGCTCATACAGATGTGGCGAGCCCATGGTTACATTCAAAAGGAAACATCAGATGAAAGTGCATATCGTTATATTAATGATCTCCTACAGCTTTCATTCATTAAGAAAGCAGCCAATCTAGATAACCATTATATAGTTCATGACTTGCTACATGATATGGCAGAATCACTTTCGAATGGAGAACACTTTCGAATTGAAGATGATTTCAATGTTAGTATTCCAAGAAATGTCCGACACCTGTATGTCAATGCAAGCAAAATTTCTAAGGTGTGCATGAGTTTGGTTGATTCCCAGGAGAGTTTGGTAGAATCCAAGGATTTGAAGAAAAATCTAAGGAGCCTAATAATATCCAATGCTCCTGCTGGAGAAAGAATCCATCCAGATAACTTCAACTATGTTCTTAAAGAAACACTACATGAGCTAAGGAGCTTACGTGTGCTGGTACTACAACATCCAGATGGTATTCTGCCAGATAATATTGAACCTCTGGTCCACCTTAGGTATCTCGACATAAGTGAAAGCAGCATATTCACCAGTGTCCCCAAATCATTATTCAGATTATACCATTTACAGGGGTTTACTCTCCAGTCAGATTGTCGGTATAATTATATATGGAAAGAACTGCAGAACCACATTACTAGGCTGACGGCTGAGCAAGTTAAGATACTTAGGCCAATCCAGAATTTCCAGGCATCAAAATGATAGGTAAGTTAAGCTCCTCCAGGAATTCTACGACTAATATCATATGAAGAGTGATATCATGATATGAATATCCTTTACTCTTGTCACTCACATTTTCTCTCTAAACCTTTGACAGGTCAAGCAGAGGAAGTGGATCCTGGCTATGATAACCCCCCAAGAAAAGATGAACATTCCAAAAACTAATGGTCAGTATCTTCATAAAGAATATACTAAGTTACACTTGTTTTCATCTTAAAAAAAGCTACACTTGTTTTCAACTTTCATATCATGCAGCGTGTATTTATATGGGCAACCAAACAACCGAACAACTTCCTTTATGACCATTATTAATTAATTCAGCCAATGAAACAAACTGCTACAGCAGCCACACAATCTGGCCTAAGACAGGCTAGACTAGAGGCGTCCGTATGGCAATTGGCAACCAAACAAGACATATGTCACTATCAAGCTGACATGATCAAAGAGCTCAACTATTCTGGATTTGGGTTACCCAGTTCACTTGAACTACAAAATGAGTACCAGATGGTTCAATATGATACACTCATATACAAATCTGATTAAGATTCATCAAGAACATTCACCCTTCATTTTCTACTCGTCTTAAATTATTCATTATCCATCACTACTAGCTTGTACCAACAAGGTTTCTTCACACAAGATTCTATTTGCCTGGATATGCTACTTATTGACCATCGAATATTAATTAAAATATTAATAATTAAAACTATTCCATTATAGTCTCAGTATTTTCCCTTCCTCATAATGCAGATTAGATTTCAAGCAATCCCAGAAAGAATTGTAGTGGACCGTGGTGTACAACAAGCTGCTGCACGGTTCACAATCCTATTGCCTTGCTCTGGGCACGAGCGGACTACAGGAAGCACTAATAATCTCACAAAGCTGAGAATTTCCGGCCGATCTGAACTACCAGAATCCCAGTACACACGGCCACAAGGGAGAGCCTCAGTTCCATAAGCCGCCGACGATACAAATGATCGATAAAATTCTAGGTGCGGCCACACGAAGCGACACAATATTTCACCGGGACGAATGCAAAAGCTGCAGCGCTCAACCCCGGACAATGAGCGAACGATTACACGTCGATGGCGAAAAGAACTGGAATCCGTGAGGAGGAAGCTCTTACTCGGCAGAGGATGGCGAGCAGGCAGGCGTCCGTGTGTCTCCAGTCTAGCGCCAGCGGAGACGGTGCCGGCGAAGGGATCTAGGTAGCTCAGAAGAAGACGGTGGTCCCATGGTTAGGACAATCTCTCACTAGGCAGAGTCTCTCACTCTGTTATATCCGTGTAGTGTGACTGGAGCATGGATATATAGTGCGTTAAGTTGTACGTACCTGATAAAAAAATTTGGAGGCAACCAATTTATAGTGATTAGGTTTGATCGTTTGGACGTTGCTACTAAGGAGAACTAGAGAAAAAGTCAAAGATTTTGTCTGGTTTTTTTTTTTAAAAAAAACTAACACTTCTCTGATTATATTGAGAGGCTATGCCTTCTATTAACTGTTAATTGATTGTAAATAAATAAATAATAATTATACTTAGTAAAAGATGATGGGAACGTAGTGAAAGGGCGTGAAACTTAGTGGGGGACCACACATGGATAATATACAAGGATGATGACGCCTAAGAGTGTGGATTGAATTTGGTCACTTAAAAACTAAGTTGAAAAACACTTATTAAAAACCAACAAATAAATATGCATTAGATTTTTGTAACTGTTTTTATCTCTAACACACACAAAAAAAACTTTTGCACCATAGGATATACTATCAACAAACTGTAACCAGACAGCAAGGTAAAGTAGGTACAAAGAAATACAATAACTAAATCCAAAAACATAAATTGAGTTAGAGAATACAAATTCTCACACACAATTTCTCTCAGGGTATGGAAAGCTTGTGATATCAATTAGTCCTCATTAGAGTCTCTTGCAACGATACGCTCCTGAGGGTCAAGCTTCTGGTTGGGTAACACCATGGATAGTCCATGGGTATTCCCTATGTACAAGTGGTCTATATATGATTTTACCTTGATCACTGCATATCGTGTTCTCGATGGACAGCTTTTGGCAAACCACCAAAGGGCTCCCATTCCTGTATACCATCGGTACAACACCACAAACCTTAGTTGGTCTAATCTCTCAAGGTTATAAGCCCTATGTATACAACTATGTGTGTGTGCAACTAGTGGTAGCAAGGAGATACGCAAATCTCATAAACACTAGGCCTAAACCAAGAATAAAAGCTAATACGACCACTAACTAGTCTAAGCACTACTCTTTTGTTAGTTGCCTAGTCTTCTCTTATTAAGCGCATATGGTGGCTAGAGTGTAAATATTTGAGTCTTAACTGTAGCTTTCCCAAGCACCAACACTCCAGATGGACGGATATGACAGTGTATATATATATACGCTTAAATAACTCAATTAGTTGTTAGAAGTTGGGGCAGCTTTCATAGTGTGCAATGGAATTCTTCAGTAACTGGACACGGATTGATGAGTGGTAGCACGACCTTGTAGCAAAAGCGGATCTGGTGATGCGGCCCCAACCAATAGCGCCGCCTTAGAGCAGATGGCGAACTCGGTGGTGTGGCCACGAGACCTAGACTTGGGGCAGCGACAGATCCAGTGGTGCGGCTCCAGTAATGGTGCAAATTAAACTTGGAGCAGTGGCGCCCTTTGGCAGCAGATCTAGCTGAGGCCTTCGAGTGAGTGGCTGTGTGGCCTTAGAAGGACGGTGGTGGCGCACAACACTCCCCGAGTGGTGCATCTGTCTCATTCACAGTGGCACCCCAAGGGGCGAGGGCGGATTCGGCTCGGGTCCTAGGATTAGTCTCATCGGTGGGCTCGGGAATAGGCTCGTTGGTGGGCTTGTAATTTTTTTACAATTAACTGAGGTAGGCATTGTAATGAGCCTGTCTTTATAGTTGCTACTAGTTTTATAGGTGGGCAAGGAGGCCACCCTTAATGTTGTTGATTAACCGAGGCAAAGAGTTTCAGAAGGATCGGATGGCCATCTCCACAAATCTATTCTGGCTGTGTGCAAAAACCTCATATTTGACTCAAACTCATGACCCCACACCGATACAAGTTAGAACGACTTGCATCTAGCGGTAATATGGAGTCTTTTTCCTTTACATGTTGAGTTCTATAGCAACACACATGTTTGCTAGTAATTTGCTAATTTATGATTAATTTGCTAGTAATATGCTAATTTATGATAAATTTTTAAAATTCGGATATCTTATATTTGATGATAGTGTGAAGTACTCCCTCCGTCCCAAAATAGATATTACTTTTAACTTGTTTAATCATTTGTCTTATTTAATTCCTTTTTCAAATAATAAAAAAATAAGTTATTCTTAAAGTATCTCCAATGACAACATATGTCATAATAAAAAATAATATTAGTGAAAAATTCTGAATAAGATAAACAGTGAAACAGGATGTCTAAAAGAGAAAAATATCGGTTGAGAATAGTGACGATAGATGTTGCAGATCTTTAGGAAACAGAATGCCCGTAATTAACGGAGCTCGGTTCTGGGCGATTGCTGTGGCGATCGTGATCCCGATTTCGATCTAGCTTCCCCCGCCGGCGAGCTAGGTCTGCAAACGCCAGTGACCACGCGCGGTCCCGGTGTCCTCGCCCCGCCCACCGACACCAAGTCGGCGTCGGACACCGCATATCGACGGTTAGCCGCTCCGGCGCCGTCGAACACAAATTCTTCCCATTAGGGGTGAGCCGCTTCAGAACCCTAGAACGGGACCACGAATTGGTGTGCGTGCCTATGATCGTACGCTGCACATCCCTTTTCCCCGATCTGCTGTCACGATCACGATCGGGTGTGGACCTATGGCTGACTCTGACGGACATGTTACCGACCTACTGAAGAATCTCAATTTGACAGCAGAGGAGGAAGACGTGGTAGAGTTCAGCGATGATGAGGAGGCTGGAGAGACCGGGGCGGTTGAATGGGCGTTGTTTGGCAAGGTCCTTTCGCCGGCGATCATCCATGCCGCTATGGTGTCCCGGGCGATGAAACTGGCTTGGGGCAATCCCTACGGTTTGAAGATTAGATCCGTGGGTGAAAAAGAGGAAAACCTCTTTGTGGCAGAATTCAGTCGAGAGCAAGACAGGGAGTGGGCTTTTGGGGGTTCGCCATGGATGGTGGGGCGTCATGCATTGCTGTTGCAACCTTATGACAGAAGACTTAAGCCTTCTGAGGTGAGATTTGATCGAATGGATGTTTGGGTTCGTCTCCTGAACCTCCCATTGGGATGGATGAACAGCTCTAGGGGAGAGCGGGCCATGGGACTGGTGGGCGCTGTGAGGAAGCTGGACATGGATAAAGGCGGTAAAGCAAGTGGCCCTTTCCTCCGTGCCAGAGTTGGGATCGAAGTGGCGAAACCCTTGCGCAGGGGGGTACTGCTGAAGACAAGGAAGGATGGAGTATCGGAGTGGTTCCACATTCAGTATGAAAAGCTACCTTTCTACTATCTCTCGTGTGGCGTCATGGGCCATTCGGAGCTGGAGTGCGATAAGCCGGTGATCCGGGATGATAAGGGCAAGCTGCCATATGACTTGAAGTTACGAGCACCTAAGGTGAAGAAGAAGAAACCTATGAGCTTCTCTGAAGTGGCGGCTGATTCATTCGGGAGTGAGTCTTCTGCTGGATCCAAGCAGTCTAGGAACTCAGGATCCCGGCCGGGGGAGGGCTGTTCAAAGGAACCGCCCCATGGTACTGGTGCTAGAGAAGAGGATGAGGTTCTCTCACCACAGAAACGCCCAGCAGGGAGGCAGGGGGTGGCCCCAAATGGAGGGGCTAACCGGAACTTGTTCCAAGCCCAACGGGAACCTCAGGAGAAACCGAGGAAAAGGAAAGCGAAAGGCTCGGATGATACTACGGTAACGCCGGAACTCAATGTCCAGCCATTCTCCCAGTGGGGCTGGTGTCGGAAAGAGTGTCTCAGCTAGGCAGAAATGATAGTGAGGTGGGAGCTACCGCTTCGGAGGCATTGCCAAAGAAGCAAAAACGAACAAATGCGCGATCGGCAGCGGCTGCGAGAGGCAGCCCCCGCCGGGCACAATGAAACTACTCAGTTTGAACTGCCGGGGCCTGGGGCGGTCCGAGGCAGTTCAAGAAGTACGTAGCTTAATACAACTACATTGCCCCACGATTGTGTTTCTCTCTAAAACCCGGTATTACTCCAACGATGTGCAAGCCCTGCATAGGGCACTGGGTTTCCATAATGGAGTTGGTGTTGGAATGTTTGGCCATGGTGGTGGATTAGCACTACTGTGGAATGAGTCTGTCTGTGTGAAGCTGAACTCATATGATAAGCTCCACATAGATGTTGCTGTGGTGGACCCAAACTCTGAAGCTGTCAAGTGGCAGTTTACGAGATTTTATGGTGAAGCTCGGAGGGAGTTGAGACATCGGAGTTGGGAGCTCATGCGCTACCTGAATGAGCAATGTGACGCACCCTAGCTCTGTGCTGGGGATTTTAACGAGATACTCGATGCAAGCGAGCAGTTTGGAGGCGTGCAACGCCCGAAAAGATAGATGGATGGCTTCTGGGATGCGGTGGCGGCCTGTCATTTCGCTGATCTGGGCTTCTCGGGACTCCCATATACGTGGGATAACCGGCAAGAGGGAGCTCACAATATCAAGGTGCGACTAGACAGAGCCTTTGTGAATCCTGCGTTTGCCGATAAGTTCAGAGACTGCAAAGTGTATCACGAGCAAACAACAGAATGAGATCATTGTTGCCTAGTGATCGAATGCAACTGAGCTAGACGGCGACGGGGAAGGAGAAGAAGGAGCTTTAAATATGAAAATATGTGGATGAGGCATCCTTCCTATATGAAGCTTTTTGAAGAGACGTGGGGAGATGGCACAGAGATCAATAGTCTGAGTGACCTTCAGTCTTCGTTGGCAAGGATGCAGGCATCCTTCCAAGACTGGGATCACTTGGTGTTCGGCTCTGTCAGAGATGAAATGCGTAAGGTGCGTCAGGAACTTGAAACTGAGCGTAGGCATTCGATCTTCTCGGGGCCTTCCAGACGTGAAAGATTCATTATGTCCCGCATGTCTGAGCTGTTGGCATGGGAAGAAATCATGGAGAAACAACGCTCCCGCCTCACATGGCTTAAGGAGGGAGATCGGAACACTAAATTTTTTCAGGCGAAATCGAGGGAGCGTTCGAAGTCCAATCAAAATTACTAGCCTTCGATCAGCAAATGGTGATTTGGTGACTGATCAAACTGAACTGGAGATAGTGGCAACAACGTTCTATCAGGAACTCTTTACGGCGCAACAGGTGCTTGAACCGGAGGGGGTGCTGGAACATGTGCCCCAACGTGTTACTGGCCTGATGAACGAAAACATGGAGAGGCCATTTACAGAACAGGAGGTGAAAGAAGCCCTATTTATGATGGGGCCCCATAAAGCACCAAGGCCAGATGGATTTACAGTGGGCTTCTACCAGACGCACTGGGACATGGTTGGGCCGGGGGTGACTCGTGCAGTCCTGGACTTCCTGAATGGGGGGCACTTGCCGGAGGCGATCAACCAGACAACGCTTGTCTTAATCCCAAAGGTAAAGCACCCTCAGGATATGAAGAATTTTAGACCCATTTCATTGTGTAATGTGATTTATAAATTGGGTTCTAAGGTGATTGCAAACAGACTGAAAGTCTACTTGGGCAAAATCATAGCAGCTGAGCAAAGCGCCTTTGTGCCTGGCCGACTGATAACGGACAATGTCTTAGTTGCATATGAGTGTACCCACTACCTCAAGGGGAAGAAGGGGAAGATGGGAGCTTGTGCAGTGAAACTGGATATGGCGAAGGCCTACGATCGGGTCGAATGGAACTATCTGCGAGGCATCATGTTGAAGCAGGGGTTCGCAAAGAGATTTGTACAGACAATCATGAGGTGTGTCACATCGGTTTCATTCTCAGTGAGAGTCAATGGGAAACTATCAGAATTGTTCAGACCTTCAAGAGGTATTCGTCAAGGGGATCCTATCTCCCCATATCTATTTCTTCTGTGCTCCGAAGGATTATCGTGCCTGTTGAAAACAGTTGGGCCGACTCATCTTGCTCGGGGTGTCCGAGTGGGGATATATGCCCCTTGGGTTTCTCACCTGTTGTTTGTAGACGACTGCATCGTCTTCTCGGAGGCCTCAGGGGAGCGTAGAGGCTGCAAACCATCTTGAACACCTATAACATGGGCTCCGGGCAGCTGGTCAATAGAGAAAAGTCAGCAGTTTTCTTTAGTGCAAACTGCGATGATGACAGCAACCAAGTGGTTCGGGAGGTGCTGCATATTCAGACTGAAGCGTTGGCGGTGAAGAATCTAGGACTTCCAACAGTTTTGGGTTGTGCGACAAAGGAGAATTTTGAATTCATGCCCACTAGAATCCAGAACCTTGTTGGCACCTGGAGTGGAAGACAAGCTAGTTGCGCAGGGAAGGAAGTGCTGCTTAAGTCAGTGGCCCAAGCGGTGCCCACTTATCCCATGAGTTGCTTCTTGATCCCGAAGGATACCTGCTAGAAAATGCGTTCGGTCATGACGAATTACTGGTGGGGAAGTGCAGCAGATAGTAGGCGGATTCATTGGTAGAGATAGGAAGCACTGACCAGACCAAAGATTGAGGGGGGCATGGGCTTCAGAGACTTACGGCTATTCAACCTGGCCATGCTGGGAAAGCAAGGCTGGAGATTAATACAGCAGCCAGACTCGTTGTGTGCTCGAGTTCTAAAGGGCAGGTACTTCCATGACGCTGAATTCATGCGGGCTACTAGAAAGAAACACTCAAGTCATACCTGGCGTGCAATTCTAGCTGGGCGGGATGTGCTGGCTAAGGATCTGGTCCAGAGAATTGGTAATGGTGATGAGACCAGTGTGTGGCATGACCGATGGTTGCCTGGACATTTCAGTGGCACACCAATTACAGTCCCTCCTCTAGCAAATATTGAGCGCGTCTCAGACCTCTTGACTGATAGTGGGAACTGGAACATGGAGCTGATTCAATAGTTCTTTGATGTCGATATCCACTCTATCATGAGTTTGCCGATTGGGGGACAGGGAGAGGATGCATGGGCATGGGAACTGGAAAGACATGGATGCTACTCTGTCAAGTCGGCTTTCCAGCTGCTAGCTGATGAACAAGGATAGGCCCAGAACTTGGATCAGGCCAATACTTCTGGAGACAGGACTTGGACTCGACTCTGGAAACTATGTGTGCCACCCAAAGTCCGAGTCTTCTGGTGGAGGGTGGTACATGAATTTCTGCCTGCGAAGGAGATACTGCACCACCGCCACATTGAACGGCTCCCCAACTGTGAGGTGTGTGGTGCCGATAAGGAATTGGTGAGACATGTGTTGCTAGAGTGTACGGTGGCCAAGCTCTTCTGGTCACACACAAAATCACTCTCCGGTGTAAAAATCCCGCTTCTTCATCAGGACACCTGGGCGCGTGATCTCATCGACCCTCAATGTGTGTCCCGAAGAGATGCAGTGGTGATTCTGTGCGGCATGTGGGCACTTTGGATGGCGAGAAATAACAGACGTCATGGGGGCAGAGATCGACCATTACAGCTTACAGCTCAATGGGCCATCGACACCGCGTTCGATCTCTGGCAACTGATTCATCCGCCAAAAGAGAAGAAGCCGAACACTCAAGCGGTGAGATGGTACAAACCACCGGCAGGATGGGTAAAATGCAATGTTGATGCTGCATTCTGTGAAAGAAACCGATCAGCAGCTACTAGTGCCGTCCTGCGTGATCTGAATGGACAACCATGTGGGGTTTCAGCTCGGTGGTATGAGCACTCTCTAGATGCGTTGGCAGCTGAGGCGAGGGCCTGTTGTGACGGTATGCTGCTAGCTAACCAACGGGGAATCCTGAATGTGATACTGGAATCTGATTGCCAGGTCCTCCTAGGCCTATGGGAGCATCGGGCGACCCAGAGATCGGCAATATCTGCTCTACTTGCCGAGATGGATAGACTTAGCCGGAGCTTTGAAGGTTTTAAATTTCAGTTCATTAGTTGAAATTGTAATAAGGTAGCACATGGGTGTGCTAGACTGGTATCCCGTGATAATCAGGTGGCGGAGTGGCCTATAACCTCACCTGTTCTCACGGATAGCATAACCAGAGATTGTATCCTTAATCATTATTAATGAAGCTCCGGTTTCCCTCAAAAAAAAAAGAGAGAGAGAAAAATATCATGTATTTAAAACGGATGGAGTGTATAACATGGAACGAGCTATATAAAACTCAAGGTAATTTCAATAATGCACCCTTACAAAAGGATATCGTGAGTGTCAGTCAGTGCCATCATAAGTACTGTCCATTTGGGAAAAAGAAATGGAACTAGTCAAATGTTAGAGGAAACATATGCAGAAACATGGCACATATTGATGAGGACATCACTCCTTCGGATACACTCAATGATCCTCCGCTGAACATTCAAGGTCCAATCACAAGAGCTTGCGCGCGACAATTAAATTTACAGGTGAGCTCGTTCCTAAGTAACTCTTTATATGATTTAGAGAATAGATTGCTACCTAATGATTATATTATGATTAGGAATCATGGAGAGGACCGGGAGATACATAAAGGAGGGCTTGGAGGCGTGAAGGACCAGCAAGGGCGCTCAAGTCAAGGTGGAGGCCCAGACCAAGTCGACTTCGAATCCATCTCGGAGTCCAGGAGCAGTCTGTACTAAATTGGACGCCCAGGATGCATCCGGACTCGGAATTGGACGTTCTTAGACTCTAAAGAAAGATAACGAAAAGACCTTTCCAATGAGTCTTGTTGGAGGCCCAAATTCATCCGGAGTCATCGGGAATCGTCCAAACAATTTGACGTCCAGAATCTGTCCTGACGCTGCGACGTCGTATTTTGGTCTTTGGGCCTTGTATCGAGTTGGAACCCATTAGGGGTGCGTCCAGGGGGGGTCTTGCACGACCTTAGACTCTTTATAAACAGTAGCCGTTGCCCAAGTTAGGGTTGGGTTTTGCTTAGATTAATCTGTCAAGAACAGTTTCGCCGTTTCATCGGTTTGTGAGACCCCAACTCGTGAGCTTAATCATTCATTTGCAAATTTGTTGCTTTCTTCCTTGTTCTTGCTTATGTTCTTCGATTCGCAGGCAAGGATTAGCCTTGTTGGCGAGGTCAACCGTGCAACGCCGGTTGATAACCGAAGAAGACGTGGTAATGCTGCGATTGCGGGGTTTCGGATCGTCTTTGTTCGGAAGCCGGATCGACTTGTGTCTCGTTTTTCGCCAAATCGAGAGTTACCGAGAACCTTTCGGAAGATCGGGAACCGTTGTTCACATCAAGTGGTAATCGAGCTTCAGGTATACCGTCGGGGTTCATATCCCACCTTAGTTTTGAGTGTTTCGCCTTCGTCCTATAGTCCACTTTGCCATATTATTTTCATGTCCTATAACCTTCCGCGCCATAGCCTTTGCATATTTCAGTTTTGAGTACGTCGTGTTGACTTTGTGTCCCGGTCGAGGTCTTGTTGCTGGTTAGGTCGTGCTAGAGTCCATTGTGTGAGTTTTTGTTAATCGTATCTACCCTATCCACCATCCCCAAACATAAGTCGAAGCCACCACATTACTCGACTTGCCCCCCGCTAGCCGCCTTTGTGTGATCTCTCGCCCGCTAACCCTAGATAGGTTGCCGCCACTTTGTTATTTCGCCCGCATCGCAGCTCTCCTTACATCATCATCGGCGAATACCTGTGATCGGTGTTGGAGTTTAGGGACGCTTTGCCCTAATCTTGCCGCCGCCGTGTTTGTGCCTTTCGAAAACATAACTTGAGGTACCTTCCTTAAAAGCAGGCATAACTTTTCGCTCGGTTATCGAAAAAAAATCTGAAAAAAAAAATTGAGCAGATTCTTGACACCATTCTGAGGTGACCTAAACTGGCCTATGGCCTGTTTGGTTTCGTTAAAATTGCAAAAAAAATTCAGAAAAATAAAGAAAAAAATTATCAAGGTTTCTGCACGCTTTTCAGAGAACGTGCTGAATTTCTATAGACCACATCCCACCTCAGTTGTAGGTGCCAATTTTTGTGGTTGCATCTTTTGTGATCCTTGTTCAGAGAAAAATATAAAAAAAATAGTGAAAAAATAAAAAAGTTTGATTTCTACTAGTGCCTTTTGCAAAAATCCGGGGAAAATTCAGGAAAAAGGAAAAATCCGAGCTCAGTTGTCGGTGTTGTGCCTTGTTTCTAGTGCTTTTGCTATCCATCATACTTGTTTTTTTTTCTTCATCTTATTTGGTCACACACATCTAGAACTTGGTGCATTTTAGGCCGGCAACAAGAACGAACACTGTGGACTATAATTCAAAGATTACTATCTGTCTCGACTTGTGTTCCGGATATACTATCTGTCTCTTTGTGTGCCTTCCAAGCTCCACATTCTTCTAGACAAAGCACAGGTTTGACATTCCTGCAATCGTGGTCTACGACTTCCCCGGTGTCCTTTGCCTTCTTGGTAAGAACATTTGTGAGAGCTTGGTAAGAAGTAATTAGTTTGCTGATCCTGAGAGACACCACTCCACCGTTCATAGTAGAACTTTTAGGGATAACCTTCACCGTTTGCTGCTTGTGTTTTGTGTCTACAATGGCAGGTGATGACGATGCTAGTTCTCCCAAAGAGTTCTCAGAGTGTGTCAGCCAAGACCAACTACAATCTGTTGTAAGTAATGCTCAGAAGGAAACGAACGAGGCGGCAACACAAGGTCATAACTTCGCTGCGCTCATTGAACTCAAGATCAGCAACACACTTGAGAGATTGGACAAACGATTGTCCACACCGACCAAACAGGGGGTAGCTGCCTTAGAAGTTCCGCCACCGCCCGAAGAAGATAATGGAGGCGGCGACGCCGGTGATGAGATCTATGACACCAATGGTAATGTTGATCAAGCAAATGACAAGGGAAAATAGGTTACGTCGAAGTCTTCGCAACAACACCACAGGTATGGGTGGCAACCGCCATCGAGGTAATCGTGCTCATGCTCCTGATGATCCTTATGCTAAGGTCAAATTTACCATACCTTCTTTTTCGGGACATTATGATGCTGAGGGATACCTTGATTGGGAGATGACAAGAGAGCAAAAATTTAGTGCCCACCTTGTGCCTGAAAGCAACATAGAATTAGACAAGCCACTAGTGAATTTAAAGATTTTGCTATCATTTGGTGGACAGGGTTTAGTTGTAGATAACGCCAACCTAGAACTTGGGAAGAGCTTAAGGTTGCTATGCGTGATAGATTTGTGCCGCCATCATATCATAGGGATCTACGTAAGAAATTGATGCGCTTAGAACGGGGAGATAAATCATGCGCGGGATTACTATGGTGAGCTTCGAGAAAGGATTGATGCGTTGTAGTATAGTAGAGGGAACCGAGGATTCTATTGTTCGTTTTTATTCGGGATTGAGGGAGGAAATTCAGAACATAGTTGATTATAAGGATTTTAACACTTGTCAACCGGTTGTTTCAGTTTGCTATGCTTGCGAGAGAAGGAGTTGCGAGGGACGTAATAAGCGGGGCAAAGGCAAGGTTGGCACCTCGTACACTCCACGCATGGCGTCCTCCTTGGGGCTTCCCAAGGCATCCTCTTTCGGGCGCCTCTACCAACGAACAGACATTTACACCTACTTCGGGACATCCGGTTCGGGTAAAAATTCTTTGTAGGAACCTTCGAAGAGTGCATCCTCCGTTGCTTCAACAGGGCGCACTCCTAGCATTCAATGCCACCGCTGCCAAGGATTCGGTCATGTGCGTAAGGATTGCCCTAGTCGGCGGGCATACATTGCTACTGCACGATGGGTACATCGGCGCCTCGACATTGAGGAAGAGGATGAAGAAGATCCGGCCGTGGAGGTGGACAATGAAGTTTTGGGTACCGATGACACGACCACCTACTAGAAGCGTCATTGTGCAAATGAAGCGCAAAGACAAAGGTACAACAACCGGAAAGCCGCAACGCCACAACTTGTTCCAAATGTTTCTTCGTCATCAACAATCGGCGAGCACGTGTCATCATTGATGGAGGTAGTTGTCAAAATTTGGTGAGTTCAGATTTGGTCAAGAAGCTTGGCTTGGCCACACGCCAACACCCCCCATCCCTATAACCTACAATGGTTTAATGATGCGGGCAAAGTTAAGGTAACACAAACTTGCGAGTTTCTTTTTCCATTGGTTCCTATACTTGATTATGCTTTGATTGTGATGTGGTACCTATGGAAGCTTGTTCACTTTTATTGGGTCGCCCTTGGGAATTTGATAATGATGCTATGCACCATGGTAGAAGTAATACTTACACTTTTATGCATAAAGGAAAAAAATTTTTGGTTCCTATGACCCCTCGCTGAAATTGTACAAGCTGAAAAAGAACGCTACGCTAGTTTGCATGATGCTAAATCTAAAAATCAGCAAGTTGCTAATTCTATTTACCCACCTAAAACAGATAAGTCGGCGCCTAATTCTAAGGTTGAGGGAATTAAATTGAAGGGTGCTGCTATGCTATGCTTGCAACAAAAACTGATCTTGCTGAAATTTCGATGATGATATATGCTATACTTTGGTTTGCAAGCGAGCCTTGTTTTCGCTTGAAGATGTTGTTAGTTCGATGCCTCCCGTTGTCACTAACCTTTTGCAGGAGTATGAGGACATTTTTCCAGCCGAGATACCCCCTGGCTGCCCACCTATGAGAGGAATAGAGCATCAAATTGATTTGATCCTGGGAGCAACACTACCAAACCGAGCTGCTTATCGAACCAACCCCGAGGAGACTAAAGAAATTCAGCGACAAGTCCAAGAGCTTTTGGACCGCGGGTATGTACGTGAGAGCCTTAGTCCTTGTGCCGTTCCTGTGATTTTGGTTCCTAAGAAAGATGGTTCTTGGCGTATGTGTGTTGATTGTAGAGCCATTAATAATATTACTATTAGATATCGTCATCCAATTCCTAGGCTTGATGACATGCTTGATGAGTTGTGTGGCTCTGTAATTTTCACAAAGATAGACTTGCGTAGTGGCTACCACCAAATTAGAATGAAACTTGGAGATGAATGAAAAACAGATTTTAAAACCAAATTCGGGTTGTATGAGTGGTTAGTAATGCCTTTTGGTTTGACTAATGCACCTAGTACTTTTATGCGCTTAATGAATGAGGTTTTAAGAGCTTTCATTGGACGATTTGTGGTAGTTTACTTTGATGATATCCTGATTTACAGCAAGTCTTTGGATGAACATATGGGACACTTACGTGCTGTTTTTTAATGCTTTGCGTGATGCACGTTTATTTGGTAACCTTGAGAAGTGCATCTTTTGCACGGATCGAGTCTCTTTTCTTGGCTATGTTGTTACTCCACGGGGGAATTCAAGTGGATGAGACGAAAATTGAAGCCATAAAGAGTTGGCCGCCTACAAGTATCACACAGTGTGAGAAGTTTCCTTGGTCTTGCAGGTTTCTATCGTCGCTTTGTCAAGGATTTCAGCGCCATTGCTGCCCCATTGCATGAGTTGACAAAGAAAGGTGTGGTGTTTCATTGGGGTAAGGCACAAGAGGAGTCCTTTGACACTTTGAAGGACAAGCTTACACACGCACCATTGCTGCAACTTCCTAACTTTGGTAAGACTTTTGAGCTAGAATGCGATGCTAGTGGAGTTGGCATTGGAGGTGTTTTGATGTAAGAAGGTAAGCCTGTTGCATACTTTAGCGAAAAAATTGCATGGTCCTGTTCTTAATTACTCTACGTATGATAAAGAATTGTATGCACTTGTACGTTCTTTAGAGACGTGGCGTCATTATTTGTGGCCTAAAGAATTTATTATACATTCAGATCATGAATCGCTTAAGTATCTTCGTTCTCAAAATAATCAATCGTAGGCATGCTAAGTGGGTTGAATTTATTGAATCTTTTCCTTATATTATTAAACATAAGAAGGGAAAGGATAATGTGATTGCCGATGCCTTGTCTAGACGCTATGCTTTCTTGTCCCAACTTGATTGTAGAATTTTTGGACTTGAGTCAATAAAAAAAAACAATATGTGCTTGATCCTTTTTTTAAAGATGTGTTGCTGAATTGTAAAGAGGGACGTACATGGAACAAGTTTGTGATCAATGATGGTTTTGTGTTTAGAGCTAACCGTCTATGCATTCCAGTTGGTTACGTTCGTCTAATGTTGTTGCAGGAAGCACATGGAGGAGGTTTGATGGGGCATTTTGGTGCTAAGAAGACGGAGGATATGTTGACCACACACTTCTTTTGGCCAAAGATGAGGAGAGATGTTGAGCGGTTCGTGGCACGCTGCACTACATGTCAAAAGGCTAAGTCTCGCTTGAATCCACATGGTTTGTATATGCCTCTTCCTGTTCCTTCTATTCCTTGGGCCGATATTTCGATGGATTTTATTTTAGGATTGCCTAGGACTAAGAGGGGGGAGGGACAGCATTTTTGTTGTTGTGGATCGATTTTCTAAGATGGCGCATTTTATACCTTGTCATAAAAGTGATGATGCTTGTCTTTATTGCTGACCTCTTTTTCAAAGAGATTGTTCGCTTGCATGGTATGCCTTGTACTATTGTTTCGGATCGTGATGCAAAATTCTTGAGTCATTTTTGGTGCACTCTATGGAATAAGTTGGGTACAAAATTGTTGTTTTCTACAACTTGTCACCCACAAACCGATGGACAAACAGAGGTAGTGAACCGCACTTTGGGCACCATGTTGAGAGCTATTTTGAAGAAAAATTTAAAGATGTGGGAGGAATGTTTGCCTCATGTGGAGTTTGCTTACAATCGGGCGACACATTCTACCACTAAGGTAAGTCCTTTTCAGGTAGTGTATGGCTTTAACCCTCGTGCTCCTATTGATCTTTTACCTTTACCTACCACTGAAAGAACCCATAGTGATGCTAGCGCACGTGCTGAATTTATTCGTAAGTTGCATGAAACAACTAAAGAAAAAATATCGAAAAGATGAATGAAAAGTATAGAATTGCTTTGGAAGTGAAGGTAGGAAAGAAATTAAACTTGAGCCGGGTGATTTAGTATGGTTACATTTGAGAAAGGATAGGTTTCCAGAGCTGCGTAAATCTAAATTAATGCCAAGAGCTGCTGGTCCTTATAAAGTTATTGAGAAAATAAATGATAATGCATACAAACTTGAGTTGCCACCCGAGTTCGGGGTTAGTCCTTCTTTTAACATTGCAGATTTGACACCATACTTGGGAGAAGAAGATGAGCTTGAGTCGAGGGGACGACTCCAATTCAAGAGGGGGAGGATGATGAGGACATCACTCCTTCGGATACACTCAATGATCCTCCGCTGAACATTCAAGGTCCAATCACAAGAGCTCGCGCAACGACAAATTAAATTTACAGTGAGCTCGTTCCTAAGTAACTCTTTATATGATTTAGAGAATAGATTGCTACCTAATTATTATATTATGATTAGAAATCATGGAGAGGACCGGGAGATACATAGAGGAGGGCTTGGAGGCGTGAAGGACCAGCAAGGGCGCTCAAGTCAAGGTGGAGGCCCAGACCAAGTCGACTTCGAATCCGTCTCGGAGTCCAGGAGCAGTCTGTACTAAATTGGACGCCCAAGATGCATCCGGACTCGGAATTGGACGTTCTTAGACTCTAAAGAAAGATAACGAAAAGACCTTTCCAATGAGTCTTGTTGGAGGCCCAAATTCATCCGGAGTCATCGGGAATCATCCAAACAAGTTAACGTCCAGAATCTGTCCTGACGCTGCGACGTCGTATTTTGGTCTTTGGGCCTTGTATCGAGTTGGAACCCATTAGGGGTGCGTCCAGGGGGGTCTTGCACGACCTTAGACTCTTTATAAACAGTAGCCGTCGCCCAAGTTAGGGTTGGGTTTTGCTTAGATTAATCTGTCAAGAACAGTTTCGCCGTTTCATCGGTTTGTGAGACCCCAACTCGTGAGCTTAATCATTCATTTGCAAATTGGTTGCTTTCTTCCTTGTTCTTGCTTGTGTTCTTCGATTCGCAGGCAAGGATTAGCCTTCTTGGCGAGGTCAACCGTGCAACGCCGGTTGATAACCGAGAAGACGTGGTACTGCGATTGCGGGGTTTCGGATCGTGCTGTTCCGGAAGCCGGATCGACTTGTGTCTCGTTTTCGCCAAATCGAGAGTTACCGAACCTTTCGGAAGATCGGGAACCCTTGTTCACATCACATATCACCACGTATAAGATAAAAAAAAAATCCAGAGTTCTACTATCAGAACCACATCTTATTTCCAAATTGATTTTTGGACGGGATTTTGTGAAACTCGAAGATTATATATTTGGTCTCGTTTTAATTTTTTACCTTCTTCCAATCCTCTTGCTATTCACGGTATCCCTTTGCGAGATTCATCGGTATTCTAGATGGTTTGCTAGTCCTAAAACAACCATAAACGTGCTTCTCCCTGACAGGTCCTCCGACAAGGTGTTCTTAGGTTTTGCGGTGAAGGACGAGCTCTGGATCAACCTAATTGTTCTCTAGATGGGTTTAGTTATTTTTGGAGTTCTTTACTGCGTGTTTTAAGTTGATTGCAATCTAATGCAAGCTAGCTCTTAATGATGTGTGATTTTGATCTCAATCAAATGTCAACAATTTGGATATCTTATATTTGAGGAAGTGTGGATTATATAAATGGAAAGAGCTATATAAAACTCAAGTTGAGCTCAATAATGCACGCTTACAAAACGGTCTCATGAGTGATAGTCAAGCCATCATAATTAGTATTCATTTGGCAAAAGAAATACATGCACAAACATGGCACGCATCACCATGTAAGGGCCTATTTGGATAAAATGAACTAACAACTAGTTAAAATAGTTAGGTCCTGTGACTAGTGAACTAGGTCTTAAATTAGTCATTAGTTCATCCACTAGTTCACCTATTTGAATTTTTACAGACTACTTTCTCCATCCTAAATTATAAGACATTTGACTTTTTAACTTCAACTTTGATCACTCATTTATTCAAAAAAATTATATAAATGTAGTAAAATTTAAGTTATTCTTAAAAACTTTTATCGATAAAGCAAACCACAATAAAAAGAAATGATGTTTTGCAAAAATTTTTGAACACAACGAATGGTCAAACTTAGGGCTAAAAAGTCAAACATGTTATAAATTAGGATGGAGGGAGTAAATTTTAGTCGACTAGTTGCTAGTTATAGGATTTAAAAGGACCTAAGATAAAGATAAGATAGACAAAAATAAACCAAACTTGTACTAAGCTAACCGCCGCTGGTAAGCACCATGGAACACACAACACCTATAAAAACTAACAAAGCAGCAACCAGCTACACAGCAGCGCCGGCAGGCTCAGCATGGCTCAGCGGATCCTCCTGCTCGCCGCAGCTGTGCTCGCCTTGGTCGCAGCGGGCAGCTGCCATGGCTTCCAGATCGAGGAGGCAACCATCGACGCCATCCACGCGGGATTCAAGAACGGCAGCCTGACATCCACGGCGCTCGTCCGGTTCTACCTGGACCGGATCAGCCGCCTCAACCCGCTGCTCCACGCCGTCATCGAGGTGAACCCCGACGCGCTCCGCCAAGCTGCGCGCGCCGACGCGGAGCGGCGGTGCTCAGGCGGCCGCGGGCTGCTGCACGGCATCCCCGTGCTGCTCAAGGACAACATCGCGACGCGCGACCGGCTCAACACGACGGCCGGGTCCCTGGCGCTGCTGGGGTCCGTGGTCCGGCGGGACGCCGGCGTCGTGCGCCGGCTGCGTCGGGCCGGCGCCGTGGTGCTCGGCAAGGCGAACATGGAGGAGTGGGCCAACTTCCGCAACCTGGAGGGCGAACATGGATGGAGCGCGCGCGGCGGGCAGGGCCGGGTAAGCTGCCATTTTTCAGTTTGAGGAGTCTGCCATTGTCGCGATCGTGCCGGCCGCTAAATCCAGAATTTCTGGCTGGGTGATCTTGAACGTGTGACGCAGAATCCTTACGTGCTGTCGGCGGATCCGTGTGGGTCGAGCACTGGTTCAGCGATAGCGGCGGCGGCCAACCTGGCGGCGGTGACGCTGGGGACAGAAACCGACGGCTCTATCCTTTGCCCCGGCGTCGCTGAATTCCGTGGTTGGGATCAAACCAACGCTCGGGTTGACCAGCCGGGCTGGTGTCATCCCCATCTCGCCCAGGCAAGACACCGTTGGGTGAGTGATCGTTACAAAATACTCCTTCAACTTGTTTACTACTATATTAGTTTGTGCGCAAGATCCAATGCACTATTCTTATTAGTACTTTGCAGGGAAAGGGCTCCATATATATAGATAATAATAAACAGTTGACGAGTCTACGGGTAGTTTTTTACACAAAAGACAAAACAGTCAGTCATGATTCCCTTTGACTTCAATTTTCCAGTAAGATTTATGCTACAGGGTTGGTGCCCCTATTTATATTATAGGTGGTTATGCCAGTTTTAACGAGGGTTCAGTGAGAGTTTGATAAGTACTAAATAAGTTAGAGTGATAAAAATTGTTTATACTATTTTCAACACAATGTCTTGAAAACATGAACCGAAGTCTCTAGTGAGACTAGATTTAGAGTAACTCCATCAGATCCTCTACTTGAGTCTCTATATAGGTGCTTCACGCAAAAAAAAAAAAAAAAAAAAAAAAACATGCTCCAGCTAGACTCATACTAGGGTCTCGGAATTTGGCTGGCACCCAAATCAGCCCACTAGCAGGAGGCTTTAGGCCAGGCCCCCATTCCACCGTTAGGGGCATTTCTTCCCTGCACTCACACGGAACACAACAGCGGTGGTGCGAATCTCACTATGCAGCCTCGGTCTTCTGCCTCGTGGGCGCGATTGCGCACCTCCTCCGCCCGGCGAACTCCCTTCCTTGTTAGCAGCACCCCTCCCAAGCTCGGTTAGCTCCCTTCCGTATCGGTGGCGCACTTCCCCACTATCTAGGTGAGCTCCCTTCCCTGTCAGCGCACCTCCATGGTGCCCCAAAGTGCGATTCTCAGCCTCCTGGTTTCCTGACGTTCTTGATGAGCGGAGCTCCGCCTTTGTGGCTTCCCTGACATTTCCAACTCCCTGATGTGCGCTTCTCCCCGACATTCTTCACCGCCTCTTGCACTTCTAGTTCCACCTCTTGCACATCCTGACGTTCCTCGACGCCCGAACGTGGCCTCCAACACTTCCCAACATTATTCCCCGATGCCCTCGAGTAGAGATGTGGAGCTCGTTATCTGCTTCCCCTCTCCCACATGCGTATAGCTCGGTTGACATAGTGTGGAGATTGACGAGTGGGTCCCTTTTGTTAGTGTCTACCTAAATGGATTTTGGCGGCTTACATTTGGGTGTTGTCGATTGAACGATAATAAAAAAAAAACTGGACCAACAAAAGTAAGTCTGGGCATTTAGGTGAACTAAAATTTAGATTGGATGGTTCCGACAATTAGAAATTTAGACATTATAAATCGATACGGATATTTTTCTGAAAAAACACTATCTGATATTTTGAGTACCCAATAATTCGGGTTGGAGTTTGTGTATACCCGATCTATTCGAGATTGACAAAAACCTAGAAGCTCAGAGACAATGGCTAGCCGGGTGCAGTCCTTCAATTGTTAAAACTTGAAAGACGCTGCCGAGTAAATCTTACCTGACGTGGATGCTGTAACAGAACCGCCCAATTTATAAAAGCATAATGCAAAAATCGCTCGCTAAACAAGCGATTAGTACACTTAAACCCTTATAAACCCGGTAGTCCGGAAATCTCGAAGAATTTCAAACCAAACATCATCAACCAAGATCGTACAGAGTTTAGCGTCACCATCCACACGTTACAATAGTTCACAAATAGTTCGATAACATCAGAGTGCGAAATAAAAGTTATTACAACCCAAGTTCTCAAATAAGTAGCGGAAAGCAAAGTAGTTTTAAAGCTCAACCCACACACACTTAAAGTTCAATACAGTGTCAGTCTGATGATCAATCCACTAAAAGCAAGTGGGGAGGATAATAAGAACGACCATGCCCTCTGGTACTTTAGTCCACTGCACAAACAACAAGCGGGAAAAACCCTGAGTACGGAAGGTACTCAGCTAGACTTACCCTTCTGACTCAAATAAAAGACTCCAAGGAGTATGATAGGCCTTATCAGGGGATAGCTCGACTCATTTTGCGGAAAAGCAGGTGTAACCCTTTTAAAGTGATAGCTCAGCTTAAGCATTCCTATTTATGCTAAGTAAGCACCTATACTAGTTATCATTGCATTTATTAATCATGATTAAACAAGCAATTAGTAACCATGATCATTATAGCTTAACTCATCATCATCATTATCCTTATCATCATTCCATAATCATTACTACTACGATGGCATAACTCAAGTCAAGTGTTCACTGTCTAGGAACGATGGCGATTCGAATCGATTACAACTGAGGTCAAGGGGTATTCCTCACATAAACCACACTCACCTGTCGGTGAGCTATAGGTCACCGTGGCACGGAGGAACGCGGTTTCGACAGGAACCACCGTACCCAGGGGCCGTCCAACTACCTTAGCCAGCCATGCTGGACATCGGACTTACTCTTCGCGCCCCCGTAGTTCTCCATCCATCTCCAATACGGTGCGAACGGATTGAGAGCCGGCCTGAATAGTGTTAGGCTTCCTGGTCGGAAAGACTTATCCAGCCAGCTAAGTGTAAGGCATGTGTTCAATATGACTCGAGGGACGCATCGACGCAGACGGAATCACTATGGTCCAAAAACCCCATAAGACTCCGCCCGGTCTCCAATTATCACAACTATAAACCAATTATCATGATGATATCAATATAAAGCTTTCACCAACATAAAGTAACCACCTATACTCGCAGGTGATAGGAAATCACCCGACTTCTACTGTCTAAGCAAGCTAAGCAATTAACTCGTTCTAGACTAGCAGGGTAATCAAGGTAGGATAAGCAAAGATAAACAAGGATATATAATGCATCAACGGTTGCACTCAACTCCTATACTTAATGCATCAATCATAAAGCATAATTAAGGTGTTAGAAAGCATAGGTGAGGAAATGCTCCGTGGCTTGCCTGGAATCCAACACAAGCCAGTGATTGTTAGGTGATACTCGCTTGGCGAGCATCTCCCATCCTAGTGCTTGTTTAGTCCTTCCATCTCTAGGATAAGTCCATCAAACACCATCTTCAGGTTCGGCTCCAACACCACGTATTCATCATCTAGCGTACCTAAATGTCATGCAGCGATGCACATGTATGAATATATGGAAGTGCAATAGATGATGCATCTCATTTAGTAAGTAATCATGGCAAGCACAAATTTGCACTATATGACCTAAGCACATTAGGGAGCAAGCTATTCACCTCATACCAAACATTGAGATAGCAAACATGTAAAGTAAGATAAGGTTCACACAATCTCAAGTGCATTAACTTATCCACCATCAAGGACATGAGCCACACTTAGCCACCAAACAAACAACCATGACTAGAATCTGTTATTTTTAGGACAGCAACAGCAGCTACAAGATTTAGGTATAACTAGAGTTACACACATCCTAAAATCATGCAACAAGACATTCTGGAAAGCTTATAGAATTGTCTACAATTCATATTTAAACAACTTAACATGATTCCCAAGTTAACCTAGTAAAACAAGCACATTTCTCAGATTAGGTCTAGGAATGCCTGAGAGGAGCTATTTCTAAAACTGAACTTGCACAGCCATAACTCCCAAACTATTTGGCCTATTGACATGAAAATTTAACAACAACTAGATCATGAAGTTATCTTCAACTTTGTCAATAGCAAGATTTCTATAAAACATAATTTAGGTTATGTATTTCTCAAAGTTCTAGAATCTGTCCTGAAAGCTTATAATTCAAGATATTAATACTTGCATGTGTGCCAAGCACATTACTAAGCCAAACCATGTGTACCAACAGTTGAGGCACCTCAAATGATTACTAGAAAACATGGTGTACACTCCTAAATAAATTCCTTTCATGCCATTTGTATAAGTATATCAACTTTTATAAAAAAATACAACAGGCTAATGCAAGAAAACATATGAGAGCAAGATAAATATGCAATTCAATAGTTTCCATAAGCACATGGCTAATTAAGTGTTTGTAGATCACAACAATCTTATGACAAGCCAAAGGAAGCACAAGTCACATTTATACATAGAGGAAACATACTCAAATGGAGATATGGACATACAAACATCATGCAATTGCAAGATCTGAAATTTCAGGACAGAATTGACATAAAATTTCAGGAGCTCATAGCTGGAGTTCTAGCCATCCAAAACTATTGTTATTTAACAATTTGGAAAGCTTACAAAAAACACTAAAACTTATTCAATAACAACAACAGCTAGTTTTGAACCTAACATGGTCGAAAAACACTAAACTTCAGATATGTCCAGCATGCAATCCAAACCTGACCAGTGAACTTTAAAATTCATAGCTCCCAAACCTGATGGGATTAAATCACGAAATTCATGGACAGAATAGATGACTAAATTATCTACAACATTTATATTAAAGCATTTTCCAGAAAATGTCATCTACAACATGAAACACCCCTCATTAACAGAATCACGAAATCTGCAGTTTTCAGCACAACATTGCAAACTTGTTGGGATCGATTCTTAGGCATCCGGACTCCGAATCGAGTGGGGTTTGTTCCTATGGTTTTCTAGTGATGTAAGGAAGCTTCTACAAGTGATGGATGTGACATGCATGGGCTGTGGTGAGCTCGACCCTGTCCATGGTGGCGGCGGCCATGGATGAGAGGTGAAGTTCATGGGGGTGCTTGCTAGGGTTAGGGGAAGTGAGGAAGATGGGTTGGAGCTTGCTCACCATGGTCCTAGGGTGCTCCAGCAGTAGCAGCTCGGCCGGAGATGCAGTAAGGAGGGAGATCGAGGTGGGTGCTCCTCCATGGCTGGAGCTTGAAGAAGATGAGCTTGGAGGCTGTCCTCAACATCTCCGGTGGTTGGGGGGGGGCATGGGGAGCAGCAGCTTGTTGCTGGTGTCTTCAGCAGGGGCTGGGTGCTCTCCTTTCTCTTCTCTTCTTCCTCTCCTTCTTCTCCTTCCTTTTCCCCTTCTTCTCCTTTTCTCTGGTGGCTGAAAATGAAATGGAAGAGAGGGAGGGGAAGCTGCTGCCGATGGGAGGAGAGGAAGAGCACCAGCAGCTGCTGCTCATAGGGGAGGGGTAGGACGCCATGAGCAGGGGAGGTAGAGGAGGAGCAGCTGTCTTTGTGCTGGTGGGGAAGAAGAATGGCGTGGGGGAGAAAGGAGGGGGTGCTGCTGCTAGTATAGGTAGTAGAAGGGGAGGAATTGATGACCGCAGATGAATTTCAGCAACTACTTCTGACTGGTAGGTCATTTTTGAGTATGTTCTACATATTTTTAGGATTTGACTCTTAAATAAAGTTTGTTCGTTATAAAATTTGCTACAACTTTTATTTAAGGAGCACTGACATGCAAAACCTCTAAGCAACACTTTTTAAATAGGCAACAAAAACAGTTCTAGGGGGCCACATAGGTCATACTTAGTCTTAAGAGCTTAATTAGCCTAAGCACTCAACATGAACATCGTTCTACATGATCCTTTGTGCACATCATGACATTACAACAATGGGCATGTATAAGTAGAAAATAAGCAATTACAATAGGAAAGGTTTAACTTGACAGAGTGCTTTACTATGGCCATGCTCATGATATGATGTTATGATGCTAATGCCATGTAAATGCAAGTGTAAATATGCAAGCCTACACCTAGGGTGTTACAGATACATTGGGCGGGGTGGTTTGCTAGTGTTGGCGCCGATAGCCTAGTGTGTGTGCCATGTGGAATGCAGACGAAATGACTGCCGCTAACCACCGGGTGCGTGTGCCGTGTGGCATGCGGCATGATAGGAACCTAGGAGCCGAATGACGATGGGTGATGCATCATCTTGTCACCCAATGTGATGGCTGCAGTGGACGATGGGTGAGGGAACCATCGATTGTCAGGCGTAGGCAGCCAACGGCATGGCATTGCGCCTCTAGCTTCAAGCGGGCCTTGCAGGCGGTCGCTCTCATGGAGTGGTGAAGGCATAGATAGGGGCTAAGGGTTTGGGATTTTTGGGGGCTAAGGGCTATAGACGCGAGTGGTCTGGAAGGAGGCTGGGGCATTGCCACAATGCACAGTTGGCACTAGGCCTTGACACTTGATGGGCTCTAAATTCTGATATTAGCTAATACAGGTACCACGAATCATTACATGAATTCCACAAACTAATTTCTAGTATATGCAGTCACTATGCGAATTGTAATCGGTTAGTTCAAGTGTGGATTTGCGTACTGGGTGTTGGGTGTTTACCCACCCCTAACTTAGTAAAACAGTATGAGGCATAGGTCCAACTACCTACCAATCCATTAATATCAATGAAAACTTTCAGTAGCAAACAAATTTAGGCCATGGTTGATGCAGTGAGTACTCATTTGCCACTTTGGTATGATGGGCTTCAATACCATGTGCAAGCTTCTAGAGCCTCCTCACAGCGACTCCACCAGGGAAGGTCACCAATTCCTTTGTCGAGCCATCTAAGTGCTAACAAATACCAAGAGTAACAAGTCTTTAACTCAAGAAACCCAAGCAAGAACACTGGTAGAACTCATGGCTAACACTCAAATCCTCACTTCTTTACTTGGGTGGGTCTCCAAATGCTTCACTGTCATATCTTCATAAGTTTATAGTCGGGGTAGAACTAATAAAGAGGGTGACCGGGCTGCTAGCCATTGGGACAAAGTTGTAGGTAGACACAATAATCATTGAATGAGTCACTAGCCCCAAACAAGACGCTAGATCATACAGTGGTGTTGTGTTGGTTGATTTCTTGAACAACTCAATGTACCAGAATATTCCCACCGTATGGATATGTGGTGGGTCACATAGGCCCACTAGATCATATAGTGTACTACAAAGACTAGGTCAACTGGTGACAAAGGCTAGCTTTGCCTACTGGATGTTCTCTAAGGTCATGAAGTCCTCTACCAAATCATAGTCAGGGTCACAAATTAAAGTCATCTGTTATTACTAGGTTGTCATTTCTGCCGTGAAATAGCACACAAACGACCCACCAAAGGGTCAACTATATTGTCCAGTGCATGATGTGACTCTTGTTTTTGTGCATTTATATTCAATCTCGACCAATCCAATTTCTTTGAGATCATTGACTTGAAACCAACTCAATGAGGCAACTTACCACCTTCAACTCTCGACCGAGAGTTAGCCATTTCATGCAATACAATGGTCTTGCCTCAACTCTCTCAAGTTGAGCGTGTCCCCTTTAATAGTACAACCAAACAAAAACAAAGACATATTAAACACTACTTAGAGAATGTCCCAAGAAACTCTAGTGTCCTTGGTCTTCTAGTTCATCCTTGGTGCCATAAACTTCCACGGACAAATCTTGGTGCCAAGACACAAGTGGCCATTTTCAAAATTGCTAACTTAAATGCATTACTCCCTGCATAAAACACTTTAATCACATATATTTGTGTTCATCACTGATTAAAACCCTATGATCTCCATAATAAAGCCTAGATGCATTCACTAGGGCATTATAGTTGCAATGACAACCGCCTCTAAAAAACTAGACATCTCTACACACAAGTAGAATTATCTCCCATAACCTGAATTCATGCAAATATCACAAAAGTAATCATGATTGTCAATGTATTTTTTTGTTGTTACTTGTACCGCAGGCCAATATGCCGCACGATGTTTGATGCTGTCAAAGTGCTGGATGCTATTGTTGGTTATGATGTCCGTGATGCGAGAGCCACAAAGACAGCATCCAGGTACATCCCTCAAGGTGGATATATGCAGTTCTTGAAAACTGATGGCTTAAGAGGCAAGAGAATTGGCATACCCAACGGCTTTTTCAATTATCCAAATGGGACCGTTCAGCAAGTGGTTTTTTGTCAGCACCTTGACACAATGAGGTACCGAGTTTGAAACTTGAACTTGGAAGGAAGCTAGCTTGCTCAGTTTCATTTTAAAGGAAAATTAGAACATAAAAATTATCTAGTTAATAATCATATGCAAAAAATTTTACAACCATCTGAAAAGGAACTTAACAGATTATCCTTACCTTAAGGAAGATAAAAACCAAATTACTAGAATATATTTATCATTTATGTGCTTCACGACGAAATTGATTCCATTTCCTTGCAGATACAACTACCTTTTCTACTCAAACACATGACTTATTTATATAATCATGTTATTACGCAATATGCATTGGTAATATCTACATAATGCCGTACGCCATTAATTAGTTAAAAAAATGGAAGGTACGCGTGACCTGTTGGCTAATACTTGCTTTCGTCTAAAAAAACTTGATATGTTTTAGGATTTTTAGGACAGATTAATACTTAATGAAAATTAGTCAAGTACTCTTATTTGTTGAAGGTGGACCATGCTAATTAAGGAATAAGCCTTTAGGAATGCATACCTGGTATGTGTCAAATCTATTCTCCAAGGGCTAAAACATCAAATTTTGTGGTGCTTTTTTTAATCCTGGAACATTAAATCTATGAATTCCTCCCTTTTTGCTGAAACTATTTTCATGCATCAGATTGACATATAACTATGATCTATCCTTTACAACACAAGTACAATAGATATATAAAATCATTAAATTATATATGTTTTTTAGATAATGAAACAAAGTTCCAACAACCTCTACTATCTGAAGATGATTCGATGATATACTAAGCAATTACATTTTATTTTCAAGGAAACATGGAGCAATCCTGATTGAGAACATAGACATACCAAATCTTAGTGTTGTATTAGATGTTCTAAGCAATGGTGAACAGATTGTGTTACCAGCAGAATTCAAGTTAAGCCTAAACGCTTATTTGTTGGATTTATCATACACTCCAGTCCGTTCCCTGGCTGACATAATAGCATTCAACAATGCTCATCCCATAGAGGTATGGTTTCTTGAAACTTCCATTTTTTATTTATTTTCTTATCCTGTCATCACACATTTTTAGTCCGAGCTTGATCTGGATTTACTTCCATATGGTGTATTTTGATTTGTGTTTATACTCTTTGAATGAAGACATGTTTTGATTTGTACTACAAGTAAATTTGAAAGACGACAACAATATTTGAAAAACCACATATTTAATGGATTACAAATGTGTCAAGAAAACATCCATCTGGGCTTAAAATATATATGAAGATTAGTTACAGATCTATGAAAGTTAATTACTATTAGCCAGTGAACTAAATGGCCAAGTATAATCGATCATCAAGCTTGAAGCTTTTGATCGAGAGCAAATTTCCTAACGCTACCCCAAGCTTGGAGAAAGCATCACAAAACTATATTTTCAAGAAATGGTTTATTTATTATCTCTTCCATCCTTGAATAGATAACTTTCTAAGGTTTAAAATTTGTTCTAAAATAAAGATCATTCTACACAAACATGGTAACATTGTCTTCTAGTACAAAAACTAATCATAGATGAATGTAAACGGTAACTGCTAAATTCAATCCTCCGGGAAAGGAAAGTGTACATATGTCTTTTGTCAGCGTACTTAATTTGTCCGAAAATTTCTAGAATTGTCTTGAAATTAATGGAAACTTGTTTTATAATTTTTTTCCATACTGTAGTTTTGAGAAGTAACTTCACAAAACTAAGATTCAATTCTGCTTTCTTATCATGGCATTTCATATCACGCAAAAGCTATGGGGCGAACCCTGGAGGCTCAATTTGGCCCCCTCAACTATCGTGTAAGGCTCAATTTGGCCCCCGAACTATCAAAACGTCCACTTTAGCCCTTGATCTTTTGATTTCAGCTCAATCTCATCCATTCACCACGATTGCTCACCACGTAGACAGAGGGCACGCAAAAAAGTCAAATTTGCCCCTCTCTATTTTATTTACCTTGTGGCCCCTCACGGCGTTTGTCTTATTTCCGTTTCTCTCCGTCCCCATCCTATCGATCTCTGTCCCCATCCACCCGTGGAAGCCAGGGCGGCCGTGGAGGCGCAGCTATGGGGCGAACCCTGGAGGCTCGCCGGTGGGGCGGTCGTGGAGCCGCGTCCATGAACGGAGAGAAACGCCGTGAGTGGCCAATAGGAAAAGAAATTAAGGAGGGGCAGAATCGTCTTTTTGCACGTTCATCTGTCCAAATATCCAGCAAAATAGGCAAATGGATGACATTGAGTCGAAAACCTTAAGATCAGGGGCCAAAGTGGCCGTTTTGATAGTTCAGGGGCCAATTTGAGCCTTCGGCGATAGTTGAAGGGCCAAAACGGCTATTTCGCCAAAGCTATACTTAAGAGCTTGCAAATGTGATGTGTACATGTGTTTTATGGGATGGCAATAGCAGTTAGCTTTGCGAAACTTATTCTTGAAAGTGCATTTTCATAACAATATGTATATCAAGGAAAAATAAAGTCTTGTGAAAAATGGTTTCTGAAAGTTATGGCCACGTTCGGATTGCAAAAAATTGCAATCCGATGAATAGTAACGTTTTTGTTTTATTTGGTAAATATTATCCAATCATGGTCCAACTAGGCTCAAAAGATTCGTCTCGTGATTTACAACTAAACTGTGTAATTAGTTATTTTTTTTACTTACATTTAGTGCTCCATATATATGGGTAAAAATTGATGTGATGGAGAGAGAGTGGAAAAAGTTGGAATTTGGAGCTCATCCGAACAAGGCCATAATTTGCAAAAAGGAAAAAGTAATGTTGTCTTGTAAAATTTACGCACAGCCTATTATTACAGGAGAAGCTCAAAGAATTCGGGCAGCTTATCTTCCTGCTGGCCGAAAATACTACTGGCATTGGTGCGCCCGAAAGATCTGCAATCCAGGAACTAAACAAACTATCAGCAAACGGGTTGGAGAAGCTGGTGAAGGAGCTGAAACTGGATGCTATTGTGACACCCAACGACAGCGCTTCCTCTGTTCTTGCCATCGGTGGCATGCCAGGCATCACTGTCCCTGCTGGATATGGTAAACCAGGAGTCCCATTTGGTATTTGCTTTGGAGGGTTGAAGGGCTATGAGCCAAGGCTTATTGAGATGGCTTATGCGTTTGAGCAAGCTACCCGAGTGCGAAAGACCCCCACTTTCACAGACGATCGGATAGATAGCAACAAGTACTTTTAGTATTTAACCAAATGAAGCGAAAGACAAACGAAACTATTTTTCTGTTACTCATGTTTAAAACGTGGGCACAGAGCAGCCACACGCATTCCTTCTCTCGCTTTTGCAGCCTTGGAATATAATAAATAAAATCAAGTAATAACAAACAAATATTTCATCGTGTGTATGTGATGGCCCAGCAGGAGGAGCATATACTTCGTGCGGGCTGTCTCCACCTCCACCTCGAGCTCTGCCATGGCAGGCGACCATGACTCGTGCTTGGCACAAAAAAGAAGACGAATGTGGCACTATGGATGACGTGTTGATACCTACTGACGGAGAGGCTCAATAGATCTTAAACGGTGACAAATCCTCCTGTCACTCTACAAAACACGGAGCAAAGTAATCTCTCCGTTTGCTGGACCGAATACGGAGATAAAATCATTCCATTCCAAATCTAGAATGGATCCATTCTATCCCATCAAATCCCCGAACAAAATGTAACCAAGTGGTCTCATTTGGTATTTGCTTTAGAGGGTTGAAGGGCCATGCGCCGGTTTTTATTGAGATGGCTTATGCGTTTGAGCAAGCTACCCGAGTGCGAAAGACACACTTTCACACGCACCATAATAGTCCATTTATAGTAGCTTGAGGATCGGATAGATAGCAACCTGTACTTTTGGTGTTTTACGAAATGAAGCGAAAGAGAAAAGAAGGTATTTTTCTTGTACTAATGTTTAAAACGTGTGCCGTTGAGCAGCCACACGGATTCCAACTCCCTTTCGTAGCCTTGGAAATATATAATAAATAAAATAAACTAATGACAATCTTTTGTAGTCTGTAGTATGTGATGGTCCAGGAGGAGCGCATATACTTCACGTGTACAATAATAGTGTCCTCTTTGCTACCACAAAAAAGAAATTTAGTACCAGGAACATCGAGCTACAAAAACTATATAAAAACTGTATACGGCCAGTTTTGAGCTAGAGATCGTGCGTGTGCGTTCATCCTCCATATGTCGCTTAGAACAACAGTTTGGCCGTCGTCCAAGGCAGGGTACCACCACCAGCAGCACCAGGTGCGGTGTTTGTCGGCGCCGGAGAGACTGCAGGATGCTGCGAAACCATGCCGAGGCCGCCGGTCGGCGAACTACCAGCCCACATCCTGGGACTATGACGCCCTTCTGTCACTCAATGCTCGCAGACCTGCTGGTGAGGTGAGTTCGTTATAATTTGTTGAATCATAATAATAGTTCAAGTTTGAATATTTTTCTCCATCCAAATTATATAGGACAATATTTATGTAATAACAGAGTAAAAATATGGACAGAAGTGGGGTGACTGTCCTCTGTTGATCTTATTTTGACGGCGGATATGGCTCTAGTAAGTCACTTCATATCCACCGTCAAAATAAGATCAAACAGATATGAAAATTTTCATCCTTGGAAGGCTAGAGGGAGCCGCTAGTGGCTATTCTTTCATGCGTTGGTGTTCACTCTCATTCGGGTTAAATACATAATCATAGTGCCTACTGCCTGGCTCGGCAATAGAACACGTAGGTCTTACGAACTGTTTGGTTCTATCGTTCGTAACGCAAACGGTAATAAAATGGACCTAGCGACGTTACTGATGACGGGAATGATATTTAAACTAAATTCATTTACGTCAACGTTACGATATGAGGAACCAAACACGTCGCTAGATTATCACATGGATTTGGACATAGCTTAGATCGGAAGATCGCCTAGAGGGCCGATGAAGTCCTCGTGCCTACGTGATGCAGGCGTAGGTAGATCCTATCCTCCAGGGGCATCGGTGACGATGACGCCGGCTGGCCAGCGGTTGGATCTTGATCTTCAGGAGGTGCATCGAGCTTAGCTGGACCGGTAGATTTTTAGGGTCACTGCATTTCTTAGTTCATTCATTAATTACCGTGACATCCTTCTTCTTATAGCTGGGGCCCCTCTGGGACCAGAGCAATGATCATTGCATCTTGTGTTGTGTCCATCAGTCGTGGACAGTTAGTGAGTCATTAAGCTCCTAACTAGCATAGTGCTCGTGCGTTGCTACGGATTAATTTCAATGATGTACATGAAAACAACAAAATGATATTTACAAAACGATGACATTTGGTAATGCAAATCAAAAAAGAAAATTTGATTTACCTGCATAATACTTTGTTTCAAAAGATCTAGATGCAATATTTACTACGAAAACACCCACCTCTTACCATGTAGAGCTTTTTTTTTATCATGGAGTCAACAATATCATTACAAAACAAGACTCTTGACACACAGCTGGAAACAATACTCAGTCTTTGACATGACATGTTGGTAAAAACATGCTTGTTCATGCACAAGTTTATTTCGCCCACTCCAAAGTTCTCAAATCTCGAGCTTTGCAGCTATTGGCCTTTCTGCTGAGCTAATGAGTTGGCCTTGCTGCTGAGCTCATGAGTGATCAATCCAACACGCGCACCCTCCGTCTCGAGTCAAGGCGCTGCACACTGATGGATGGTCACGTCCATGTCCTAGGCGCTAAACGGCTCACAAAGACCAGCGTGTTTGCAGGCGTATGTGGCGCCCTGCGAGCAGCAGCGAGCGTGTGCGAACCTAACGGCATCGGGCACCGCGACCGTGGCTGCCGCCAACGTCACCCCTGGCGCCCTCGCGCGGCCGGGCGCTGGAGCGCCGCCGAGGGAGCTTAGCCAGCCTGGACCGCCGGGCGGCATCGGGCCCCGTGGTCGCCGCTGCCATCGAGGTCGCTCCCGGTGGGTCAGGCGCCGGCGACCTCTCCCCCGCTTCTGCGCGCCCAGCAGACCGGACCGACCACCACGAGCTCCCCCCTCTCAGCTGCCGCGGCTCCATTCCGGCCCGCCTCGGGTGTCCAGGCGCCGGTGGGCAGACGATGTCGGTGAGGCATCTAACGGCGGCCCCTCGAGCTACTTCAACGCCGCGCATCGGTCGGCGAAGTTGGTTACGGCCCCCTCTGCTAGCGCCAGGACTCGCCCCGCCTTGGGTTTGGAGCGTGCTGGTGCAGGCCCCGTGAGGCTAGGACGTGACCATCGACGGAGGAGGTGCAGCCGGCCGCGTCCGCAGCTTGTGAATGGCTTGCCTATGCGCCCTGTGGAGGGCGCATGCCTGCTCGCCAGTGTCACCGTGGGTGGGTCTCCGCCCCCAACCCCAGCGGGTGGCGGGAGATACTCCACCGGCAGACCGGCTGCCACTTCAGTTGAGCTTCCTCCTTGCCATTCGCAGCCCCGAAAGATCCTCGCGGAGCTTCTTGGGAGATGCTTCAACTGCCCGTCCTACTCACATCGAGTAGCGACTTGCTGGTTGCCTCGGCGTTGCCTGCGCTGCCGCGGTCTCCACCACCTCGCTAGGGACTGCAGGCACCCACGGCATGCCGCGATTTCCCAGCGTGCGTCCCATAGCTCGCCGAGAGTGAAGGGGGCCGTGCAGGGTACCATGCGGATGTCGGAGGAAACCGTGGTCGACGACGGCGGCGCCGGAGTAAGCCAGCGAGGTTCGCCTCCGCTGGTGGCGACGACAGTCCCGCCCCTCCCAACGACGTTGGCTGCTTCACCGAGCCTGATCCGCTTGGGTTGGAGCCATGCGCGAGCTTGGTACCACTCGCGTGGATGGATCCAATGCTGGTGGAGGTCGCTGTCTCGCTTCTGGAGGCTCGATCTCAGGTGGACACCTGTTCTCCGGCGATGGTTGCTCAGGGCATGACAGATCCGGCTCTGTCGTCATCGCCTGTGCCGGGCACGCCCCCTTTCGCAGGGCTTGACGCTGTCGCGGATGAGGCGGCGCCCGCGACGGTGTTCGTGACGGCGTCTGTGACGGCGTCGATACGGGATGGTCACCACGCCACGCCAGACCCTTCTACGTCGACGATGGACGAACTGCTGGGCCAAGCCAATGCGATGCCCATGCCGGGCGAGGCCGCTCGGTGTCTCGCTCGATTTGTCAAGGAGGTGCAGGTGAAGCGAGCGTCGCCCCTACTCGCCGATCCTCCAAGGCAAGTGGCCGCAACCGCGAGGCCCCCACCAGTCAGAGGCAAGAGCAGACATATTGCCGCCAACCGTTGGCACACATACCGACCTCCAAGCGGGGTGAGGTACTCCTCATGCAGAAGTTGGGCGTCGCACCGCCGGCTGCTCCGACTTCACCTGCGTCCAAGGTAACACTCGACGATATTCACAGTGGGAACTTGATGACGAGCCAGGTGGATGCCCTTGACGCATTGTTCCCAGCATGCCGTGGGGTCACTAGGGAGCTCTTCGCGGACGCTCGGTAGACCGCTGCGGTGTTTGCACGTTTTGTTGTTCTATTTATGTTGTATCGAATTTGGGAACAGTCTGTTAGGTCGGTCCTGGTTTTAGACCACTTAGCACGCTTGATGCGTGTTGTTTGTTCAAAAAACTCTTCTTCTTAATACGATGATACGCAAATTTTTTGCGTGTTCGAGAAAAAAAAAACGGCAGAGGCCTAGGGGCGTGGTAAGCGTGGAGGGCGATATGGTGAGCTCGCGGTGGGCGCAGAGGGAGACTGGGACTGCGATACACCACTTTAAGATGACCGACCACGGTAAATCCTCGATTGCATGCACAATTCTTAACCATATCGTTGCCAAAATTCGCCACTGGGATTGCGATACGCCACTTGCATTTGCCAGGTTTCAACGCTTGTACCAAGTTTTCTACAATCTGTCACATCAAGCTGAACAGTTCTGGCAACATTTTTCTCGCGACCAGTGCTATATATACACGCATCTAGCTATAGCAGCCTGATTACCCACACAGAACTACTCTTATATGAGCTAATAGGTAGAGAGATAGCGAGTGCATAATGTGGCCGAAAGCAAGGCTGCCCACGGCCGCTCTCGTCTGGCCATCATCAGCAGGATCGCGGTGCTCATGGCAGGGCAAGGTTTGGTGCTCGTCGTCGGCACCGGAGACGCCGGATGCTACACAGCAGCGACGTTCCGCAAACTACAGCCCTAGCTCATGGGATTACGATGTATTTCTGTCGCTCAAAGCCAAAGGTGGCGGCCATGATCCGGTGATTCCCAAATTAGAATACTGTACTATCTATGTCTGCTTGTATCTACTTTTGCACTAGCTCTCTACTGGATAAACCAAACTGAAGAAGTCATCACTGTCAATTTCTATCACGGCTAGTTTTGGCTTCAACTAGCTGTGGTATAGTGATACTACCACTGTAGGTTCGTGGCTTAAATGATAGTGATAGACTGTAAAAAAATTTATTACTTTCTCATGTGATGTTGATAAAAACGAACTTTATACTAAACTTATAGTACTCAACAAAATCTATAACTTCATAGCTCAAATTTTTTTATTGGATATCTTTTAGATGTCCAAATATGCATCACAAAATCTTATAAAATTATTACCAAATGAGTATGTATGATTTATAGTCAGAAGTGTGTAAAGCTAGCTGGGGATCTTGAGTCAGTAGCGAACAAAACAAACTCATAGATCTTGAAAAAATTATGCATCTTTATAGTTCACACTTCATATTTAAAATTATTTTGATATTGATGTTTGATCCACAAGATATTGTAGAAGTTAATAGCAAATGAATCCATATGCTCTATAATAAGTGAGTCTGTAGAGGTATTTAAGCATCTAGGATAGAGAAGTGGTAAAAAGTTAAAGATCTTTAAAAATTATGCAACTTTGTATTTGATAACTTTTTAGTTTGAAATCATCTATTCAACAAAAATTACATTTAATTTCTTAAATTTAAATTTTGAATCTCTCAAATAACCTCGAATGGAGAACCGACCAAAACAAAAATTACAGATCTTGAAAAGTTACGTAACTTTATAGTTGGTAAATTTTTAGTTACAAACCATCTATCCAGTGGAAATTATGGAGCTGAATTTTCTTGCATTTGAAATTCAAAATTTTCAAACAACATCTAATAGATATATGACCAAAACCAAAGTTCTAGATCTTAAAAAAGTTACAGAACTTTGTAGTTGATAATTTTTTCATTCGAAATTATTTAGTTGGGGCCCAAAATACTTATGTCAAAATCAGATGAACATAACATGGTGATGACGAATATCCCAAATGGACACAAGTATCTTATGGATAGAGTGGTTAGGGGATGAACGTGGGTTCGCATGAAAAATTATGTGACTTGTGATAAATTACACTGCTGACTTATTTGACATGATACATCATGCTGGCGATAAGTCACACAAAAATATTTGTAGATGAAAATAAAAGGCATAACAACAATTTTATTGTATACATATGAATGGAACCCAGTAGAGAGAAAACCGGTTCTTGCTACCCCCTTCAATGTTTTTGGAAGTTCAAGGGGTACAAATTTTTAGCTTCTTAGTATGTGCAAATAAACTGTAGGAAGGTGTATTTTGAAACCACCAATCGAGATGTCCCATCGGTAGTGTTGGTTGGAGAGTTACTAGTACTTGGAACTGACTGCTAGCAATGATAACACTATGTATCACCGATCCCCCCTCCAAGCAACCTGGTATTTTACATAAGGGCAGCCGCAATGGTAAGATCTAGTTACTAGATAAGAACTTTTCTAATAGTGCTAACTTCTAGCACATAGCTTACAACATGGATGGCCCCACATGACACTATCACATAATTTTGAAATGTGTGCAAGAGCTTATTTCTTGATCAAGAGCTAGCTTTTATCCCCTATTAAAATATTAAAAAAAACACTTAGAGTTAGCTCAAAAGTCAAATGTTTGAGCTGCCCTAATGCATCGCTCTTTGTTCTCCATAGTTAATTGATATCAGCCTAGAGCAATTGAACATGGACTAATGCACCATCAGTACTAGTTCAATGCCAACCAGTTATGATCTTAAACTGTTAGGACCGTTAAATATTACTAAATATCTTTGAAGTTTACTTTTCAAAGCAGACTTAACTCCATGTCTTGCACTGAATTAGTTACAGAAATAAATATAAATATGAAGCCAATGGTATGATCTCAAGAAACTTAATCAAATTAGACTTTGAAATTTCAAAAGAAATGAAGCACATGCATTTTGATTTATTTCCCACCATTGGAAATTTGTAACATGTATGCATCTAGTAGTTCTATTTCAAGTTATTCCATTAATAATGGCTTATACGTCATGATGCAGGTTTGTCCTTCTAGTTATTATAAGTTGAAGACCAACATAAGAGACATGTTGCTCAAGAAAGCAGAACCATCTTCTAAAATTCAGACCATTGATGCAATGCAACGACTTGGTATCTCTTGCCACTTTCAGGATGAGATTAGTGACATCCTGTACTCCATCTCCAATGAGAGTGCCAAAGATCAACACACAGATGTCAGCATTGCTTTTACAGCCTTAAAATTCAGGTTACTCAGGGAAAATGGTTTCCCAACAACTCTAGGTATTAGCAAGCTTTTGTCAAATTAATGAATTTTGATCACATGTAGATATATGTATTCAACAACAATGGTATTGACACTTCACATGATTCACAGAATATATATAATAATTAAAACATCAAAGATTTCCTAAATCAGTGGTGTTTGAATCAATGTTTCATTTTTGTCACTCAATAATCACTAATTGATTACAATATTAAAATAGTTGGTCACAAAATAGAAAAATATAATATTATTGTGAGACATATGCGTTCCACTTCTACAATGCAAATATAGAATTGGAAATCTAATTAGTTAAGAAAAAATATAATGGCTATAGTTTATTATAATGTTGCAGAGCCATTGAGCTACTATAATTATGGGAACTGCATCACCAAGTCACCAAGACAGGAGGATGCAAACACACTACTTTTGCTGTATGAGGCATCATATCTAGCATTTGGAGATGAAGAAATATTGGATGCAACAAGGACATATTCAGCTAAAGCACTTAAAGAACTTATGCCATCCATGCTGCCACACTTAAGGGAGGGTGTGGCGCATGCTTTAGAACTTCCACTGCACTGGAGAGCTCCAAGACTAGAAACAAGGTGGTTCATTGATTATTATGCTAGAGATATTAACATGTGCCCATTGCTCCTCCAATTCGCTAAACTAGACTTCAATCAGGTTCAAGAAGAGCATCAGAACGATCTTGCGGCAGTAACATGGTAGGCTTGAAGCAAGCTTATAAAATTTACTTCTTGGCACATGCATAGTTTAATTTGCTGTCAAAATGAAAAAAATGGTTTCAACACTCTCAGGTGGTGGAAGAAAAATGGGCTTGCTGAGAAGCTGCCATTTGCAAGGGATCGTCTGATGGAATGCTTCCATTATGCAAATGGAATTGTTTGGGATCCGAAGCTTGGACCATGTCGTCAAATGCTTGCTAAAGTTTCCAATCTAATTGTTTACTTGGATGATGTATTTGATGTGTATGGAACCATGGATGAACTTGTACTCTTCACAAATGCAATTGCAAGGTGAGAAGAATTAAAATAGATGAAGCATATTTTTCAATTAACAACTTTGAACTCTTGCATTGCCTAAGAACTATAAACATTTCTGAAGGAAAAGATACTTAATGAAGTTCTATAAATATCATTGGATTCTTGTCACATGCCATGTCTTATCTCCTCTCATAGAAGGTACTCCTAAATTTTGCATTCAAATGTTTTCAGGTGGGATGCAATACCAAATGAGCCACTCCCAGAGTACATGAAAGCACTTTATTCTGTTATATATCAGACATCAAATGAAGTTGCTGAACATGCTTTGAAGGAACATGGCTGTAGTATGCATTATCATCTACAAAAATCGGTGGCCTACTCTTAAATTAAGCTACCATTATTTGTGATTGACTAATGTATTGTTCTATCATTTGACTAGTAATTTATTCTCATTAACAGTGGCATGACATCTGCGTGGCATTTTTGGTGGAGGCAAAATGGCATCATGGAAACTATAGACCAAGTATTCAAAAGTATCTGGAGAATGGAAGGGTGTCATCCTCTGCACCATTGTTGCTATTACATGCCTTCTCAATGCTCGACTCAATTGTTAATATGAACCCAATATCCCAAATGCAAACGAAACATAGATTGGTTCAATCTGCTTCCTTAATTTTACGTTTGTGCAATGACTCCGCAACACACTTGGTAAGCACCCTAGTTTTTCCCTTTCTTGTTACTTAAACTTTTGAAAGTTGTTTTCTCATATATGCTATACATGTGGAATAACAGGACGAGTTGCATAGAGGAGATGCTCCATCTTTCATATCTATACACATGACTGAGAATGGTGGTAATGAGCATGATTCTCAAAAGGCCATGCAAGATCTTGTCTTGAAGTCATGGAAAGTAATCAATGAGGAGGCATTTGATAGTTGTCAATATTCTACACCCTTTACCAAAGCTTGTGTTAACTTGGCTCGCATCTCACATTGTGTTTATCAAGGTGGAGATGGTTTTGGTACACCAAATAGTATAAAGAAAAAGCAAATTAGAGATTTGTTCTTGGATCCCATCCATATATGATGGAAGCATTAAAGTATACGTGTTTGTGGAGAATACGAGGTGAATATTTTGTCAGCGATATCTTTCCATTTCCAAAAAAAATATTTTGAAGAAATATATCTATAGCACCTGGTTTAAGAGCAAAATAAGATACATACCTTATGCGAGTCCAGAAAGTTTAATCACAATATGGCTACAAATAGGGATAATATCAAAAGACAATGCTTATATAACATACTTAATACAAAAGATATAACCTTAGATGACAAACAGTGGAAAGATAAGTACATTCTTTAGGCAAAGACTCCAACACCACATAGACAACTAACTGGTTGATCACAAGCCTGAACTCCTTAAGATTGGCAATCTGCTACCCATCTAGGAATTTTTCAAAGTATTAAAAATAGACAAGCATAAGTACATATCATACTTAACAATTATAGCACGGGTTATGAGGCTCCACAGACTATGACATGAGTTTACATTGTTTAGTACTTTAGTAAGTCAATTTTAGCATAATAGTATCAATAAATTTAGCTTAAGCCTCAAATAACCACATGATCATGTAAACAAGAGTAATGTATAGCATAATTAATTTTCATAGGTGAACATCTATTCAATAAGGATTCTGTAGAGGTTGTGCATCTGTACTCACAAATCATGATTGTCACACCCAATTTTAAGGATAAAATTGAATGCATAAATCTTATGTGCGCCTAGAGATCAGTCACACACATAAGCCGACAAAATATGAATAGTATCATTACGAGTGTTTATAATATAACGAATAATAATATCATAGAGCTCCACAAATAATACGACAATAAAAGATAACTATCACATGGAAGCACCATCACAGGGACGTCACTAGTTGACATCAAGCCTAGTAATCTTCAGTGAACTCTTCGTAGGCACCAAAGTCTGTTACCCATCCGGGATTTTGCCAAATGATAGAGATAAAGCAAGCAATAAGTACATGCCGTACTTAATAAATATAGCATGGGTTAATGAGGCTCAAAAGGCTAGACACGGGTTTACAGCGGTAGCATTTTAATTAATCATAATTCAATATTTTTTTAAGCAAGTGCCAAAGCTTAACCAATTAACCCCAATATTAACGAAGAATAAAATAAATACAACATGATATCACATCGTTAACCATTCTCATTTACCAGAATCATCATCCACTATTTCCTTAGTTTTTTGGGCCGCTCATGACCGTGAGCATGGCTGTTATAATAGTTTTACACTCTACAGAGGTGGTATACTTTGCAAAAGGGGCTAGAGCCTAGTGGTTAGAGCACCTGAGTAGCATCCAGTAGGTTGTGGGTTCGACTCTCCATGAGAGCGAATTTAAACAGGTCTGCGTTAACCAAAAATTAAAAAAAATAGGCTAGGGCTTCCCCTGCTGACTTCGGTAAAAAAGGTGGTATACTTTCACCGTGAGTCGTGATTTCCTTGTGCCAGGGTCATGACTCCTATATCACCTTTATCAAGAAAGTGTGGCAAGGTACACTATAAAGTCTTTTAAAGGTTCGTCTAACAAGTTAGGGCCACTAGGTTTTTATGCCCTATGAATATAGGAACCCCCCTTCTGAAAGGCACATTCCTTCCTAGCTATACATAATTGGACAAAGAATGTCCTGTACCTATCCCGCGACACACCCCATTTACGCCATAAAGGTAACCTCTAACAAGCTAGAAAAGGTCCTAATACTGAACTAAAGCTATAGCCATATAACCCTCATGGTTGTACTGTAAGTCCTAACTTTTGCCAAAGGATAAGTCCTTACGGAGAGCCAAGAGCGTCATGTCCAAAACCCATGAGCTCTCTCGCCTTAAAACCATGTTGCTAGAAAGCAAGCTTTAAACCATCATTGAGTAGATCCATTATTCAACATTAATCACTTTTCATTTTATAAGCACTAGCAAGTGTCTACCCTATGCAATATCCCACGGTAACAAGGTGACATGTATCAACAACTAGGAAATCCTTACGATGTACAAGGAGACACAAGCAGCATGAATTAATGATTATGGTGAATAGGACCACAAGGATGATCCATGCTATACTTGCCTTAGTTCACAGGCTCCTGCTGCTCCTGGTCCACAGTGTAGTACTCCTGGTCACCATCGAAAGGCTCACCGTCTATACTCGATCACCACATCAACAACACATAGCTAGATAGCAATCATGCATAACAAACAAGATTACAATTAGAACAATACACCAAATAGAAATAAAATAAGATAAAAAGTTTATAAAATGAATCTACATGTGACTAGGATCATGCAAACATTGGAATCACTCGAATCGGATCTAAAATGGAGAAACTATGAACTAAACGAGGTCCTCTCTACACCATAAATAAATTAAATCTAATCTCAAAATTAAAAGTTGATAAACATAAATAACAGATTTTTAATTTTGTAGAGAATCTAATCATGATCCTAACTTAACTTGAATGGATCAAAATGGAGTTAAAACGGTGATTTTATAAGCAAAACTATGCAATAGCAATTTTGTAAATAAAATGAAATCATATTTTTGAATTAAAACAATTAAATTCTGAATTCCCACGTGGCAAGGACGGTGGGTTCTATTATGAATGAAGGCAGGGTCTCTTTGGCAAATAAACCACGAAGGGGTATGAGTGAACCTGGACCATTGGATCGGGGATGGGTGGCTTAGATTAGATCGGGGGAGGAAGAAAGAAGAGGACCGGTCTGCTACGGAGACCGGCGCGACTGATAGCCATTGCCACCGACCAGAGCTCGCTGGCAGAGGTTGGGAACGGCCCTAGCAGCCTCGGTTCGACGTGGGACTTGCACGGAACGGACGAGGAGGGCGAAACGAACTCACCAGAGGTGAAAATGAAGGCCGACGACGATTGACGACGGCTGGCAGCTAGGAACGACAACGACAAACCCTCTGCAAGGTTTGGTGGGGGTTAGCAAGTCAAACAAAGGGAAAAGGAGAAGGGAAAGGCATCAGCGGCTTCGCGAGATCGAAACGAAGCCCGACCAGTTGTTTTACGGCGGTAGCAAAGCAACGGAACGGTGGAACATCGAGGGCAGCGAGCTTGGTGGCGCTGCTAGGGCTTGGGGCGGTGCTGTGGTGCTTGGACGGTGGCGCTGCGTGCTCTAGGGTTTGGAGGGGGTGCGACGCATGCGGGGCTGGCATTTATAGGGTTTGGGCTAGGACAGGTCCCAGCTTGGCACGCACGTCATGACGCGTGGACTCGACGTAGAGGTGGAGTCCTGCTCGGGCATGGCCTAAAGAAGATGATGACGGCACCAACAGGTGGGCCCGGTTGGTAGCGGAACAGAGAGGGAGAAGGAGGGGCGCAGCTTGGCCTGGGCCTGCTCGGCAAGACAGAAGGGAAGGGGAAGGCTGATCTGGGCCTGCAGGCTAGAATGAGGGAGAGCAGGGAGAAGGAATTCTTTCTTCTTTTTCTTTTTTGAATTGATTTTCCAAGTACAATTTGAAACATAGTTTAAATCCATTTGATCTTTGAACCAAAACACACAATACAAAAAAATATATGCAGCAGCATTGTTGGTATAAATTAACTGTACCCTAAATCATTATTATTATTAGACTATTCGCAAGCACACAGATATAATACCGATGTAGCACTTCACCAGATTATCCCGGTTTTAATATCGAACCCAAAGAAACAGTTGTGATAATGACTAAGTCTATGGTTCTTAAACCAATGGCACAACCAATCCAGAGAATATTAGGAATGAGGAGTTAGCTAATGACTATCTAGTTTCGACAACCGACAAGCTTTGAATAATATTGTTCTAACTGGGCAGTGACCTGAATAAGAGTAGAAATCAGAGTTCTCTCATACCAAGCACCTATACACCTATCGATACTATCAACGGGAAGTGGACTACAGAGGAATCAACGAAGCTATAAAGTCACCTTCGCGAACTACCACTATCCGGCTAATCAGGGGACATTAACAAGTAATCATAGCCTAGACACCATGTCTACACTACGAGATACTACTTCAACCTAGGAGCTACCAAGAACAAAACACTCAATATGAGTTGCAAACTTAAGAACAAATAAGAACAACTGCTTACTTGAATCAGAATGTTGAATACAAAAGTA